>JAUDYJ010000002.1:282641729-283041729 GCA_030761175.1 Masticophis lateralis
CTCTAGAAAGAGTGCAGAGAAGAGCAACAAAGATGATGAGGGGACTGGAGGCTAAATATATATAAAGAACAGCTGCTGGAACTGGGTATGTTTAGTCTAGTGAAAAGAAGGACCAGGGGAGACATGATAGCAGTCTTCCAATATCTCAGGGGCTGCCCTAAAGAAGAGGGAGTCAAACTATTCTCCAAGGCACCTGAGGGCAGGATAAGAAGCAAGGGGTGGAAACTCATCAAGGAGAGAAGCAACCTGGAACTAAGGAGAAATTTCCTGACAGAGCAATTAACCAGTGGAACAATTTGCCACCAGAAATTGTAAATTTTCCAACACTGGAAGTTTTAAAGAAGATGTTGGATATCCATTTGTCTGAGGTGGTGTAAGGTTTTCTGCCTAGGCAGGGGCTGGACTAGAAGACCTCCAAGGTCCCTTCCAACTCTGTGATTCTGTTTCTGTTTCAGTATTCCAGAGTCACGTGATCGCCTTTTGCGACCTTCTCACAGGCAGAGTCAACGGGGAAGCCAATTCACTTAACAATCATGTTCCTAACTTAAGAACTGCAGTGATTCACTGAATAATTGTGGCAAGAAAGCTAAAATGGGGCCATATTCACGTAACAGTCTCACTTAGCAACAAAAAAATTGGGCTCAGTTTTTGGTTGCTAGCTGAGGACTACCTGTACCTGCTCCAGTGTAGTGGAACTTAGTTAGACATAGTGGAACATAGTTACACATAGTTGAGCAATGTTTACTCAAATACTAATAACTTGTTATATTGTTATATAAAAGATAACAGAATAACAGAGTTGGAAGGGACCTTGGAGGTCTTCTAGTCCAACCCCCTGCTCAAACAGGAGACCTTCTGCCATTCCAGATAAATGTCTGTCCAATCTCTTTTTAAAAGCTCCCAGTGTTGGAGTACCTACAACTTCTGGAGGCAAGCTGTTCCACTACTTGTTCATGTAACATTCACACATTCAGGTAACTTTCAACTCAGGCTGCCAATCATGGTCTCAAGTCAGGAGGGTTGTAAATCAAGTTACGCACCAGGTGATCTGATCTGCGGCTGTCATTAAGCGAATGTGGCAGGCGTTCAGCGAATCAACGGTCTGGTTTTGTCCAAAACAGAAAGTAAATGCAGGTTGTTAATCTGTAAAATGCAGCCACGTGATCAGGGGTTGCTGCAAGCATTTATAAATTTAGGCCAGATGTTAAGCACCCAACATGCAAGTCATGTGTCCACGAAGTGGGGCTGTCATTGGAACTTTGGAACCAAGTTGTAAGTACCCCAAGGAGATCCGTTGTAACTCTGAACAGTCACTAACTGGCCAGTTGTAATTCAAGGATTACTATAGGTACAAGTGTTATGGGCAGATACAGAAATTTAATCCATACATATTGCCGTAAATCTACTCAAAGTTGTTTTTCGAACTTTGAGATTGCTAATAAATTTGATAATAAGGAAAAATCCAGCAGGGGTCAAGAGAAGGAGAGAAAAAAGTTGGCTCGACTCAATGATTTCATGGGGACATCCATGTCGTTTTCTTCACAAGTGCAGGGGTTTGCATCCGCTCGTTTGATTTTTTTTTTTTAAATGAAATATTCAGCTTTGACATTCCACTAGTCAGATACTAATTAAGACAGTCCCGGCTTAGGCTAAAAGCTCAAATGAAGTCAGCCATGCCGTGCCACCTGCTGAGGTATCTTCAAAATGAAGCTTCCCAACTGAAAAGGGAATTAGTGGTAGTTCTTTCAGCACCTTGGAGAGCTCACCCAAATGAGACTGGTTGTTCTGATGAGTTTCTCTCATGCTTGAAGGGGACTTTAACAGTTGAGTAGCAGAGAATCACACAGTAATAGCCTAGAGCAGGGGTGTCAAACTGGTGGCCCACAGGTCAGATGCGTCACTCACAGGCCACCCCCAGTTTACTGAAGGGGGGAAAAAAGTTTTGATATGTCACATGATGCCAGCATATTGACGCGAGTTTGACATCCCTGGCCTGCAGGCCAGATGCATCACACAAAGGCCACACCCATCCCAGCTCCGCAAAGGGGAAAAAACCTCCTTATTTATTGATTGGGTAACTTCCTTTGTTTTGTTTTTTCATTCCAAACTATTTGAGTTTTTTTTTTTAAAAAAAAAAACCTGTTGCCCACAATTTCCTTGGTGAAACCTGACAAGGTTTTGCATGAATCACAATCTTGATGTACTTTCTTGTCTCTTTTCCCAGAGTCCGAGAAGAGCGATGTAGACTTGCACAAGTGTGTAAATCCAGATCGCAATAATTACCCAGCAAACCAGTTGTAATGAACCTCATCATCTATTGCTCCACGCACAGTTAGCACTAATTTAATAGGGCCACTACTTTAGGCTGGGTTGGATCTGCATCTGGAGCGGTAAATGAAACTCCCAATAAGTCAAGCGGTATTAAACTTTATGGCCTCTGTATTTAAAAATGAGACACTTTCCCCTATCAATCAGCCAGAGTGGAATTGTAAATATCAAAGCAGGATCCATATTGCTTAATTAAACAGCAGCTAATGAGCACCGTGGTTGTTGGGCTGTGATTTAGGACAAGGATTATGCAAATCGGGGATGGTGGAGAACATCTCTGAAAAGGTAGTGGAACGTGGAGTTGGCGAAGATCATCTTGGATTTGTAGCTAAGCGAGCAGAGTTGGAGAAACTGAACGGGGCAAGGAAAGGGCCAGAATGACTCGGAATGGTGTCTGGATTCGGCGGCTCTGAATCTGAGGATGTGACTCTGTTTCCTTTTGTGGTGGGACAAGGCCTCCTTTGAATATAAATACACCTCCTGACAACACACCTTGTCTTATCTTATTTTATTATTCTGCTCTGTTTTAATTTTTTTTTACAGGTAATCCTAGACTTATGACCCCCCCCTCCCTTCTAGCACCAATGAGAGTTAGCTGGGTCATGAAATATCTGTAAGAAAGCAACCAAGCTCAGAGAGTGCCAAGGACCTCACAGTCTTCTTCTTCTTCTTCTTCTTCTTCTTCTTCTTCTTCTTCTTCTTCTTCTTCTTCTTCTTCTTCTTCTTCTTCTTCTTCTTCTTCTTCTTCTTCTTCTTCTTCTTCTTTCTCCTCCTCTCCACAAAACTCACACCCTTCTAGCACTGATGATGTTACCTAGTTGAGTCATGAAACATTTGCAACAAAGCAACCAAACTCAGAGAGCACCATGGACCCCACAGCTCCTCTTCCTCCTCCTCTTCCTCCTCTCCACAAACCCCACTACCCTCTAGCACTGATGATGTTACCTAGTTGGGTCATGAAACATCTGCAAGAAATCAACCAAGCTCAGAGAGCACCAAGGACCTCACAGTCTTCTTCTTCTTCTTCTTCTTCTTCTTCTTCTTCTTCTTCTTCTTCTTCTTCTTCTTCTTCTTCTTCTTCTTCTTCTTCTTCTTCTTCTTCTTCTTCTCCTCCTCCTCCTCCTCCTCCTCCTCCTCCTCCTCCTCCTCCTCCTCCTCCTCCTCCTCCTCCACCTTCTCTCCACAAAACTCGCACCCTTCTAGCACTGATGATGTTACCTAATTGGGTCATGAAACATTTGCAACAAAACCACCAAGCTCAGAGAGCACCAAGGACCCCACAGTTATTGTTGTTGTCCTCCTTCTCTTCCTCCTCCCCCCCCCTCCCCCCCCCTCACAAATCCTACTTCCTTCTAGCACTGATGACGTTACCTAGTTGGGTCATGAAACATTTGCAAGAAATCAACCAAGCTCAGAGAGCACCAAGGACCCCACAGTTCTCCTCTTCCTCCTCCCCCTCCTCCCTCCTCCTCTCCACAAACCCTTCTTGCACTGATGCCATTACCTAGTTGGGTCATGAAACGTTTGCAACAAAGCCACCAAGCTCAGAGAGCACCAAGTATCTCACAGTTCAACCCTGAGCTACAAATGTTTCTTTTCTATTAGATACCCTAAAAAGTGGGGGGTTTGGCCTAAAATCACAGTAGACGGTTAGAAAGAAATGCTCAGGGCCCCCTTTTTTCACGCAACAGCTGCTAATTTAGACAGGTGGACCAGACAGTGAAAGTGTCTTATGGAGACGTTGTACAGAGGGGGGAAAAAAACCTTCTGTACTGGCTTAGTCCAAATTCCACTTGCCAGCTATTGGGTGCAAAGCAAATGTTATTGAGAACTATAGTAAGAGAGGCTTTACTTTGGCTGTGTATTCTTTACTCTTGCTGGGGCGAAAGGAATCTCTTATGTGAAAATTAGAAATCTTCCAGCTATTGCCAGCCACGCAGGTGAGAGGTGGATTTGGAAATTTGGAAATTATTCTTATTGCACTGTCCTTCTTTTGACAGCGTAGTAACTTTCTCACCAATTAAATGCTCTGAGCAACCCAGAGGGGGCTTTTCTCTTCTATTTCATATTTCGATTGTCACCCAGGGAAGGAGACTTGTGGCCTTGTAGCCTGGCTGTCCTACCTTATGTATTAAAAACACAGGGCATTAGGGTAGATGCAGCAAAAAAAAATAAAATAAATAAAATAAAAAAATATATATAAGCACTGCGAGGATGAAATAGGGGAAAACAGCCTACTTTATTCTGGTAACTTTGAAAAGGGTTAATGGATCCTTGGTGCAGAATCGTAGGATCCTAGGGCTGGAAGGGACCTCGGAGGTCTTCTAGTCCAACCCCTGCCCAAGATTGGAGACGTTCTGTTCCATTCTATTTTATTCTATTCTAATGTTCCTTCCTTTCCACCCTGGAAAAATGGAAGCAGGCTCTTTAGGGAATCGCTTAACAATCCTGGCCAGAAAGATAAAACTGGGTGCAACTGAGTTAATCACCGCCTTGCTTAGCAACAGGCAACCTGATTCTAATTGTGGTCATAAGTGGAGCATTACCTGTAGAACTATTTCAGCCTGGAAGCAGCGGCAGTCAAATCTGCCTTTCTTCTCTTTCAAACGGATGCTCGTTTGATCTGAATTCCTTCTATACTGAAAAGGTGCCCAGGCTGATTGCTAGGCAGACACTTGTATCAGAGACCATCTATTCCAGTGATGGCTAACCTTTTTGCCATCACGTGCCAAAAGCGGGGGGAGCGCGGGGAGGGGAGGTTGCCCATGTGCGTGCCCACACCCATAGTTCAATGCGCCCTGCCCCCGCTCCTCACCCTCCGCTTTTAGCGTGTGACCGCACAGTGGGCCCGGTAGGCCCGTTTTTTCACCCTCCCCAGGCTCCAGAGGCTTTCTAGGAGCCTGGGGAGGGTGAAAACAGTCTTCCCCATCCCGCCGGAGGCCCTCCAGAGGCCGGAAACAGCCCATTTCCCAACTTCCGGTGGGACCGGAAGGCCCAAAAATCAGCTGGCCAGTGCACGGATGTGCGCTGCAGCTGAGCTATGGCAATGCTTGGGTGCCCACTGATATGGCTCCGTGTGCCACCTGTGGTACCTGTGCCATAGGTTCGCCATCACGGATCTAGTCTATTCTATGGACATACTATACTTAGACTTCAGAAGGGCATTTGACAAAGTAGACCATAACCTACTTCTTGGTAAGCTAAAAACAAGTGGGATAAATAGCATCACCACAAGCTGAATTTGTAACTGGCTAACAAACCATGCTCAAAGAGTAGTCTTTAATGGGTCTACACCTTCTGTTCTGTTCTGTTCTGTTCCGTTCCGTTCCGTTCCGTTCTATTTTATTCTATTCTAATGTTCCTTCCTTGCCTCTTCCTGCTCCAAGTGGCAGCCCGCGACCCAGCACGACTTTTCCAGACAGATGTGAAGCACCAGGAAAATTTGCCTTTATGCCAACCTTTCTCCCCACCTGCGTTCTGTGAAAGAATAAAAGAGGTTTTCAGAGTGAACGCCCCCCCCCCCCCAATCCCCTGGGTGTCAGGTTGGCCTTTCCCCAGAAATATCTGTTTTTCTAGCTGTAATTTCCTCCCTCTGTGAAGGACTCCCGGCCTCCTTTGAAGTCGCACATTAATTTCTCTGAGTAAACAGCGTCTCTGAGCTAAAGCAGGTTTTGCTTCAGGAGACGAGAGGTCTGGAGTATTGATATTAAATTTAACTCCCATGATCTATCCCCTGTGATCAGCCCTTCTGACAAATCCAAGGAGAGATTGCTGGCTTTAGATCAGGCTGGAGACAGGAGGTCCCTTTGCAGGAGGATCAAAACCAGGCAGGTTGAGATAAATAAACCAGCTTTCCTTCGTCCAACAGATACCACAAATATTCCAAAGACATGCTTGGAACTGGGTCTCTGTATCTTCCTTCCCCTCTTCTTTACCTGTGTGCTGTTTGCGAAAGTTAAAAAAAGGGTGGGGATTTGAGCTGAATGGTGCCAAACTTTTTATCATTTAGAATAACAGAGTTGGAAGGGACCTTGGAGGTCTTCTAGTCCAACCCCCTGCCCAGGCAGGAAACCCTACAGCACTTCAGACAAATGGTTGTCCAACATCTTCTTAAAAACTTCCAGTGTTGGAGCATTCACAACTTCTGCAGGCAAGTTGTTCCACTGATTAATTGTTCTCACTGTCAGGAAATTTCTCCTTAGTTCTCCTTAGTTGCTTCTCTCCTTGATGAGTCCCCCCCCCCCCCCATTGCTTCTTGTCCTGCCCTCAAGTGCTTTGGAGAATAGCTTGAGCCTCAACTCCTCTCTGTGGAGGCCCTCAAATACTGGAATATTTTTATCATGTCTCCCCTGGTCCTTCTCTTCAGTAGACTAGACATACCCAGTTCCAGCAACCGTTGTTCGTATGATTATGCCTCCAGTCCCCTAATCATCTTTATTGCTCTTCTCTGCTCTGTTTTACAGAACAATAAAGTTGGAAGGGGACCTCAGAGGTCTTCTAGTCCAACCCTTGGCTCAAGCAGGGAGACCCCAGAACAGCGGTGAAATATAAAATTTGTTGCTACTGGTTCCTGTGGGCATGTGGCTTGGTGGTAGTGTGGTCATGTGACTGGGTGGGTGTGGTCAACTTTTTTTTTTTTTACTTTTTTATAGCATTTGTTTACTACCGGTTCTGGCGAATAGGTAGTAAAAAATGTGTTAAAATTTTTTTTAAAAAAGTTCGACGATCACAGCAGTGATGCATGATTATCAAAACCTTTTTAAAAACCTTTTTAAAGCATTTTTTAAAACTTATTCGCCGGAACCAGAGCGAACCTGTAGCACAGTGTTTCTCAATCTTGGAAGCTTGAAGATGGATGGGATTCTGGGAGTTGAAGTCCACCCATCTTCAAGTTACTAAGGTTGAGAAACACTGCAGTGTAGCATTTCACCCCTGCCCTAGACCAGGAGTGTTAAATTCAAGCCCTGGGGATCAGATCCAACCTGCGGGGTGCTTAGATCCGGCCCGCAGGGCCTCCCTGGAATTAGCAAAGGACCAGCCCACAGTGCCTCTGCCAGCAAAAACAGAGCTCAGGACGGCCACGGGCAGTGGGTTGCAGGAGGCCATCACACCCAAAAACGGAGTTTGGGAGCCCGTTTTCGCTGGCACAGCACTCAGACCACCACAGGAGCCCCGACACAAGTGATGTCAAGTGGGCCACACCCACTCTGGCCACGCCCACCCTGGACCCCCAAGGCCAAACACAACCCTGATGTGCCCTTGAATGAAATCGAGTTTGAGACCCCTTCCCTAAACCAATTCAGACAGACGGTTGTCCAATCTCTTCTTGGTTCTCTGAATGTCACCAAAAAATGGTGATTGTGACATTCAGAGAACCCAAAAGTGATGGGGATGGGGGTCTCTTTGGAGGATATTTTGCTCTGTTTTAACTACCTGGTTTAAGCCTGGCTTTATTCGTGTATTCCCGTGGCAAAAGAATATGCCTAAATTCACGGGGGAGTTGATTATTTGGGAAGAAGGAGAGAATGCAAAGGTGATGAAAATTATGGAATATGTAGCTCAGGAACTGAGTTTGGAAAGCCAGGGAGAAACAGAATGACCGCAGGAAGAGAAAAGGTTGGTAGATGACTTAGGGAAGAATGCATTAACAGAATAACTTCTGGTCCAACGCCCTGCTGAAGCAAGAACCCCTATACCATTGCAGACAAATAGTTGTCCAATCTCTTCTTAAAAACTTCCAGCGTTGTGGCATTTACAACTTCTGGAGGCAAGTTGTTCCACTGATTAATTGTTCTCACTGTCAGGAAATTTTTCCTTAGTTCTAGGCTGGTTCTCTTCTTGATGAATTTCTATCCATTGCTTGCTGATTCTTTGGAGAATAGATTGATGCCCTCATCTTTGGAGGAGGCCCTCAAATATTGGAAGACTGCTATCATTACATCCCTACTCCTAACCCTCTGTCTGTCTGTCTGTCTGTCTATCTGTCTCTCTCTCTGTGGTGGCACAGTAGTTAGAATGCATTATTGCAGGCTAACTCTGCTCACTGCCAGGAGTTTGATTCTTACCAGCTCAAGGTTGACTCAGCCCTCCATCCTTTCTTAGGTAGGTAAATTGAGGGCCCAGATTGTTGGGGGCAATAAGCTGACTTTGTATAAAAGATATACAAAAGTATGAAGGCTATTGCTTAACGCATTGTAAGACGCCCTGAGTCTCCGGAGAAGGGCGGCATATAAATCAAATTAAAAAAAAAAAAAGAGGCTGACTCTGTAAACTGCTTAGAGAGGGCTTTGAAGCACGGTGAAGCAGTATATATGTCTAAGTGCTATTGCTAAGTTCTCTCTCTCTCTCTCTCTCTCCTCTGAGCCATGATAGCACAGTAGTTAGAATGCAGTATTACAGCCTAAATCAGTGCTCTGCCTTCCCCATTGATATTGCTTGTCAGAAAGTCTCAAAAGAATATCCCACGCCAACCGTCATAAGTATGAGTCAGTTGCCAAGCATCTCAGTTTTGATCAAGTGACCCTGGGGAATGAGGCAATGGTTGCAGGTGTGAAAATTGGTCTTCGGTCACCATTTTTCAGTGCTGTTGTGACTTTGAATGGTCACTAAATGAACTGTTGTAAGTTGAGGACTACCTATAAACCTTGAGACTTGAAGTTCTTTGCAAATGCTGAGAGAGAGAGAGAGAGAGAGAGAGAGAGAGAGAGAGAGAGAGAGAGAGAGAATTGGGCTTTGCTAAAAGAAGCAAAAGCTTCTTTTAATAAGAAAAGAACCCTGTTATAGGGAAGCTCATATGAAATGGAGCTGAACAGACGAGCTGCCTGTTCCCACAAAAAAAATTTATCCTCATCAGGCAGGAGAGAAATGATGTCTCCTTGAATCCCGCTGTTTATTATCTTCTCAGATGAGTTAGATAAAGAAAAAGAGAGCCGCTCCTCAGATTTATAGCTGCCGTTAAATGGATACCTTAAGATATAAGATGGTTGTAAGAGGCTGGAGGATAAGGCCGCAACTAATGAAATAATGTTTCAAAAAAAAAATTAATACATGAAGACGATGGTGCATCCAAGCAAGATAAACAGGTTGCACGAAGAGCAGAGGGAAAGGTGTGCAGCAGGTAGACGGACGGGAATATATCATTTTAAAATGTGAAGCTTTGCAATGGGGTATAAATTCTGATGTGGTTTCCAAGGTTTGTGGGGCCCTATTACTGTTACGGTGTTTTAATGAGTTATAATAGTATTCTGATTTGAAGGTGATAGATGGTAGACAGAGTGCATAGACAGATGGATAGGCAGACAGGTAGACTCAGTAGGTGCATACAGTATATAGACACACTCCATCAAGGAGAATATTTGTAGCTCAGGGATGAAATGAAGGGTCCTTGGTGTTGTCTGAATTGGGTTGCAGACCCAATTCAGACATTTGCAGACATTTCATGACCCAACTAGGGAACATCATCAGTGCTAGAAGGGAGTTTTTTTTCTCTCTCAAATTATATTCTAGTGGCTCGCCCATCAGTGTTGATGCAAGAGTTCTTGGATACATTCCAAGAAAGCACCTCAATACCACAAAGAGATAGATCGATAGATCGATAGATCGATCAATAGATAGATAGATAGATAGATAGAAAGATAATCAATATAGACGATAACTAGAAAGATGGATAGATGGATAGATGATAGATAGACAACAGATTGACAGATGATATATAGATAGATGTAGATGATAGATAGATAGATAGATAGAGATAGATAGATGATCAATATAGACGATAGATAGAAAGATGGATAGATGGATAGATGATAGACAAACAGACTGACAGATGATAAATAGATGGATGGATAGATAGATGATATATAGATAGATGTAGATGATAGATAGATGATATATAGATAGATGTAGATAATAGATAGGTAGATAGATAGATAGATAGATAGATGATCAATATAGACAGATAGAAAGATGGATAGATGATAGATGATGGATGATAGATGATAGATAATAGATGATAGATAATAGATATATAGATAGATGTAGATGATAGATAGGTAGATAGATAAATAGATAGATGATCAATATAGACGAAAGATAGAAAGATGGATAGATGGATAGATGATAGACAGACTGACAGATGATAAATAGATGGATGGATAGATAGATGATATATAGATAGATGTAGATGATAGATAGATGATAGATAGATAGATAGATAGATAGATAGATAGATAGATAGATAGATAGAATAGATAAATAGATGATAGATAGGTAGATAGGTAGTCAGGCAGCAGGCAGACTGGCAGGTGGAGTTTTAGTAGGAGAAGTCCTAACCACGAGGAGCAAAGTTACAAATAATGCCTCTCCATGGTTAAAATCATGCTCAACTAACCCAATGTCCTGGACTGTCACAATGTCTAACCCTAAGTGAATCACAGTGTGAATCACAAGCACATCCCTTGTTAGGTTGTTCAGCTGCCAAGGGCCAAGCAAGCTCAGTAGCCATCATGCCCTGAATTTGCCCTGGTGGGTGGAAAGAATCATGGAATGGAATAGGCCACAAAAGAGCATGGCTGGCTGATTGATACACTAGATGAAAACATCCCACATCGAAACTCTTCGCAGCAGAAGCCCCTTCTTCTTTCCAAAGTTGCATTCTATCATCCCCTCCTATCTGGCAGGCAGGCGTGCTTCTATTCTTATTTCCCTGTTGCTGTTGTATGTCCTTCGCTCAACGGTTGTGCAGACGTTCCTCTCCACAACTGACATGGCGTTAAAGGAAGAGGAGAAAACGGCATGCAGTTCCTGAAAATAAATGTGATGACTCTACAGAGTTTGTCCCAAAGGAGATTTTTTCCAAGAGGCAACTGGACTTTCTTGGGGGTTTTTTTGGAAGACATTTCACTTCTCATCCAAGAAGCTTCTTCAGCTCTGACTGGGGGTGGGGAATGGAAGGATTTATATTCCTTGTAGACAACTGGTCATTGGCATCCTTTTAGAGGATCATTGAGGCCACTTGGAGGCCACTTTATCTGTGTCCTTAGGGTCACCTGAGTGGTGCAAATGGGTGTGAAGCCTTTTTGGAACTGCTGAAGGGACTGTATTTTAGACAGGCTATAGACGATGTCGTATCCCTCCCCCTCTGTTGAGAGAGGTCTGTTCAATTTGGACATCTTTGACCCTCTCTTTCAAACCAGCGGTCTTCTCTGTCCAAAATGTGGACTTTGCTGTCTTCAGAAGAGTGTCCATTGTCTTTGAAATGCAGATAGACTTCTTAATCTAGCCTTGAGGGGTTTGTTCACCTATGTTGCGCCATACGTTTGTGAAGTGTCTGTTTTATTTCCCCAATGTATAGATCTGCACGTGTCTCCCTGCATTGTCCTGCATATAAACATCTACAGGGTTAGCCAGCTCCAAAGGACTCTCTTTCTTCTTCACAAAGACACAGCTTGAGAAAAAGATCCTTCTCAGCTGGAGTGCTGAAAGTCCTCCAAGTTGACATTTTTGTAGGTTTTTGTACAACAGAAGAAAGCTCCAGAGAGATTCCCCCCCCCCCCCTGCCTGCAGATCTCCTACCAGATGTCTCATGAAGCTGAAATTACAGCCGTTGTCCTGCCTTATTCAATGCAAACAATGGAGAGGCCACCTTGGGAAGAAGATGGCCAGAAACAGCATTCTTGGATGTGTGGGCCAGAAGTGAAGCATGTTCTCCAGAGAGAGATGGACCTCAAAAGAGCTTTTGAACTGTGAGAAGCTCAAAGAAAAAAAAAATCAAGCCCAACTTGGAATTGCTCACCAATCTGGGTTTTTTGACATTTCCTCGTCCCTGGTGTCCTGACATCTCCATGCGAAATGGGGAAATGTGAAATAATGGGATATTAGAGAGCAATTTAATAAGCCCACTGCTTCAGCGTAGAGACTTATTTTCTGGCTTGGCTAAAAGGGGTTTTGGAGACCACAAGGCAGCATCAGGAGAAGAACACGCTGGGCCAAAATATAACATCATGCGGTTTCCTGCGGGAAGTTTTCCTGGCAGAAGATCAGAGCCCGGGGAAGGTTGGGTGCCTCTTTTCCCAGCTGATCTGGCTTGTGTTCATTCGAGCAAGCCTTTCATCCGCATCTCCAGTCCATAGCAATTTCTTTTACAAAAGGAACATATGCGAAAGATTTAACCCCTTCTTCCAATGTACCTGCTAATCAAAGACACCGTTCTTTTTTCCCAGATGTGCACTGATAATTGCAAGTGTTAGAAAGACGGGGTGTTTGGAAAAGCTCAAGGGACATATTGATTAGAACATAGACCAATGATGGCTAATCTTTTTGCTGTTGTGTGCCACAAGTGGGGATCATGCGGGGGGGGGGTTGTCGTGCATGCATGTGCCCATGACCATAACTCAATGTGCCCCACCCCCTGTGTGACCCTACCTGGACTACCCCCAATTTTGGCACGCAATGGCACGATGGGCCCGGTAGGGCTGTTTTCCGCCCTCCCCAGGCTCCAGAGGCTTTCTTGGAGCCTGGGGAGGGTGAAAACAGCCTTCCTCCCCCCCCGGCCCCGGGAGGCCCTCCAGAGGCCAGAAACAACCCATTTTCTGGCTTCAGGTGGGCCCGGAAAACCGGAAAATTAGCTGGCCGGCACACATATGCATGCTGGAGCTGAGTAGGGCAACGCTTCTGTGCCCACAGATATGGCTCTGCATGCCACCTGTGGGACCCGTGCCATAGGTTCGCCATCATGGACACAGAAGATAGAATAATAAAGTTGGGAGGGACCTTGGAGATCTTCAAGTCCAACTTCCTGCCCAAGCAGAAGACCTTATAACATTCTGCCGGGCTGGGTTCTAATTTTTTTTACTACCGGTTCTGTGGGCATGGCTTATTTTGTGGGCGTGGCTTGGTGGTGGGGGTAATGTGAGTGGGTGGGCGTGGCCCATTTTTTTTTTTACTCTTAAAAGCATTTTTTCTACAACTTAAGAGGTTGCAGGAAAAAAAAATGCTTTTAGAAGCCTCTGACGATCAGGCAACTCAGCTGGGATCGCCAGAGGCTTTTTTTTTTTTTAATTTTTAAAAGCATTTTTTTGGCCAAAGAGGTTGTAGAAAAAATGCTTTTAAAAGTAAAAAAAAAAAGCCTCTGATGAGGTGATTTGATTTGATTTGATTTATTAGATTTATATACCGCCCTTCTCCTTACGGACTCAGGGCGGTGCACAGCCAATTTAAAAAACAAATACACAAAAGTTAAAATTTCATAAAAACAAATATAAATAGCCGTAGATTAAAACAAATACATTAAAAGAATAATAAAAACTCTAAAAGTAATAAAATATTTACAGGAGTCAGGCTAAGCCGGCAAGCCGAAAAAGATAAGTTTTTAAAGCCCGCCGGAAAGTCGGGAGGTCAGAAATTGTTCTTAACTCTGGAGGCAGATCGTTCCAGAGGGTAGGTGCTGCCACAGAAAAGGCTCTCCCCCTGGGGGTCGCCAGCCGACATTGTCTGGCTGATGGCACCCTGAGGAGGCCCTCTCTGTGGGAGCGAACCGGCCGGTGGGAGGCAATTGGTGGCAGAAGGCGGTCCCGTAAGTACCCTGGCCCTAAGCCATGGAGCGCTTTAAAGGTGATTACCAACACCTTGAAACACACCCGGAAGTCCACCGGCAACCAATGCAGCTCACGCAGGAGAGGTGTCACGTGGGAGCGTCCCGTCGCTCCCATAATCCCCCACGCGGCCGCATTCTGTACCAGTTGGAGCCTCCGGGTGCACCCCAAGGGGAGCCCCATGTAGAGAGCATTGCAGTAGTCCAGGCGGGAAGTGACGAGAGCCTGAGTGACTGTGCGCAGGGAGTCCCGATCTAGAAAGGGCCGCAACTGGCGTATCAGGCGAACCTGATAGAAAGCCCCCCTGGCCACGGCTGTCGTGTGATCCTCTAAAGACAAGGTGGGCGGTGTTATTACCGGTTCTCCGACCTGCTACAAATTTTTACTACCGGTTCTTGCGAATCGGGAGCAACCCACCACTGACATTCTGGATAAATGGCTGCCCAGTTTTTTTCTTGAAAACCTCCAGGGATAGAGCGCCCACAACTTCTGGATGCAAACTATTCCATTGATTAATTGACAGAAAAACAGAGTTGGAAGGGACCTTGGAGATCTTCTAGTCCAAGATCCTCTATCATTTCAGACAAATGCAGTGGAGGGAATAAAATAATTTAACAACCGGTTCTCTGCCTTAATGACTGGCTGGGTGGGTGTGGCCATGGCGGGTGGAGCCAGAGGGTGTGGCAGGCAGCACTCGGCCCTCTGCACCTCACTAGGAGCAGAAACAGGTCGTGGGGGGGGGCCTGCACCCCCCATGCCCCGTTTTGGTCATAGCAGGCCTCCCTGCACTTACTTGGGAGCCAAAATGGAGCCTGTGAGGAAGAGGCAGGGAGGGGAGGGTTGGGGACAACCAGCAATTTAACTACCGCTTCGGCCGAAGTGGTGCAACCCGGTTGAATCACACCACTGGACAAATGGTTGTCCGATCTGTTCTTGAAAACCTCCAGGGGTGTAGCATCGACAATGTCTGGAGGCCAGTTTCATTGTTCTCACTGTCAGGAAATTTCTCCTTAGTTCTGGTTTGGATCTCTCCTTGACAAGCCTCCCTCTGTTACTTCTTGCCCTGCCTTCAAGTGTTTTGGTTGATCCCCTCTTCTCTGTGGCAGACCCTCAAATACTAGAAGACGGCCATCAAGATAGGTATTTATAATTGCAAGTTTTAGAGGACAGGGTATTTCAACGGACAGATGGGAAGGATAGATTAGAACACAGGACATAGAAAAATAAGGCTGGAAAGGACTTTTGAGGTCTGGATAGGATAGGATAGGATAGGATAGGATAGGATAGGATAGGATAGGATGGAGTGGAGTGGAGTGGAGTGGAGTGGAGTGGAGTGGAGTGGAGTGGAGTGGAGTAGAGTAGAGTAGAGTAGAGTAGAGTAGAGTAGAGTAGAGTGGGATGGGATGGGATGGGATGGATGGGATGGGATGGGATGGGATGGGATGGGATGGGATAGAATAGAATAGAATAGAATAGAATAGAATAGAATAGAATAGAATAGAATAGAATAGAATAGAAAATGAGAATAGAATATAGAAATTGAGAATGGAACGGAATGGAATGGAATAGAATAGAGTGTTGCCCTAGCTCAGCTCCGGCACGCATGCACACACCAGCTAGCTGATTATCGGGCCTTCCGGGCCCACCAGAAGTTGGGAAACAGGCTGTTTCCAGCCTCTGGAGGGCCTCCGGCGGAGGGAAGGCCTGTTTTTCACTCTCCCGAGTCTCCAGAGGCTTCCTAGGTCCCACCAGAAATCAGCAAACAGACTGTTTCAAGCCTCCAGAGGGCCTCCGGAGAGGCGAGGAAGGCCGTTTTCGCCCTCCTTAGGCTCCAAGAAAGCCTCTGGAGCCTGGGGAGGGCGAAAAATGGGCCTACTGTGCCCACCGTGCCATCACATGCTAAAAGGGGGGGGAGCTCAGTGGGGTCGTGTGGGCATGCACAGGGGGGCGGGGCGCATTGAATTACGGGTATGGGCATGCCCAAGCGTGACCCCCCACACACTCCTCCCACTTTTGCCACGCGACAGCAAAAAGGTTAGCCATCACTGACCTATACTATTTCAGATAAGTGGCTGTCTAGTCTCTTCTTAAAAACCTTCAACCTGGAATTGAGGAGAAACATCCCAACAGTGAGGACAATTAACCAGGGGAACAACCTGCCACCAGAAGTTGTGGGTGCTCCATCAATGGAGGTTTTTAAGAAGAGACTGGACAGCCACTTGTCTGAAATGGTCTTGGGTCTCCTGCTTGAGCGGGCAGTTGGCCTAGAAAGCCTCCGAGGTCCATTCCAGCTCTATTCTGATTGATTGATTGATTGTTCGGTGAGTAACACAACTGTAAAATGAATCCGGCTTCCTCCTCCCCTCATGGACTTTGCTTGCCAGAAGGTCACAAAAAGGGAGCATCTGACCCTGGAACACCTCCAACCGTCATAAATACGACAGTTGCCAAATGTCTGAAATTTGATCACACGACCACAAGGAATGCTGCAATGGTCGTAAGCGTGAAAATGGTCGTAAGTCACGTCTTCAATGCTGTCGTAACTTGGAATAGTCACTAAACGAATAACTGTACATTGAGGACTACCTGTCGTGTCTAAATAGAAGGAAGCACCGGTGCATTTAGTCAGAGGTGGGTTTCAGCAGGTTCTGACCAGTTCTGGAAAACCGGTAGCGGAAATTTTGAGTAGTTCAGAGAAGCGGTAAATACCACCTCTGGCTGGCCCCGCTCCCATCTATTCTCCGCCTCCCGAGTCCCAGCTGATTGGGTGGAAATGGGGATTTTGCAGTAGCCTTCCCCTGGAATGGGGAGGGAATGGAGATTTTACAGTATCCTTCTTCTGCCACGCCCACCAAGCCATGCCACGCCCACCAAGCCACGCCCACAGAACCGGTAGTAAAAAAAATTGAATCCTACCACTGCATTTAATGCGATTTACTCCCAGATCCGTAAGGAGGTAGGATTGTGGTCTGATTGCCTTCTGAATTGTCCTTTCGCTAGTAATTCAATTATCATTCTGTTAGTGGCTAAGAGCTAGCTGAAAGGTTTTCTTTATAAATCTCAACTCTCTAAGATCAAATTGCTCCTCTTGAGGAGGGTTTTTTTTTTTTAATGCCTGCTCATTTCATGTTTTACATTGTGCTCCATTCCGTAACAGTCTAAATGGTTGGCAGTCATAAAGACTAGAAATGAAAACTGTATTAAAGAATCAGCTTCCTTCTCCCCTCCCGGCTTCCTCCTTTTATAGAAAAAATAATAATTCCAGCTTGGAATTATTATTATTTTTAAATAAAAACTGAAGCCAATCTTTAATAATGCTCCTCCACCATGGAATAATTGCAGGGTTGCAAGTAACCTTTGGAAAGAATATATTTTAATTCATTATTTGCAGCAGAACTGGAACAGAGGGTGTGTGTGTGTGTGTGTGTGTGTCTCCGTTTGTGTACTTGTGTGCGTGTCTCTCTCTCTGTGTTTGCATACTTGTATATGCGTGCATGTATTTTGGATCGCATAATACTCATAAAGTCCTCATCCATTAACAAAAACAAAGACTTCCTCTTTAAACACAGCCTCACCTGGGAAATGCCCTTGATATATTTGAGTGCACCATAACCACTCATTAAATAATTGATTTACAAGGAGTCTTAACGAACTCGGAGACCCTGGCACAACCTTTGGCTCAAAATTAGCAGTTCCCTCCAGAGTTGAGCTAAGAAAGTAACGCTGAGGCAAATTAGAGAGGGGGAAAAATATCATTTAGACAAGAATTTCCTGTCTCACATGAACCTTGTTTGATCATAAATGTCTATCTGGGTTTGTGTGGAATACCCAGCCCTTAAATAAACCAGAATACTCCAATCCAGCACTCTCTATACCAGAGTTGAGACTCTCGAAAGACTGCAAAGAAGAGGATTAGGGGGCTGGAGGCTAAAACATATGGTGAATGGTTGCAGGAACTGGGTATGAATGGTTTCATGAAAAGAAGGACCAGGGGAGAGATGACAGCGGTCTTCCAATATCTCAGGGGCTGCCATAAAGAAGAGGGAATCAAGCTATTCTCCAAAGCACCTAAGGGCAGGAGAAGAAGGAACAGACGGAAACTAATCAAAGAGAGAAGGAACCTGGAATTAAGGAGAAACTTCCTAACATTGGAACAATAACCAATGGAACTTCTGCCTTCAGAAATTGTGGATGCTTCATCACTAGAGGTTTCCAAGAAGAGATTGGATGACGATTTGCCAGAAATGGTATAGGGTTTCCAGCCTAAACAGGGGGTTGGACTAGAAGACCTCCAGGGTCCCTTCCAACTGTGTTATTCTATTCTATTCTATTCTATTCTATTCTATTCTATTCTATTCTATTCTATTCTATTCTATTCTATTCTATTCTATTCTATTCTATTCTATTCTATTCTACCAAATGCTGGCTCAACAATAGTAACTGACAGGTGTGCTAGTTCAGGGGTCCCTGGGCTGTGGACTGGTATTGGTCCACAGCCTGTTAGGACCACCCAAGCAATGGGTGAGTGAGTAAAACTTCATCTGTGCTTGTACAGGATCTAAGTTGGAAACAAAACCATCCTGCCTCCCATCCATGGAAGACAATTTTCCTTCTGAAATTGGTCCCTGGTGCCAGAAAGGTTGGGGACCTCTATCCTAGTAGACCATGACTTAAATATAAGCCAGATGTGTGCAGCAGTTGCCAAAAAGGCCAACCCAATCCTTGCTTTCATCAACAGAGGGATAGAATCAAGATCACATGAAGTGTTAATGCCACTTTATAAGGCCTTGGTAAGGCCACACTTGGAATATTGCATCCAGTTTTGGTCGCCACAATGTAAAAAAGATGTTGAGACTCTAGAAAAAGTGCAGAGAAGAGCAACCAGGATGATGAAGGGACAGGACGCAAAAACATACGATGAACAGTTGCAGGAACTGGGCCTGGCTAGTCTAGTGAAGAGAAGGACCAGGGGAGACATGATAGCAGTCTTCCAATATTTGAGGGACTGTCACAGAGAGGAGGGGGTCAAGCTATTCTCCAAATCACCCGAAGGCTGGACAAGGAATAGTAGATGGAAACTGATCAAGAAAAGATTCAACCTGGAAATAAGGAGGAATTTCCTGACAGTGAGAACAATTAATCAGTGGGCTAGCTTGTTTCATGGAATTGTGGGTGCTCCATCCCTGGATGCTTTCAAGACAAGACTGGACAATTACTTGACCGGGATGGTAGAAGGTCTCCTCCTTTGAGGAAGGGTTGGACTAGAAGACCTCTGAGGTCCCCTTCCAACCCTAAGATTCAAGATGCATTGGTCATTAAAATCTCACAATCCTCTATCAGCTCAACTAAAGACAGTCCTTCCATTCCCCACCATCCAGTCAGAGTTGAAGAAGCTTCTTGGATGAGAAGCGAAATATCTTCAAACAAAAACAAAAACAAGAACAACAAAGAACCAAGAAAGTCCAGTTGCATGGGACTTATTGTACAAATGGTTAAATAACAGGTGCAGAGATTAGTAACTTAATAACGAAAGAAGATTAACAAAATAGAAATAAATACATATATATAGACATATATAAGCATATATACTATACGTAACATTACCATTGGACTGTACTTGACTATAGACTAAAGTCTATAGAGTGTTATGGTGTAACTATGAGAATAACGGTTATAACTAGGACGTACAGGATTATATATATTTATAAGTGACTACATTGTATAAATATGATAACAATGGTTATAATCAGAGTATATAATATTATGTATCAGGAGTGAAATCCAGCAGGTTCTGGAGAACCGGTAGCGGGAATTTTGAGTAGTTCGGAGAACTGGCAAATACCACCTCTGGCTGACCCCAGAGTGGGGTGGAAATGGGGATTTTGCAGTATCCTTCCCCTGCCACGCCCACCAAGCCATGCCCACCAAGCCACACCACACTCACCAAGCCACGCCCACAGAACAAGGGGTGAAATGCTCCCGGTTCGGACCAGATCGCCCAATCCGGTAGCGATGGCAGTGGGTGGTTCGGAGAACCAGTGGCAAAAATCTCTGCGCGCCTCACCCCCACCATGCTCAGCTGAGTCGCGCGATCATCAGAGGCTTTTTTTTTTACTTTTAAAAGGATTTTTTCCTACAACCTCTTCTGATGAAAAAATACTTTTAAAAGTAAAAAAAAAAAAAGCCTCTGATGACCGCATGGCTCAGCTGGGCTCCTCAGAGGCTTTTCAAAGTATTTTTTTCTGCAACCTCTTGGCTGGAGAGGCGGTAAAAAAAATGCTTTGAAAAGTCTCTGACGATCCCAGCTGAGTTCCCTGATCGCCAGAGGCTTTTCAAAGCATTAGAAAAAATGCTTTGAAAGGTTAAAAAAAAAAGTTGGCCACGCCCACCAAGTCACATTACCACCCCCACCCCCACCAAGCCACGCCCACAGAACCGGTAGCAACACATTTTACATTTCACCCCTGCACAGAACCGGTAGTAAAAAAAATTGAATTTCACCACTGCTATGTATATTTAAAAGAGACTTGATACGAATTGTACATGGTCTTTGCAGAAATGGAAACGTGATGTAGAATAAAGGAAAATGTATAATAAAAAATAATATATATATATATGAAAGAAAAAAATGTCCAGCTGCCTCTTGAAAAAAAAAAACATCTTTGGAATAAAGATAATTGGGGGTTATACAAGTGTGTTTGTGTGTGTGTGAAACAAACGTGTCAGTTTGAGGCAGGCTGGAGTCTGAGCTTGTATATATATGGCAGTTTCCTCGGCTAACTTGGCCATTCTAGAGGTGAGGCTTACAGCTGTTTTTCTCTCCAAATGGAAGATTGGCTGGGGGAAATTCACGGGAATTCTCAGGCATGAGTGAGCATTGAAAGCCTTGTGGGAAAATGATGGCCGTCATTGACATTCATAGCTGTTGGCTCGACTTCATAAAACCTTCATCACCTTTTAATATTACAGCAGGTACACTTCAGCACAATTGGGAAAGCAATTTATGGCAACTGCTGAATAGGCACGAGGCCAGGTTGATGTTGTGTGTGTGTGTGTGTGTGTGTGTGTGTGTGTGTGTGTCAGGAGCCTGCATGGAGGAAGAGGGCGAGTGACCACGGAGCAGGGCCTGGACCTTGCTTGAGCTTCTTAGCCAGTCACATCCCTGCAGTTTGGAGAAAGAAATTTGAGCTCCTGTTGGAAGAAATATCCACCTGGTTCAGTTCCAAGTGAGGAGAAAGACACTGGAAACATGAAGGCTGATTGAATAGATGGTTTAATGGTGAACACAACCACCAAGCACATGGTTCTCTGGTGCAGCTGAACACATGAAGTTGAGGGTGAGAAGCGTTTATACCTTCTTTTGGGCTTTGAACTTGAGCTTCCTGTTCCTGTGCAAGAACATGTATTCTATTGGCTGTTGTCTGACTCCTGTGGGGCCATGCGGGGTCATGTTTATCTGAGATAAGTTTGGTTGAAGTTTGGACTCTGATGCAATATGCTTAGGAGATTTCGCAATGCAGTGAGCCCTGCTGCTAGATAATCCTATTATGTCCTGAGGGCTCACATCTTAATCCCATCACCCAGGAGATGAAGGTTTTTTGTCTTGTAGAGAGGCTGGCCCAGTCCTTCTCAATGGGCACCAAATATCTGCTGGGGGCAGGGAGCTGGGGCTCTGAGTTTCTGTCTCCCTTAAGATTTTTTTATTTCTCTTTTAGGGGAAATATTTTATCCTGCCTTTTTAAATATTTCTCACAATATTGCATTTTTTGTAGGAGGGGTGACTTTCCTCACTTCTACCCCAGTCCAGTTGGAAGAAGGAACCTGTGGCTCCCTGGGTGCAGAATGGGACAACTGAACACACCTGCCTTAACCTGCCCACTTCATCCCATCCACCCCTATAGCTGACCCCCCCCCTCCCAATATGGGCATTCAGACTTGGCTGCATCTCTGGCAGCGCTCCCCTCCCGCCACTGGTCCCCTGGCACTGTTCCCCAACAACTCCAGCCACTTTGGACTTTGGTGAGTAGTGGTGTAGTAGTGAGTAGTGGTAGGTGTTGTAGGGGGCTTGAATTCTTCAGAGGAGCTGCGCCAGAGCTGGGGAATGTCATTGTTAAAAAGGTCAAAGAAGAGAGGGAAGAAAGGAAAGACAAAGAAAAGGAAAGAGGAAGAAAAATGAAGAAAGGAGGAAAGGAAGGAAGGAAGGAAAGAGAAAAGGAAGAAACAGAAGAAGAAAAAAAGGCAGGGAAGGCAGGGAAGGAAGGATGGAAGAAAGAAAAGGAAGAAGAAAGGAGGAAGGATGGAAGGGAAGAAGGAAAGAAGAAGGAAGGAAGATAAGGTAGGTGAAAAAAAAGAAAGGAAGGAAGGAAAGAAGGAAAGGGGGAGAGAAAAAAAGAAGGAAAAAAGTTGGAAGTAAAAAAGAAAAAAGAAAGGAGAACGAGAAGGAAGGAATGACAGAGAGAAGGAAGGAAGGGAAGAAAAAAGGAAGGAAAGAATAAAAGGAGGAAGGATGGAAGGGAAGAAGGAAAAAAGGAAAAGAAAGAAGGAAAAAGGAAGAAAAGGAAAAAGGAAGGGAGAAAATGTGGAAGTGAGAAAGAAAGAAAGAAAGAAAGAAAGAAAGAAAGAAAGAAAGAAAGAAAGAAAGAATCTACCCACTAAGTAGATCAGACCAGACTTTTCACCTGGAGAGGAAGAGTAGAAGTTACACTTGATTGAGATAAGCTATGATAACAGGATGTTCCAAGGCTAATTGTGCTCCCCTCTACCTCCCCCCCCCCCACTTTTACTCCTGTGAATCAGGGAGGCATCGCGTCTGAGCTTCTTCTCATTTCTCAGGACTTCAAAATGTCTCAGTCTCCTTTGCCAGATAATGTTCCTGGTCTTTCCATCAAGATCCCCTTCCTTACTCGCTACAGGAACTCACTTCCACTGTGTTGGGAAGACTGCTCCATAGCTACGTCCATGAAACCACCCTGAGGAATGGCTCAGACGAGACACACTTTCCCCCTCTCACACTCTATGCATCTGGCAACACCCAGTGTTGACTCTTGTCCATCTCAGAGACTAATTACGTTCAGGCTTGGTTTGGACAGGTAGTCTTCGACTTAACAACAGTTCATTTAGTGGCAAAAGTTATAACTACTGTACTGAAAAAAGTGACTTAGAATAGAATAACAGAGTTGGAAGGGACCTTGGAGGTCTTCTAGTCCAACCCCCTGCTCAGGCAGGAAACCCTATATACCATTTCAGAGAAATGGTTCTCCAGTCTCTTCTTAAAAGCTTCCAGTGGTAGAGCATCCACAACTTCTGGAGGGAAAACCAGATCCACTTAATAACCATGTGACTATCTTAACAATTGCGGTGATTCACTGAACAGGGGTAGCAAGAGAAGTCATAAAATGGGGCAAAACTCAGTTTAGTTTAGTTTAGTTTAGTTTAGTTTAGTTTAGTTTAGTTTAGTTTAGTTTAGTTTAGTTTAGTTTAGTTTAGTTTAGTTTATTAAATTTTTATACCGCCCTTCTCCCGAGGGACTCAGGGCGCCATGATAAAACTCAGGGCATACCATAAAACTTTAAAAACAATTTAAAATGTATTACATAATTTGGCCCTGTTTTATTTTTTAAAAAAACCCCAAACTCAAATACCCAATTTAAAATCATACTTTCATTAGCCCAGCCTGCTGGAATAATAGAGTCTTGAGGGCACGGCGAAAGGGCCGTAGGTTGGGGATCCAACCTAGTATTTCCAGGGGCAGTTCATTCCAAAGGGCAGGAGCTCCCACAGAGAAGGCCCTCCCCCTGAGGGTCACCTGTTGACATAACTTGGCCAAAGGCACCCTGAGGAGTCCCTCTCTGTGAGAGCATACTGGCCACTATCGGTGGCAGAAGGCGATCTCGTAGATACCCAGGTCCTAAGCCATGGAGCGCTTTAAAGGTTGTGACCAATACCTTGATTCGCACCTGGAAGACCACCGGGAGCCAGTGCAGCTCGCACAGGAGAGGTGTTACATGGGTTCGTCGAGTCGCCCCCATAATCACCAGCACGGCCACATTCTGGAACAGTTGGAGCCTCCGAGTGCTCTTCAAGGGGAGCCCCATGTAGAGAGTGCTACAGTAGTCCAGACGGGAAGTGACGAGGGCATGAGTGACCGTGCGCAAGGTATCCCAGTCCAGAAAGGGATGCAACTGGTAGATCAGGCAAACCTGATAGAAAGCCCCCCTGGCCACAGCCGTCATATGCTCTTCTAAAGACAGCCATGTATCCAGGAGGACACCCACTTAACAACTGTCTCACTTAGCAACAGAAATTGTGGTTGTAAGTTGAGGATCATCCGTAGTTCATTAAGGGCCCACCTGGTACCGATGGAGGAAATAAAATTCAGAAGGCAAGCCGCTCCTATTAAATAACCAAGGACATTGCATGGATGCAGTCATCAAGAGACAACATTCATTGAAGGGCATGCTAAAAATTTACCAAATCTCTAGCATCTTTCCTCATTTTCTCACTGGTTGACGTCTCTCTATTTGAAATGTTGCCCTTGAGATTGAATTCCTAGGTATGAATTGGGCTGCCGAACCTCAGGTTACCGTGATATCATCTGTTCACCTTAATATTTTAAAACCCCATTATCTGCACATTTGTCAACGTAGCTAAGGTGTTGACCTTAATTATGGAAGCTCGTTTGATACATTTGGACCCTTTACGCTCTCTTGACCTCACCAATATCCCAGTTTTATTGGGCTGGGAAAAATGGGAGGAAGGAATAATATGTTCAGACCATCCATTGTTAGTAAAAGGCATGTAACTTCTAGATGGTTGGGTATGAGGTGCTATGTAGATTCTGGATGAGATGGCAAAGATGAACTGAAGAAGCTTCTTGGGTGAGAAGCGAAATGTCTTCAAAGAAAAACCAGAAAGTCCAGTTGCCTCTTGGAAAAAACGTCTTTGGGACAAAGATCATTGTATCACTGAACAGAATAACAGAACAACAGAGTTGGAAGGGGCCTTAGAGGTCTTCTAGTCCAACCCCCTGCTTAAGCAGTAGACCCTGTACAATTCTGGACACATGGCTGTCTCTTCTCTTCTTGAAGGCCTCCAGTGATGGAGCTCCCACAACTTCTGGAGGCAAGCTGTTCCACTGGTTAATTGTTCTAACTGAAGAAACGTCTCCTTAGTTCTAGGTTGCTTCTCTCCTTGATGAGTTTCCATCCATTGCAAATTTAATAAATAAACAAAACGAATGAATGATTGAACTTTTAATGAGCATGCCTATGAAATTAAGAGAAAGGAGAAGAATATATTCGGTCTGAGTGGGGACGGCCTGATCTTGTGTAGAGGAGCTGTTGAATGCACGCAGGAAAGCGAAGGAGTCAGTTTACACACGATGGAAAGAGCTACAATAAATACAACCTTTTTTGACAGTGAGGTTGTTTCTGGGGCTTATGAAAAATAGGAATTGATAGCAAAGGTGAGCGATGGGTGAGAAGAAATGATGGAAGTTCTGGGGAAAACATTGGGGTGGGAGTATCCTTCTGAATAAATGGGATCCAGGAGGAAGAAATATTTGGTGAAGAGACAAGAATGGATGGATGAGATGGAAAATGCAAGACCAAGTCGGCGGTTCAAAAACCCAAGAAGGAATGCAAATGGTCAACATCTGGTTCGAACAAAGCCTGTTTCTAATTCACGATTTCAGCTTCCACTGATTGATATGTTGGTCCTGAACCTGTTGAATGATGGCTCCAGGTGGGGTTAATATTTGTAGGGCTGTGAGTGGGGTGTCGTGACAGGCAGCCAGCAGGCTGCAAAAGGAAGGCAAGGAAGATCCAAGGAGTCGAGAGAAGATGGGTGAATCACAGAGTAGCTTATCTCATTATTTGTCCAAGGGAACAGAGAGAAGGATGGATAGAAGTTTTCAAAGCATTCAGTGAATAGAGAATTACAGAGTTGGAAGGGATCTTGGAGGTCTTCTAGTCCAACCCCCTGCTCAGGCAGGAAGAAGAACAGCTGCAGGATTTGGGTTTGGCTAGTCTAGAGAAAATTAGAGATGACAGGATAGCAGTCTTCCAATATTGGAAGGGCTGCCACAAAGAGGAGGGGGTCAAATTATTCTTCAAAGCACCAGAAGGCAGGACAAGAAATGATGGATGGAGAGACCAAGGAGAGAAGCAACTTGGAATTAAGGAGAAACTTCCTGACACTGAGAACAATTAACTACTAGAACGGCTTGCCTTCAGACGTTGTGGGTACTCCATCACTGGAAGTTTTTAAGAAGAGACTGGACAGTCACTTGTCTGAAATGGTAGAGGTTCTCCTGCCTGAGACGACTAGAAGACCTCCAAGGTCCCTTCCAGCTCTATTCTATTTTATTTCAGACAAATTACAAACCCACAACTTCTGAAGGCAAGCTGGTCTAGTGGTTTATTGTTGTCACTGTCAGGAAGTTTCTCCTTAATCCCAGGTTGCTTCTCTCCTTGGTAAATTTCCCCCCATTGCTTCTTGTCCTGCCTTGAGATGCTTTGGAGAATAGCTTGACTCCCTCTTCTTTATGGTAGCCCCTGAGATATTGGGAGGCTGCTATCCTGTCTCCCCTAGTCCTTCTTTTCATTAAACTAGACATACCCAGTTCCTGCAATCGTTCTTCATATGTTTTAGCCTCCAGTCCCCTAATCATCTTCGTTGCTCTTCTCTGCACTCTTTCTAGAGTCTCCACATCTTTTTTACATCGTGGTGACCAAAACTAGATGCAGGATTCCAAGTGTGGCCTTACCAAGGCCTTATAAAGTGGTAGCAACACTTCATGTGATCTAGTCTTTGTCCAATGAGTTTCCACCTTGATGAAACTTAAATCAACAAGGCCGGGGAATGTCTCAGGCAGGTTCCAAGTTTCTGCCTTTGCAGGTCAATAAACGAATGGTTGTAAGTTTGTAAAATCAGGTCAAAATCTGGCCCGAGAAATTGGAACCAAATTTTCAAACTGTCCCCGAATGAGTTTGCAAAACCTGGAGGCTCTTTTGAGGCGGGTGAAGGTCTGGTGGGAGGGATGGAGAATTTGGGAAATGGCGCAAAATGGCTTCACTTTGATATTACAGGCAGATCTGTTCCTCGGGGGGAAGCGTTCGAAAGCAGGATTTAGCCACTTCTAGATTAAGCGGGAAAAAGACAATCTCTCTCCTGCTGTTTGGGCCTGGTGGGAAACGTCCTCGGAATACGACACAACCAACCTTCACTGAGATTCTTCAGTTGCTGAAAAAAACTCAACGGGCAGCCAAGACAGGCCTCGGGGAAGGAGCCCATCCCAATGGCAACCACTCTAAAAGAAGGGATCAAATGTTTGGCCTTGAAGAAAAGCCGATTCTGTCATCTTTACAAGCTAATTGGTTGCAAAACCAAAGGTAATGTGTTTTGTTGCAACGGTAACCACAATCCTTCTCACCTGCGGCTTTCATGAGAGAATGACCCCAATCAGCTCGGCTCACCCCAGACCTCGCCTGGAGAATAATAAAACAAGCTTCAATAAAGCAAGTTAATCTGTGTCTCGCTTGTTTTAAACAAAGGCAGAAGGGATCCGGGTGACCTCGGTGGGCCTTCCGAAACGGCGGTTCTTGCAGGAAAAGGTGACACTGTTTATAGGTAATCCTCGTCTTACAACAAAGCCATCTGGCTGACTTTGGGCCGAGCACCAGGAGATGGTGAGTTGAAGAGAAGAACCTATTTGTGGCTCAGCGATGAAGCGTGGGGTCCTTGGTGCTCTCTGAGCTTGTTTGTTTCCTGGCAGGCGTTTCATGGCCCAACAAAATAACATCATCCATGCTCGCACTCATGATGTTGTCTAGCTGTTTTTCCCAAAGATGCATTTTTCAAGAAGCAACTGGACTTTCTGGTTTTTGTTTGAAGACGCTTCTCATCTTTCTTTGTCTTTCTCTTTCTTTCTCTTTCACGTCTTCAGCTTCTTGGATGTGATGCGAAATGTCTTCAAAGAAAAAACTGAGAAAGTCCACTGGCCTCTTGAAAAAGCACCTTTGGGACAACCAGGACCTGGATGATAGAGAATCTCTATGAACATTTACCTAGTTGTGTATAAGAAAACCACCAAACTCAAGAGCACCCAAGGACCTCCTCCTCCTCTCCTCTCCTCTCCTCTCCTCTCCTCTCCTCTCCTCTCCTCTCCTTCCTTCCTTCCTTCCTTCCTTCCTTCCTTCCTTCCTTCCTTCCTTCCTTCCTTCCTTCCTTCTCCTCACGCCCCCTTTCTTCTAACACTGATGATGTTACTTAGTTGGTTGATAAAATGTCTGCTACAAAACTACAAAGCTCAGCGCACCAAGGACCTCCTCTCCCTTTCCTCCTCCTAGTGCTGATGACATTACACAGTTGGGTAACATAAAAAGTCAGTGAGGGTTTTAGGAGCTGGGAACAGTCTGCCTTCCTTCAACTCAGCCACCATCAACCTCACATCTGTCCTCCTTGTGAGAGAGGTCACTGATCCAAAGCCCCAGGCACATCTGGGCTTTCCAGCCTGCCCTTTCCAGCACGTGGCCGGATAGTCTGGATTTGCAGCCTGCTGCCATTTCTATCCTGCTCTTTTGATCTCCCACCTTCGGGACTCAGCTCTGGCACAGGAGCACCGTCTGATTCCTCCCCACCAGCTGTCCAAATAATCTGGCTTCACCTCTCTTCAGTGTGAATCACCACAAAGGAGCATTGATAGCCAGCGAAGCCGGCTTCGGGCTTCGAAGAGGACAAGGAACAAAGGCGACCTTCTCTATCGTCCCAACGGCCATGGACAGGAACCGGGGTCCGGTTTTGGCTTCAACATCCCAAACCTGATTGAGCCATGTTTTCAAAGGATGTCAAACGCACAGAAGTGTTTCCATCACAGAGGCAGTTTGGGAACGAGACACCTCTGGGATTCTCGCTTTTCCACCTGGTGGCAGCCAAGGTTAGGGTGGCTTGGTCCTTCTCAAGGGCATCTGGGACATTGGCAGGTGCTGGAGGGGGGGGGAATGGGCCAGGGTGGGTGGGATGGGGATTGGCTCAGGATAGGGGGTTTTGCAAAGTACAAGAAAGTTTTGTGTGCCACTCCGAATGAAGCAGCAGGAGAGGAAAGGAGATCTTCGCTTGGAGACCTTGATGAAGGTCAAAGGCAGGAGAGCTTTGAGAGCTGAAAGGAAATGGAGAAGCAATAGGAAGCACGGAAAAAAAAGTTCAATCAATCAATCAATCAATCAATCTTTATCAGGTCACAGGCCAGCAGAGGAAACACAAAGCCCTCCGTTAATGAAGGTAAAGCAGGCAGGAAAAATGTAATTGTTCTAAGAAGAGCTGAGCAGAATGAAAAGAAATGCTACGGTGTACAAACTATAAAGCTGGCCTTCTGAAAAAAAGATTAAAAGTAGAAACTGAAAATGCAATGAAGGAGGGAGGAATAAGAAGGAAATATCTTTTTGAAAAACTTACTTACATTCTGGTTGGCTTGCAGTCTTAGTTTCTTGGAGAGCCGGTTTGGTCTAGGGGTTAAGGCGCCAGGGGAGACAGCGGGAGATCGTGAGTTCTAGTCCTGCCTTAGGCATGGAAGACAGCTGGGTGACTTTGTGCCAATTACTAGGTGACAGTGACTTCTAGTCCCATTTTAGGCATGGAAGACAGCTGGGTGACTTTGGGGAGGTCACCAGGAGAGAGTGAGTTCTAACCCTGCCTTAGCTGAGAAAGCCCCATGGGTGACCTTGGGCCAATCCCTCTCTCTCTCAGCCCAGCCCACCTCACAGGTTGTTGTTCTGGGGGAAAATAAGAGGAGGAAGGCGTGTTGGATATCTTCACTGACTCATTTCTAAAAATAATAAAAACGGGATATAAATAAATAAATTCATAAACAACCAAGATTTCTGGGCCCGTCCATTCCTAATGCCTCCGATTGAGGAAAATGATGAAAAAGAGCAGAAAGAGTAGATCATCTATCCTGAGTAAATACTCACATCTAATAGGTCTATGTTCCTCCATCAGTAGGTCAGTTTTCCATACAAGCTGCCAAGAGTTTATTCATTTCAATGAATGAATGAATGAATGAAATACTATCCCTTACTTTTACAATTTTATTGTATTCTTTCTGTGTTCCTATGCCTTGTCTGCCTGTCTTTTTTCCTCCTAGCTTTGGGATCAGGGGTGAAATCCAGCAGGTTCTGACAGGTTCTGGAGAACCGGAAGTGGGAATTTTGAGTAGTTCGGAGAACTGGCAAATGCCACCTCTGGCTGGCCCCGGAGTGAGATGGGAATGGAGATTTTGCAATGTCTTTCCCCCAGGAGTGGGGAGGGAACGGGGATTTTGCAGTATCCTTCCCCTGCCACGCCCACCAAGCCATGCCCACCAAGCCACACCACACCCACCAAGCCACGCCCACAGAACCCGTAATAAAAAAAATTGAATTTCACCACTGCTTGGGATAGTATTTTTTTTCCTCCCCGGTCTCATTCTCCCAACCTTATTTAATACTGAGTCCTGAGGTTCCACTTATATTTTGCTGCCAGAGCTGGAAGTTCAGTCCAAACCAATAAAAGAAGGAAAATAAAAGACTGTTCCAGGGAGAGGAGAGGCAATCTGGAGGAAGTCCGATGCTGTACGCCCAGCCTCGCACCGAGGACAAGAAATGAGGGTGTGAGTGTGCAAAGGGAAAAGGATAGCACCTATTTTGAACTAGCATCTTTTATTAAGCCACCCGTCTGAATGTTGGCAATCAGACTAACAAGATTCTCCTACAATGCCTGCACTCTCCTTTTTTCTCTTTCTTTCTTCCCTCCCTCCCTCCCTCATTCCTTGTCTTTGTACTCTCTCTTTCTCTTTCTTTCTCTCTTCCCTTCTCTCTTTTCCTTTTTTCATCCCCCTTCTCTCCTCTCTCTCCTTCCTTCCTTCCTTCCTTCCTTCCTTCCTTCCTTCCTTCCTTCCTTCCTTCCTTCCTTCCTTCCTTCCTTCCTTCCTTCCCTCTCTCTCTCTCCTCTCTCCCCCTCCCTTACTTAACAAATACCAGCTCCCCATGGCAAACCTCAAGGAACAACTAAAGCAGACCTTCGTACCAGAGCCTATAGAAAGGCTAACACCCCCATCCAGACTATTTCCCAGAGACAAGCAGGAGAAAGGAAAATTACAACCCAAGCTTTTCTGATATACCGGTACTCCTCGGCTTACAATAGCGGTAGCACTTAGACTTACTGTATATACCGCTTCACAGTGCTTTCCAGCCCTCTCTAAGCAGCTTACAGAGTCAGCCTTTTGCCCCCAACAATCTGGGTCGTCATTTTACCCACCTTGGAAGGACTGACGGCTGAGTCAACCTTGAGCTTGGTGAGATTCGAACTGCCAAATTGCAGGCAGCCAGCAGTCAGCAGAAGTAGCCTGCAGTCCTGCACTCTAACTACTATGCCACCAGGGTTCATTCATTACAACCATTCATTTTGTGGCCTTTTCAAGTTACAACGGCACTTATGATCTTTTTCACACTTATAACTATCCCCAGGGTCATGTGATCAGTATTTTGACACTTGGCAACTGGCTCGTATTTGTGTCTTAAGGAGGTCCACCCAGTAGGACCAAGAAGAAGGACCTTTTTCATGGTGGCTGTTATTTGAAAGGCTGAATTTTCTCAGTTATGTCCACCCGATACACCAGAGTGGCTGGACATCTCAAGGGTCTCCTCTCTGAAGGAGATCCATCTTGTGGAACCAGGAAGAAGGGCCTGCTCTGTGGTGGCTCCCACCCAGTTATCTGAAGGACCATCATTTCCCAGTCATCTCTACTGACTCACCAAAATAGCGAGACAGGAGATGTTATGAGTCTCCTCTCTTAAAGAGAGGTCCATGTGGTGGGACCCAGAAGAAGGGCGTTCTCTGTTGTGGCTCCCTCCTTGTGATTTGAAGGACCATCATTTCCCAGTCATCTCTACTTGGACACACCAGAGCAGGGAGACAGGAGATGTTATGATCCTCTCTCTTAAATAGGTCCATCAGGTGGGACCAAGAAGAAGGGCCTTTTCGCTGGTCACCTCTGCTGTCCAAGGAATTTGGATATTTGCACCAAAGCCTTCTGACCTTGGGGTGCAGCAGAAAAGGGGAGCTTGGTTGTGTCTGAGCAATACCTGTTTAGCAGGTGGGCCTTCTCTACCGTAGAACTTCTCTTGGACTTCTGATGAAGAAAGCTCAGGTGGAAGACACACAATCAAAGCTCCTTTGTGATTCCAGTTGTGTAGCTCTTGCCTCCGGGTAGAGCTGACCCTCAACTTTCTTCTCCTGCATTTTCCATAATCCCTGCAGTTCCTCTGAAGGAAATGTGCCCAGGTGAATGCTTTTTTTGTCCTGCAATCCCCCCAAAATGGAGTTTTTTTTAAGCTAAAGGGAAAGAAGATGATAGGAAGGACAACAGAAAGAATGGAGAGACAACCGCTGGGTTTCTGCACATTGTTGGCTGTATTTTGAGTTTCAACGATGTTAGCTGCTCAGAGTCACCCCAGCGAGATGGGTGGTCATATAAACTGAACAAGAGGGAGGCAGGCAGGCAGACAGGCAGAGAGAGACCTCATAGTTCTATTTAGACACAGGCTAAAATACTCCAATCAAGGAACTATCAATTCAGATAAACAATCAAACAGTAAACAACAGCCTAATCAAGGAACTACCAAAACTACACCCAGCAGCATTGACATGGCAAGCCACTGGTAGATAAACAGAGAGCAAACCCCACTCCCTTCTAGCACTGATGATGTTACCTAGTTGGGTAATGAAGCATCTACAAGAAAATAACCAGGCTGAGAAGGCACCAGGAACCCCACAGTTGTCCTCCTCCTCCTCCTCCATCTCCTCCTCCTCTTCCTTCTCCAACCCCACTCACTTCTAGCACTGATGATGTTACCTAGTTGGGTTATGAAACATCTGCAATAAAACAGTGAAGCTCAGAGATCAACAAGGACCAAACAATTCAAGCTTGAGCTATGAATAGACTCTTCTACTGGTCTGTCTATCTGTCTCCTATAATCGATCCATCATCTATCTATCTATCTATCTATCTATCTATCTATCTATCTATCTATCTATCTATCTATCTATCTATCTATCTATCCTTATCAATCAATCAAAATTATTATCTATCTATCTATCTATCTATCTATCTATCTATCTATCTATCTATCTATCTATCTATCTATCTTAATACTAGACCAACAATCAAACAGTAAACAATACCCCAATCAAGGAATCACCAAGAACACTCCTATCCACATTACAGAGCAAGCTACTATTATATAAACAGTGAGCAAACCCCGCTCCCTTCTACCACTGATGATGTTCCCTAGTTGGGTAATGAAACATCTGCAAGAAAAACAACCAAGCTCAGAGAGCCCCAAGGACCCTCACAGGCTAAACCTGGTCTTGTTAAGTCTCAGTTAGGTGGCCAAGTTGTGTGAACCATGATTCAGTGTTTTGTGTGAGTCCAGACAATTAGGTCAGAGCTGAGGTGCATTGGGCATACTCACAGTGCTCCCAAGGAGGAGAAATGGAGGAAGGAGTGTCTCCCAGAAAACCACGGCACACGGCAGACTGGATAGACAGCAAAATTTCCTTTTAATGCATGCCGATTAGTGTACTTTTAAAGTGACAATGAAGTTATTCTAAGTAAGTCGAAGTCTAGACCTTCAAAGATAAAGCGGAAAACAGATGCCATAAGAGCCGTAAAAATACCATGCGTATCACGGACATCGCCACCAACCAGAGCTGTGAGTGCGTATTTCAGGCACGCTGGATTTTATACGTTTTATATGTTAATGATCCTGTCCTGTAGGACGACATAAAATAACACGGCTCATTTAAGCTGGAGGTTGTGAGGCTCACGCGGCAATACCTTTTGCATAACAGGTAGGATTGGAAGACGAGGGAGGGAAGGTTGCTGGAGACCAGGATGTTTTCTTATGCGTCCCTTGTCCCTAATGTTTTATCCCTGACATAAAAGCCAGGCGCACAGCCCTACTTATCCCACGATAATGTCCTGATAGGGAAATGGCCCAGCCATCTTGCCTTTCTCTAAATGCCTTTACCTCATGGCAAACAGCAGCTCTTTCCTGCCTGCCAAAGCTCTTATTTTATTTTATTTTATTTTTCTACATTTTATTTGTACATTTTTCTTTAACATACACGAGTGCTTAATAAAGAGTGTATTGTCTGAGTCAATTTACTTATACATTACAATAATAATAACAATATTTGCTTGTATATAGTGGTATTCTTCCCACTTCTAATTTCTACCTTTGTTGTCTAACCATTTATAAAACAAATCCCATGTTAAAAAAATATTCTGTGTCTTCTTTCTCCTTTATCTTTAATGTTAACCTATCCATTTACGCACAGTCTAATTTTTTTTAAATTATCTTTTCATCTGTAGGAATTTCCTCATTTCCCCCCCACTATTGTGCAAATACAATTCTCACTGCTGTCAAGACATGTAATATTAAATATACAACCCTGGCTTTGTCATATTTTTCTGGTAATATACCTAACAAAAATATTTTGTGGCTTTATATCTATATGTTCCTTTATCAATTTCTCTAACCATGTATTTTCGTCCAATATTTTTTTTGCCTTTTTGCCTGCCAAACTTTTTTTTGTGTGTGTAATGGGGGTCGCCAGAAGTCCTGGCTATGTTGCTTAGACACCCCCCAAGCTGCCAAGGGGCTTCAGATCAGGGCGAGGAGCTGCTGAAAATCAAAACAAGCTCCTAGATTTGCAGAGTCCAAATTGGGGGTTTACCAGCATGAAGCCTCCTAATCCCAGATTTGGGGTTTACCAGCGTGAGGTGTCCTAATCTCAGATTAGCCCAACGAAATCTCTCTGTTGATACATGTTTGCCCACTGACCAAACAAATGAGCATGTTGTGGCTTTGTGTGATGGATCCTATTTAAATCCAGTCTAGCATTAGATGATCTGGTTTTAACCCTTTCTGCGGACTGATTCCCCAGCATTTGCTAACAGATTTGGAAAGACCAAATCATATGATGCCTTCAAACCTAGGGTTGCACACGTGTCACTTCTCTTGAGGGAGCTGCATGGGCCAGTGATTTGCTTCTGGGTCCAATTTAAGGCTCTGGTTGTCACCTTCAAAGCCCTTCATGGCTTAGAGCCAGGCTATTCAAAGGAAGGTCTCAGTTACATCTACCTGACCCCCTCAGAGCAGGGAGGTTGGACGTATTATGGATCCCGTTTCTTAAAGCGGTTGCAATGTTGTCACCAAGGGGTTAAGTTTTATTTTGTTTTGGTGGTTTTATTTCTGTAAGCTGCCCAGAATCACTATGAGTTGGACAGCTATATAATTTTTTAATAAATAGACAGTATAGATCCATAGAGATAGATAGAGGTAGAAGACAGATAGAGAGATAGCTATGGATAGATAATGAGAGAGAGAGAGAGAAATAGAGATATATAGATTAGATAGATAGATAGATAGATAGATAGATAAATATAGATGATATGGATAGATGATAGATAGATAGAAAGATAGATAGATAGATAGATAGATAGAAAGATAGATAGATAGAAAGATAGATAGATAGATAGATAGATAGAGATAGACAGATAGAGAAATAGATTGATAGATATGGATAGATGATAGATATATAGATGAGACAGATGATAGAGATAAATGAGATAGATAGATATGAATAGATGATATATATAGAAATAGATGAGATAGATTAGATAGATATAGATAATAGAGATAGATTGAGATTGATAGAGAGATAAAAATGATAGAAATGGGTAGATAGATGTTAGAGATAGATGATAGAGATAGATAGATGATAGAGATAGCTAGATAGCTAGATATGATAGATATGATAGATATGATAGAGAGATGAGATAGAAAGGTAGAGAGACAGAAGATGATAAATCTGGTTATAAATTCACCTCTGTTCTGGATTTGCACAATGCACTCTGCTATAAATTAACCAAAGAGGCTGGGTTTGCCCCATACTCAAGTACTCCACCCTCCCTCCCAAGGTTAGCATCAACCCAGCTTCTAACATTGCGTGTATCGACCCCCGTGTTGTTAAAAACCCTGGAGAACTTCCGCCTGCCCCTTTCATTGGGGCAACCCCTTGGGGTGGTGGTGTCGGGGGGTAAAGCATACACAGCTTTTCCTTCCTTCCTCACACTGAGCGTCTTTCAGACCCATGGGATTTGAAGGGATTTATTTGTCTCTGCTTTGCTTGTTTCATTTTCAAAATGACATTTTGAGCAAGGGGGGGGGGGAAGTTAGCGAAGGATTGGAACGCAAGGCAAAGCACCTCACTCTGCCGAAAAGTGACAGTTCCCACATCTGATGCGCCCAGCGTCTGCAAACATCAAGCCAAGATGAATTGGTGGAGGACTCTTCTTATCTACTCTTTTTCGCATCCCTGGCTGGTGAGATGTGAGGACTGCAGCAAATTCTGCTAGGCCCGATTGAAGCCCGGCACTCAGTCATCTGTTTGGGTTCCTGGGAGAATCGCAAAGCTCTTTTGTCTCAAAACGTGGCTCGGCCAAACTCCCTGCCTTGTAGGGATTCATACTTTCTTTTCTCCCAGGTGCAAAATACGTCTGGAAAAAAGGCACCGGGATGTTCATTTATTCTTTCCCTCTGTTGATTTATTTTCTCCTGCCCATCTTTCTCAGAGAGGGACCCTGCGTGGTGTACGATAACATGTTGACATATAAAAATAGCATATATAAAAAAGTTTAAAATGTGGAAGGTGGCAAGGGAGGGAGTCAAGCTATTCTCCAAAGCACCTGAGGGCAGGACAAGAAGCAACGGGTGGAAACTAATCAAGGAGAGAAGCAACTTAGAACTAAGGAGAAATTTCTTGACAGTTGAGAACAATTAATCAATGGAACAACTTGCCTCCAGAAGTTGTGAATGCTCCAACACTGGAAGTTTTTAAGATGTTGGATAACTGTTTGTCTGAAGTGATGTAAGGTTTCCTGCCTAAGCAGGGGGTTGGACTAGAAGACCTCCAAGGTCCCTTCCAACTCTGTTTATTCTATTCTATTCTATTCTATTCTATTCTATTCTATTCTATTCTATTCTATTCTATTCTATTCTATTCTATTCTATTCATTATTTTGTTCTGTTTTCTATTCTACTCTACTCTACTCTACTCTACTCTACTCTACTCTACTCTACTCTACTCTACTCTACTCTACTCTACTCTACTCTACTCTACTCTATTCTATTCTATTCTATTCTATTCTATTCTATTCTATTCTATATACTGTTGGAATGAATTAAGAGGCGAAAGGAGGACTCTCAGGGCACCAGCCAGCCCCACAGATGCGTGGTCCTCCTGGGCTCCCCACACAAGGCTATAGAGCAGGAGTGAAATTCAGCCAGTTCTATCCGGTTCGGGCAAATTGGTAGTAATGGCTGCAGGAGGCTCCACCCACCCATGCAGATGTCATGATGTCACTTTTTTTGCAACGATTTTAAGCCTCTGCAGATGCGTAGAAGGCTTTGCACATGCATGGCATACGCATATTTGCGAACCGATAGGGAAGGTAAGTGAATTTCACCCCTGCCACAGAGTCATGTTGTTATGCCTGGCCTCTCCCCCTTATTCAGGAAAGTAAAGACTCTTGAAATTCGGCATTTCAAAAGGAACCTTTTATTGAATTGAGGTGATAGCAGGCTCTGGCCCTCAGGCCACGCAGTTAGAATAAAAGAATTAGAAACCCCTCCCAATATTCAGCCAATCCGCAGATGCAAAGATGTTATTGTACTGGCTTCTCTGGGAAAGCGATAAGGGAACTTTCTCAGGGTCATCCTTCCACTGGCTCTCAAGGGATGGAATCCACATGGGCCTCCCTCCCCTTACATTCCCCAAAAGGTGAGAAAATGCCGGACCGCTTAGGCACCAGGCTAGAAAGTATAAATTGTAGGATACAAGGCTATATTGGGGAGAAATCAATAAAGTATAAATGCAGGGTCCCTTAAATTTTATGTTTACTCTCTAAGCAGGAGTACCATTTATTCCATATTAAACAGTACTCGGTGTCCTCCCTCTCCTTCATTTCCATAGATAATCTGTCCATCTCTGCACATTCGTATATTTTTTTTATTATGATTTGATCTGAAGGGGCGTCTGGTTGTTTCCAATTTTGTGCTATCACAATTCTATTTGCCGTTAGTATATGCAGTATGATATATTGTATACTTTTCTGCATTTTCCCTTCCAAAATACCCAGGAGAAAAAAATTCAGGCTTTCTTTCTATCTTCTGCCCTGTTATTTCATCCAGCCGTTTTTCAATCTTGTCCCAAAATTTCCTAAATTTTGTTACGAGATTGAATTGTGAATAGAAGTCAAGATCATTTAGATCATTTAGATGGGTGGACTTCAACTCCCAGAATCCCCCAGCCAGCAGCGGATTCTGGGAGTTGAAGTCCACCCATCTTCAAGCTTCCAAGGTTGAGAAACACTGATTTAGATAAAGATGTAAGTTTAAGATAGAGATATTTAGAAGTAGAATTTGGGTAAAGAGGTTAAATAGGCTGAGATACCGATGCAGAAACGTTGTTATTAGTATTGAAATTTTGATACATTTGTTTTTGCTTGTTTATATTTTTTTGTTTTTGTGTGTTTTTCTTGCTTTTTTGTGTATTATGTTTCTTTTTGTACTGTGTATTTTAATCTTTGGAAATCTAATAAATATTATTTAAGAAAATAAATAAATAAATGCAGGGCCCCCCTCTTCCCCCTTGAGGAATGGCAGATTCACGTGTTCTGACACATGTTTTCATTCCTTTTTGGGAGGACAGGAGGGGGGCGGAGCTGCCTCATCACTGGGGGAGAATATTCCACAGGGTGCGGGCAACGGCAGAGAAGTCTCTCTTCCTGGACCCTGACAGTAGGAGGTCTTTAACTAATGGGGTTTGCAACATGCCTTCCCTGCCTAAGCAGGTGGGATGGGTTCATGTAATGGGGTGAAAACTGTCTCATAGGTCGGCTGGCCCTGTGTTGTGTAAAGGTCACAATCCATACCTTGTATTGCACCCAGAAGCAAACTGGCACCCAATCCAATTCTTGGAGCAAAGGTGTTACATCAACCCTTCTTTGGATACCCAAGTTTGCCCATGTGGTCGCATTCTGCGATGGCTGAAGCTTCTGGACACTTCTCAAGGGTAACCCCACGTAGAGCTCATTGCAATAGTGTAGACAGGAGATGACCAGAGCTTGAATGGTTGAGCTGAGATATTCTTTATCAGTGCAACTTCCAGTTGTCTATGAAGATTTTCCATTATCTCCAGGTCATGGCTGTCCAAAAGGTGTCCTCACCCCTCCCCAAAAAGGACATTCTTGATGTTTTCTCTGAAACTGTTTCTCTTCTCATCCAAGAAGCTTCTTGAGTTCAGCTCTGTCTGGTTGCTTTCCATGGTGCTGAAATCCATCTCTGTCTCTTCTATTGGAAGTCTTTAGAGATTCTCAGTTATCCAGGTCCTGGTTGTCCCAAAAATGCTTTTTTCAAGAGGCAACTGGACTTTCTTGTTATTTTTCTTTTGAAGATGTTTTGCTTCTCAACCGAGAAGATTCTTCAGCTCTGACTGGATGGTGGGGAAGGGAAGGGAAGGATTTATTTACTTTATTTTTATTTATTTATTTTCATCAAGCAAGTATTAGATAACAGATATAAGTATAAACATGATTACGAATACATAAAATGAATACAATTATTTTTTTAAAAAAATATTTATTAAATTTCTAAAGATTAAAATAGACAGTACAAAAAGAAACATAATACACAAAAAAGCAAGGAAACACACACACACACACACACACACACACACCAAAAATTATAAACAACCAAAAAGAAACATCAGAATTTCAATACTAATAACAACTTTTCTGCATTGGTATCTCTAATCTATTTAGCCTCTTTACACAAATTCTACTTCTAAGTATCTCTATTTAGCAATGGCTTCCCATCGCCCACAGCGTTCTCACAGAGAGGGCCTTCTCCTGGTGCTGTCGGTTAGACATTGTCGGCCGGCGGCTGCCAGGGATAGAGCTTTCTCTGTGGGCACGCCCACTCTTTGGAATCAACTCCCCCTGGGGCTTCAGTTGGCTCCTGACCTTCGCACCTTCCGCCACGAATTAAGAACATGGCTGTGCACATCACCCAGCCTGGACCAAGGGTTTTTTTGATTATTTTAATGGGTTTTAATACATGTTTAAATTATATATTTATACATTTATGTATTTTATATATGAATATTTATGTATTTCACATTTTATTGGGTTTGTTTTTATTTGTTGTGAGCCGCCCTGAGTCCTACGGAGATAGGGCAGCATACAAATTATATTAAATGAATAAATAAAATAAATCTTAAACTTACATCATTATTTAAATTATCTTGATTTCTATTTACAATTCAATCTCATAACAAAAACATCCCTTAAATTTTATGTTTACTCTCCAGCCAGGAATACCATTTATTCCGTATTAAATAGTACTCGATGTCCTCCCTCTCCTTCATTTCCATAGTTAATCTGTCCATCTCCACACAATTAAAGGGAACATTAGGACAGGGATGATAGGCACACTGGAGTGCTTATGCATGCCCCTTACAGACCTCTTAGGAATGAGATGAGGTCAACAGTAGACAGTTTAAGGTTAAAGGTTTGGGGGTTTGAGGATGTAACAACAGAGTCAGGGAGTGCATTCCAGGCATTGACCACTCTGTTGTTGAAGTTGTATTTTCTGCAATCGAGTTTGGAGAGGTTGACCTTAATTTTGAATCTGTTGTGTGCTCTTGTATTGTTGGGGTTGAAGCTGAAGTAGTCATTGACATTGTAGCAGATGATTTTATGTACTATGCTTAGGTCCTTGCAGACAGCTGGTCATTTGCATCCTTTCAGAGGGTCGTTGAGGCCACTTGGAGGTTGATTTGTGTCCTCAGGGTGGCCCCTTTCTGTGATGGCTGAAGCTTCTGGACACTTCTCAGTGGTAGCTCTACGTACAGCTCATTGCAAGAATCTGGACAGGAGATGACCAGAACTTGAAAGCTGAGCTCAAGTATCCTTTATCAGTGCAATTGCCGGTTGCTTTCCATGGTGCTGAAATCCACCTCCATCTCTTTTTGACTCCAAGTTGTACCTGTTGTGTCCCAGGCAAGGGTTGTTGAACACAGGACTGCTCTGGGGGCCTCAACTTACAACCACAATGGAGCCCCAAATTTCTGTTGCTCAGAGAGACAGTTGTTAAGGACGTTTTGCCCCATATTATGTCCTTTCTTGCCATGGTTGCTAAGTGAATCACTGCAGTTGATAAGGTAGTAACCCGGTTGTTAAGTGAATCTGGCTTCCCCGTTGACTTTGCTCGTCAGAAGGTTGCAAAAGGGGATCAGGTGACCCTGGGACGTGTCAACCATCATGAGTCAGTTGCCAAGCAACTGGATTTTGATCATGTTGAGCCTGGGGATGCTGAAATAGCCTTCTAGCTCCTTTTCCTTTTCCTTCTCCTCCTGTTTCAATTTCTCCTTCCTTTTCCTCCTCTCCTTCTCTCCCCTGTCCCTCTCTCCTCCTCCTCCTCCTCCTCCTCCTCCTCCATGTCCTTTTCTTTTTCTAGTTCCCATTCCCTTCTCCTCCTCCTGCTTCTCCTTCTTCTTTCTCCTGTTTTTTTCTCCTTCTTTCATTCTCTGTCTCTCTCCTTTCTTCCCCTCCTCTTCCTCTTCCTCATCCCTTCCCTTTTTTCCTTTCCTTTGTACTCCTCTTCCTCCTCCTCCTCTTCTTCCTCCTCTTCTTCCTCCTCCTTCTCTTCCTCCTCCCTTTCCTCCTTCTCTTTCTTTCCCCATTTCTCTTGCTCTCTCCTTTCTTCACCTCCTCTTCCTCTTCCTCTTCCTCTTCCTCTTCCCTTTTCATTTTCTTTCCTTTTTGCTCCTTCTCTTTCCCTCTCTTCTCTTTCTCTCCCCATTTTTTTCTCTACTTTCTTCCCCTCTTCTTCATCTTCCCTTCCCTTTTCATTTTATTTCCTTTTTTGCTCCTTCTCTTTCTCCTCCTTTTCCTCCTGCTCTTTATCTCCCAGTTTTTCTCTCTCTCTCTCCCTCCTTTCTTCCCCTCCTCTTCCCCTTCTCTTCCCTTTTCTTTTTCTTACCTCTGTGCTCCTTCTGTTCCTCCTTCTTTCTCCTCCTTTTCCTCTTCTTCTCTCTCTCTCTCTCTCTCTCTCTTCCCTTTCCCTTCCTTCCCTTTTTTTTCCTTTCCTTTGTGCTCTTTCTCCTTCTGCTCCTTCTCCTTTCTCATGCTTCCCTGCGGAATTCTGGGAGTTGAAGTCTGCCCACCTTCAAATTGGCAAGTTTGAAAATCACTGGTTTGGAACCCCAGGAAGATGTTGAGGAACAGACAGAATTAAATATGGGCCTTTGTGTGTGTGTGTGTGTGTGTGTGTGTGTGTGTGTGTCAATGGGGGCACCTCAAGCGTGGAACTGTGAGCACATTCGGAAGTGGATCTCAGCGTGTCATTTTCCAAAGCTTCTTTTAAGCAAGCCAGAGGTTGCAATGTTCCATCATAATTTTGTGTGCGGAAAGAATAATAAAACCGTCACAGCTTCAGCAATAATAGGGTCAGGTTGAACACACACACACACACACACACACACACACACACCTCCCCCAGTAAAATTACAGTGTGGCTCAGAAGCATTTGAAAGAAATTTAAATGCATGGGGAGCTGGGGAGGAGAGAGAGATCTACAACCCACATATTGAGTTTGTGTCTGTGTGTGTGTGTGTGTGTGTCTGTGTGTGTGTATTACCAGGAGAACAAAGGGAAGCTGCTTCATGCCAATTCTTGATGCTCGGAGGTGTGCCTTGCTATTTGGGACACCCTTTTTATGGGAATGGATAGAAAGATGGTCCTTGACTTATGACCATCTGTTTAGCAATGTTTTTTGTTTGTTTTTTTTTAAAATTTGATTTATATGCCACCCTTCTCCGGAGACTCAGGGCGGCTTACAATGCGTTAAGCAATAGCCTTCATACTTTTGTATATTTATACAAAGTCAGCTTATTGCCCCCACAAACTGGGTCCTCAATTTACCAACCTTAGAATGGATGGGAGGCTGAGTCAACCTTGAGCCTGGTGGGATTTGAACTTGCAGTAATGGCAGGCAGCTGAATGTTAATAACAGTTAATAACACTGCTTTAGTCTGCTGAGCCACCAGGCCCTTTTACAACAGCCCTGAAAAGAGGGACTCAGGACTGGTCCTCTCATTTATGATCGGTACGGCATTCCAATGGTCGCGTGATTGAAATTCAAGTGCTTGGAAACCACGGGTAGTCCTCGACATGCGACCACAACGGAGGCCAAAATTTCTAAGTTGCTAAGTGAAACAGTTGTTACCTAAATTTTGCCCCTTTGTATGATGTTTCCTGCCACCGTTATTAAGAGAAGCACTGCAGTGGTTCAGTTAATATGACGGTTGTTAAGTGAATCTGGCTTCCCCGTTGACTTTGGTTGTTGGAAGGTCGCAAAAGAGGATCACATGTAATGGTTATAAATATGAATCAGTTGCCAAGCACCTGAGTCTTGATCACATGACCATGGGGATGCTGAAATGGTTGTAAGTGTGAAAAACGGTCATAAGTCACTTTTTTCAGTGCCGTCGTAACTTTGAACCTTCACTAAGTGAACTGTTGTAAGTCGAGGACTACCTGCATTTATGAGGGTTGCCCTGTCCTGGGATCAACTGCAGTGATTCACTTAATGACCAGGGCAAAAAAAAGGTCATAAAATTGGCCATGACTCACTTAACTTCCTTGCTTAGCAATGGAAATTCCAGTCCAACTGTGGTCATAAATTGAGGACTCTCTGAACACAAATGTTGTTTTTTTAACCTGCATTGTTAGTTTATGTGTATGTGTGTTTTCCAAAGACCCTTGTTTCATTCTATCTCTGAAGATTATTACAACACACAGACACACATATGCACACACACACACATACACACATACTTTCCCCACAAAACCTATTTACAGTTCCAGCAGACAGCACTGGTGGCATTTCCTCCCCCTTCCCCTCTTATTCAACACAAAGCCCATCCTGAATTTGCCAGAGGGATGCTATCAAATGTGTGAGATGTCCCCCTTCCCCCCCAAATATGCAAGAAAAAGCAATTGAGAACGAAAAGGGCAACCTGGTTTGCAATGGCTCCCATAGTGGCTATTATTGGCCCCACCTCTAGATGGCAGCAGATTTGAGATTTTTGCCCCCTCCATCTTTTGCTGCCATCTAGTGGTAGGACCAAGTTTAGCGACTCAGCTATAAAAATCCTACTTTAAGGACTGGAAAGATTTCTGTCCGCTAATCCTCGATTTTCTTTTGACAGAAACAGTGGCTTGGAAAAATAACAATGCATGTATTTGTTTTTAATTTAAACAAGGGAGCATGGGTAAAAAATTTAGAAAGGCTAGTCAGATAAGACAATGAGCAATTTATCTCCAAAAAGGGCAGAGCACCGCAGCACAAAAACATAACTGAAACTGTGAATGCAAAGATCTATTTTTTCCCTAGCTTCCTAATTTTAATTCAGGCATCCTAAAGCATCGGCAAGAACATTAATTACTTCCCCAAATTTCATACATGTTAAAGAAAGGAAGATTAACTCATTCAGTTCCAGCCATTTTCACTTCCTTCAAGTTCAATACTATTTGGTCTTTTCAGGAAGACTGGGCAGAGATAAAGGGTAGAAGAAAGAATCCCAAATTTGCAAGTTCCTTTCCCCGTAACAGGAAAAACAAAAACAAGATTGCATCTACTTTTGAGCGCCACAATATAAAAAAGATGCCTTTGGAAAGAGTGCAGAGAAGAGCAATAAAGATGATTAGGGGCAGTGGTGGGATTCAAATAATTTAACAACCGGTTCTCTGCCCTAATGACCAACTGGGTGGGCGTGGCCATGGTGGGCGTGGCCAGGGGTGTGTGACAGGCAGCACTCGGCTTCCTGCATCCCTCTGGGAGCAAAAACGGGTGGTGGGGGGAGCACTCTGCCCCTCCCAGCACCCTGTTTTGAGCTTAGGATGCCTCCTTGCACTTACCTGGGAGCCAAAATGGGGAACATGGGGACACCTGGAACGGGCAGGGAGAGGCAGGGTCAGCTCGCCCAAACCGGCCTGAACTGTCTGAATCCCACCACTGATTAGGGGGCTGGAGGATAAAGCATATGAGGAACAGTCACCTCACGTATTGACTACTGTAACGCTCTCTACATGGGGCTGCCCTTGAGGACCACTCGGAGGCTTCAGCGGGTACAAAATGCATCCGTGCGGGTTGTGATGGGAGAATCTCGATACTCCCATGTTACACCCCTCCTGCACGACTTGAATTGGTTGCCGGTTGCCCTCCGGATGAGATTCAAGGTGCTGGTGATCTCGATACTCCCATGTTACACCCCTCCTGCACGACTTGAATTGGTTGCCGGTTGCCCTCCGGATGAGATTCAAGGTGCTGGTGATGACCTATAAAGCCCTACATGGCTTAGGCCCAGGATATTTGGCGGACCACCTACAGCCAGCAATACACCTCATCGCCCGGTTCGCGCCCATAGGGAGGGTCTGCTCAGGGTGCCGTTGCCTAGACAGTGTTGGCTGGTGGCCCCCAGGGGTAGAGCCTTCTCTGTGAGTGCACCCACCTTCTGGAATTGACTCCCCTTGGAGCTCCGGTTGGCTCCTGACCTTCCGCACCTTCCGTCGCGAATTAAAAACTTGGTTATTCAAATTCCCCAACCTGGACTGATGGGGGTTTAAGGGTTTTAAATTTTAGTGGGTCTCACCAGATTATAACTCTGTATTATGGCTTGTGAATTTTATCATTGTGAGCCACCCTGAGTCCATTGGAGATAGGGTGGCATATAAGCCAAAATAAATAAATAAATAAATATAAATAAGTTGCAAAAAATTGAGTTTGTCTAGTGAAAAGAAGAACTGGGGGGATATAATAGCAATGTCCCAATATTTGAGGGGCTGCCACAAAGAAGAGAGGCTCAGCATATTCTCCAAAGCACCAGAAGGCAGGAGAAGAAGCAATGGATGGAGAAACTAATCAAGGAGAGAACCAACTTAGAAATAAGGAGAAATTTCCTGACACTGAGAACAATTAACCAGTGGAACGACTTGCCTCCAGAAGTTATGGGTGTTCCATCACTGGAGGCTTTCAAGAAGAGATTGGACAACCATTTGTCTGGAATGTTATAAGGCATTGTTGGTGAACTTTTTCGGCACCATGCCAAAACGGGAGTGTGCACGCGCAAACACAGGAGCACAGGAAACTGGAAGCTCAGCTTCCTGGCATGCACAAGGGAACTGCACTTCTGTGTCAGAGCGGCAATCAGCCCCGTTACCTTGTGTGGGGTAATTGCCCTCAATTTGAGTTGGATTGTGACTTTCTCCTTCTGTATACTCTTGAAAAAATAAAACCGGAATACATTTTCTAATTAAACTCATATTTATTGTAAAGAAAATAAAACAACTCACTATCTAAAGTAATTACATTGTGGCAAAGATCCCAGCCTGGGACCTTCCCTGGCTGGAGAACAAAGGAAAGTTTTTAGAAGAAGAAAGGAAAAAATGAGGACATGCGCAGTAGATACTGATAAGGACTTGGCAAGCTACGGTAAGTCTGAAAGTCCAGAAATAAAAAGCTCTGCTGGTAAATACCAAAACGCAGTGACATTCTGGTTTCCAGAGCTCCCATGTGTGTGAAGACCAGCTGGCCGGTGTGGGTGGAACCCAGAAGAGCAACAGGCGAGGGCTGTCATGCCCAGAGAAATGGCTCTGTATGCCACTTCCGCCACATGTGCCATTGGTTCACCATCACTGGTATAGGGTTTTCTGCTTGTGAAGGGGGTTGGTCTAGAAGACCTCCAAACTCCCTTTCCAACTCTGTTATTCAATCCACTGTAATCCCATCCAGGCTGAGTGGAGATGTGGGTTGTCCCATTGAATGGAAGATGTCCAGCGAAGAGGCTAGACGTCAGGTGCTTCCAAATCCCAACACAGCCTGTTAAATAAGATAACCAAATTCAGTACCATCACATGGAAATCAATCTATCTGGCATTTGGGCTTTGGAGGATTGCCCCACGTGCCTGGAGAATGCCTGGAGAAAACTCCCTGCCAGCGGAGGCCGGGATGGGTTGGCACCTCCAGCTTCCTTCATTCTTCATCATTGTTCATTATGAGTCATTTTCAGCAGCCAAGTCAATGCAGAAAAGCAAAATCAATAAAAGCAATGGGCCTAAAACCTTTTCAAATTGGCTGCCAACGAGATGAAGGCTGCGGAAGAAGGCCAGAAGTCCAATCATAAGCAGCCTGGTCATGATAATTAAACCATTGGCGGTGATTTCTAACTGAAGAAGGGCTTTCTTTGCCAGAGGAGCCTTTGCAGAGAAATTTCCTGGCTGGCTTGGCTGAGAAAGCTCTCTAGTCCATTGGGCATTGGGACAGAATCATAGAATCCTAGGGCTGGAAGGGGCCTTGGAGATCTTCTAGTCCAACCCCCTGCCCAATGCAGGAGTCCTTGTACTATCCCAGTCAAATGGTTGTGCAATCTCTTCTTGAAAACCTCCAGTGATGGAGCATCCATAACTTCTGGAGGCAAGCTGGTCCATTGATTAATTTGTATGTTTGTCCGTCCATCCATCCATCCATCCATCCATCCATCCATCCATCCATCCATCCATCCATCTTCTATCTTGTCTGTCTGTCATATGCATCTTATCTATCTATCTCTACTTTGTCTATCTATCTATCTATCTATCTATCTATCTATCTATCTATCTATCTATCATCTATCTATCTATCTATCTATCTATCTATCTATCTATCTATCTATCATCTACCTACCTACCTACCTACCTACCTACCTACCTATCTATCTATCATATTTCTCCCTTTCTCTCTCTCTCTCTCTCTCTCTCTCTCCCTCCCTCCCTCCCTCCCTCCCTCCCTCTCTCTCATAGAATCCTAGGGCTGGAAGGATCTCATAGAATCTTAGGACTGATTCATGGAAGTCCTTATACTATCCAAGTCAAATAGTTGTCCAGTCCCTTCTTGAAAACCTCCATTGATGGAGAATCTACAACTTCTGGAGGCAAGCTTTCCTTTAATTAATCTGTGTGTGCATCCAGAGCTGAAGAAGCTTCTTGGATGAGAAGTGAAATGTCTTTTAAAAAAAAAACCCAAAATCCAGTTGCTTCTTGAAAAAGCCCCTTTGGGAACACCATCACCTGGCTGACTGAGAATCTCCATAGATGTCCATCCACTCATCTTCTATGTTGGCTATCTATCATATGAAAATTATCTGCCTCATAGAATCCTAGGGTTGGAAGAGACCTTGGAGGTCTTCTAATCCAACCCATTGACCAGATCAGGAGTCTATATACCATCCTGGACAAATAGTTGTCCAAACTCTTCTTGAAAGCCTCCAGTGATGGAGCATCCATAACTTCGGGAGGGAAGCTGTTCCGTTGATTAATCTGAATGTCCATCCATCCATCCATCCATCCATCCATCCATCTTCTATCTTATCTATCTCTTTATCTGATTTATAGAATCTAGGGCTGGAAGGGGCCTCAGAGGTCTTCTACTCCATCTCTCTGACCAGGTCAGGAGTTTTTATACCATCACAAGTGGTTGTCCAGGCTCTTCCTGAAAACCTCCAGTGATGGAGAATCCAGAACTCCAGGAGGCAAGCCGTTCCATTGATTAAATTGTTCTCACTGATAGGAAACTTCTTCTTATTTCCAGGTTGGATCTCCCTCAGATCAGCTTCCACCCCTTGCTTCTTGTCCTGCCCTCGGGTGCTTTGAAGAATAAATTGACCCCTTTCCCCTAGTGATAGACCTTCAAGTGTTTCGTGCAATTTGTGTCATGCAATTTGCTTAATCTTGTAATGCACCTGCTTCTTTGTGGTTGGCTTTCACAGAGAAGTTTTGGAATCCTAGAATTAGAAATCACCCTTGAGAGCATTTAGTCTGACCCCCTGCTCAGTGCAGGATTCCAAAATCAGGCACACACACCCCAATAGTTGAGTATCTCCCCTCCCCTTGAATGCATCCATCAAAAGGGCACAAACCAGTTTTCCAGGGAATTGGTTCCACTCTCAAAGAGCTCTTACTGTCACCATAAGGTTTTAAAACTTCCAGAGCCTTTCCTTGAATTCCAGCCCATTGTTTCTGTGCTTTGCAAAGATGGAGAATCAGCCTCTGTCTTTTCTCCACATGAGTAGAATTGCTACAGAATTAAAATGGAGGCTCCCTCAACTCCTTTGCAATATTCATGCTTTGCTCAAAGTCTGTAGAGATTCCAGGTCCTGTCTTGTCCCAAAGGTGCTTTTTCAGGAGGCAACTGGACTTTCTGGTTTTTTCTTTGAAGACACTTCGCTTCTCTTCCAAGAGGCTTCTTCAGCTCTCGTGCTTCGCTCCGCCGTGGAGGTGCAGGCCAGTTACAACGGGTTGGAAATGACAGCCCACTGAGGAAACCTTGCTCAGAGAAAAACAGATTCAAAAAACAGATTCAAAACAGATTCAAATGAGCCTGAGTGGCATAGGAGCTAATGCCTCCTACTAAGGCAGCATTTAACATCCAGCTGCCTGCAATTACACCAGTTCGAATCTCACCAGGCTCAAGGTTGACTCAGCCTTCCATCCTGTCTAAGGTAGGTAAATTGAGGACCCAGTTTGTGAGGGCAATAAGCTGACTTTGCATAAATATACAAAAGTATGAAGGTTATTGCTTAACGCCTTGTAAGCCGCCCTGAGTCTCCGGAGAAGGGCGGCATATAAATCAAATTAAAAAAATAAAAATAAAAAAAAATTGTAACCCAAAGAGCTCCAACCATCCCCCTTGTGCTCCAAACAGGAAAGATAAAAGCAGAATATTGTATCCCCAAACGACTGCAGGAGAACAATTGAGGGTATTTTTTTCCAAAGAACCCTAATGTCATTGTCAACAGCATAATGGCAGAAGAGTGCAGAAACGAGGAACTAATATTGTGGCCTTGGGAATAAAGATATCGTTAAAATAAACGCACCGGGAACACAAAAGCAGCAGTCGGCAAAGGCAATAGGAATAAAACCGGAGGAAGTTATTATCAGGGTTTGCTCGGCATTGTCAAATCCGGAAGGTACCCTTGAGGCAGGGGTGAAATCCAGCAGGTTCTGACAGGTTCTGGAGAACTGGTAGCAGAAATTTTGAGTAGTTCGGAGAACCGGCAAATACCACGTCTGACTGGCCCCAGAGCGAGGTGGGAATGAAGATTTTGCAATATCCTTCCCCCAGACATGGGGAGGGAATGGAGATTTTGCAGGATCCTTCCCCTGGAGTGGGGAGGGAATGGGGATTTTGCAGTATCTTTCCCGCAGAAGTGGGGAGGGAATGGGGATTTTGCAGTATCCTTCCCGCAGAAGTGGGGAGGGAATGGGGATTTTGCAGTATCCTTCCCCTGGAGTGGGGAGGGAATGGGGATTTTGCAGTATCCTTCCCCTGGAGTGGGGAGGGAATGGGGATTTTGCAGTATCCTTCCCCTGCCACGCCCACCAAGCTATACCATGCCCACCAAGCCACGTCCACAGAACCTGTAGTAAAAACATTTGAAGGTCACCACTGCCTTGAGGTCATTCTTTCTCACCCCCACCACCCCTTGAACTGTGCAGGAATTCAGCAGAAAGCAGCTGAAAGGAATGGCGTACAGGAAGTCCTTGACATTCAACCATTCGTTTAGTGACTGTTTGAATTTATTTATTCATATTCATATTCATATTCATATTATTAATTAAATTTTTATACTGCCCTTCTCCCAAAGGACTCAGGGCGGTGTACAGCCACAATAAAACAATGTAGATACAAAATTTAAAAGCAATTTAAAACAAATTAAATATTTTGGCCTTTCAATTTAAAAACCCATAAATTTAAAACACTCCATCCAGTTTCTTGTCAAGCCACTCCAGCCTCTTGGAATAACAGAGTCTTGAGGGCACGGCGGAAGGTACGCAGGTTGGGAATCCTACGTATCCCGGAGGGCAGTTCATTCCAAAGGGCAGGGGCCCCCACAGAGAAGGCTCTCCCTCTGGGGGTCGCCAGTCTACATTGTCTAACCAATGGCACCCTGAGGAGACCCTCTCTGTGGAGCGTGTTGGTCGGTGGGAGGCCATCAGTGGCAGAAGGCGATCCCGTAAGTATCCGGGTCCTAAGCCATGGAGCGCTTTGAAGGTGGTAACCAGCACCAGCACCCGGAAGACCACCGGGAGCCAGTGCAGCTCGCAGTTCAACTTGTATGCTGCTTTTCTCCAAAGACTCAAGGTGGCTACAAGGGCACTGAAAAAAAGCGACGTAGGACCCTTTTTCACACTTACGACCGTTGCAACGTCTCCACAGTCATGTGATCAAAATTCAGCGGCTTGGCAAACTGACTCTTACTTATGACAGTTGCAGTGTCCCTTTTGCGACCCTCTGGCAAGCAAAGTCCATGTGGGGAAGCCAGGTGCACTTAATAACCGTGTTAACTAACTGGAGAGCTTGCAGTGATTCACTGAACAACTGTGGCAAGAAAGGTCGCAAAGTGGGGCAAAAACAGGAGTTCAGAAATGTGAAGTGAATCTGGCTTCCCCATTGACATCATGGGGCAGAAGGTCACCCTGTGATCATGTGATCCCGGGAGATTGCGAGCATGTCTGAATTCCAATCATGGGAATGCTGCAATGGTTGTAAGTGTGAAAACCGGTCATAAGTCCCTTTTTGCACTGCCGTCGTAACTTTCAACAGTCACTAAATGAATTTCCTATTTGTATTTCCTTTCCCTTTTGACATTTTTGGAATGTGTCTTCCGTATTTTTGCCTGGTCCTCTTGGGGCAGCCAAATCCAGGGTCCTTCTTGGGAGGGGTCCTCTTAGGTGGGTGTCCAGAAGCGGCTGCCCATCGAAACGCAGCTATTCTCCAGCAGAACAACAGGAGGAGAGGCGTCTGACCTTCCCAAGAGCTTCTGCCTGGCCGGGCTGGGAAACTGCATTTTGCACAAAGAGCTTTCAGGTCGTTTTATGCTTTGTCTGCGCTTGTTATGCAGTGGTAATTTTGCAAATGGAGGAAAGTGTCAATTTCGTTAAAGAGCAGAGAGCTTTTAAGGAAATTTATGTCTTCTCTTCTCTTCTCTTCTCTTCTCTTCTCTTCTCTTCTCTTCTCTTCTCTTCTCTTCTCTTCCCTTCCCTTCCCTTTCTTTTTTTCTTTTTTTCTCCTTCCTTCCTCCTCATCCCATTTCTTTCCTTCCTTCCTCCCTCCCTCTCTCCCTCCCCTCCCATTTTTCCTTCCTCCCTCCCATTTTTCCTTCCTTCCTTCCTTCCTTCCTTCCTTCCTTCCTTCCTTCCTTCCTCCTTCCCTCCCTCTCTCCCTTCTTTCATGCCTTCCTGCCATCCTGCCTTCCCGCCTCCATCCCATTTTTTTCCTTCCTTCCACCCTCCCATTTTTCCTTCCTTCCTTCCTTCCTTCCTTCCTTCCTTCCTTCCTTCCTTCCTTCCTTCCTTCCTTCCTCCCTCCCTCCCTCCTTCCCTCCCTCCCTCCCTTCCTTCTTTCCTGCCTTCCTGCCATCCTGCCTTCTCGCCTCCCTCCCAGTTCCCTTCCTTTCTTCCACCGTCCCATTTTTCCTTCCTTCCTTCCTTCCTTCCTTCCTTCCTTCCTTCCTTCCTTCCTTCCTTCCTTCCTTCCTTCCTTCCTTCCTCCCTCCCTCCCTCCCTCCCTCCCTCCCTCCCTCCCATTTCCCTGCCTGCCTGACTCCCTGCTGCTGGTATCCCCCATTTCAGCCACAGAGCCCCTGTTTCATTGTGTGACAATCAGTCATGAGACAGGGCTGTTGTAACTTTCAACAGCCCCTAAACAGATGGAAACTTATCAAGGAAAGAACCAACATAGAACTAAGGAAAAATTTCCCGACAGAACAATTAACCGGAGAAACAACTCCAGAAGTTGTGGTTGTTCCATCATTGCAGAGTTTTAAAAAGAGATTGGATAATAATTTGTTTTAAATAGATTGGACTAGAGATTGGACTAGAAGACCTCCAAGGTCCCTCCCAAATCTGTTATTCTATTATTCTTTTAATTGATCAGCGGAATGGCTTCCCTCCAGGAGTTGGGCGGGGGCAGGGGGGAGGCGTCAGCTCTGGAGGTTTTCAAGAAGAAATTGGACAGACCGTTTGTCTGGAATGGTATAAGGCAGTGATGGTTAACCTTTTTTTCCTCGGGTGCCAAAACTGCCTGTGTGTGTGCGACAGTGCACGCCCGTATACCCACACCCATAATTCAATGCCTCCTGCGTGCCCTGCCCCCCTGTGCATGCATGCACACCCCGTGTTTCCCTGCCCCCCTGCATATGTGTGTGTGACCCACCCCCACTCCACCACCCGCCGTGGTCCCCCCCTCCACACATGAGTATGCCCCCCCAGCCCATTTTTGGTCCCAGGAGGCTTCATGGAGGCCTGATAGGCCCAAAATGTGGCTGGGGGGGCACACCGTATCCCCCGGCCTCCCGTGCCTGTGCGCACAACACCCCCAGCCTCCTGAACATGCGTGCACAACCTCCCCGTCCCCCCCCTGCACATGCACATGTGTCTCTGCAGACCAGTCAGTTGGCCGGCGGGAGGCATGCATGCATAGGCAGTGGAGCAGATCTAGGGCGACAGCTCTTGTGCCTGCAGAGATGGCTCCGAGTGGCACCTGTGGCACCCATGCCATTGGTTCGCCAGGTATAGGGGTTCCTGGTTGTGCAGCGGGTTGGACTAGATGACCTCCAAGGTCCCCTCCAACTCTAGTATTCTCTTTTCTGCAAGGGGCATTTCTGCTCACCTGCCCCCTCACCGCCCCCCTGCCCGACAGACGTGTTAGCAAACCCTTCCAGGGCTGATCTGGCGACATTTCTCCCAGGTGGAGGCACGAGGCCAGCCAACGCCATCTGCGCCGCTTCCTGCCCCCCCTGCCATTCGTAATTATCGGAGGAAGGCAAGATTGAAACTCCGATGCCATATGTTCATTACCGATTCTGCTAATGAAAATCTATCTTGCTTTCAGGCCGGGTGGAAGATAAATGGAACCGCTTTCCCCGTGGAGCGTTTGAAAGCTCCGGATAAAAGACGCGGGGGCCCTGAGCATCTGTACGCCTCCCAACGTGGGATTCGAACTCGCTGGAGATGGAGGCAGGGAGAAGAGAGGCTCCTGCTCGGGGTCCTTGGGGGTTGCGCCTGCCTGTCGAGGTGCAGGGAGTGAGGTCCAGTTCCGTCTGGGAAGCTACGGAAAGACGCCAGCGTTACTGCAGGTTGGCATCAATCTTGGTTAAACGCCATGCTCCACCTGCCCTGATCAACTCACCACTGGGGAAAAGATCTTTCTTGTGTTGAACGGAAAGTGGATCGGGGAAAGTCAGCTGATGACAGTGCTGACCTTGTGGAAGGCAGGAGGATTAATCAAGGGGACTTGGAGATGAAGAGGATAGGATAGGATAGGATAGGATAGGATAGGATAGGATAGGATAGGATAGGATAGGGACAGGGACAGGGACAGGGAAGGGAAGGGTAGGGAGGGGAGGGGAAGGGTAGAATAGAATTTTTATTGGCCAAGTGAGACTGGACACACAAGGAAATTGTCTTGGTGCAGACACTCTCGATGTACATAAAAGAAAAGATGTGTTCATCAAGAATCATAAGGTACAACACTTAATGATTGGGATGGGTAGGAAAGGGTAGAGAAGGGTAAGGTAGGGAAGGGCAGGGCAGGGAAGGGTAGAGAAGGGAAGGGAAGGAAAGGGTAGGGTAGAGAAGGGTAGATTAGGGTAGGGAAGGGTAGGGTAGGGAAGGGAAGGGTAGAGATGGGGAAGGCATGGGTAGGGACGTGTAGGGAAGGGTAGGATAGGATAGGATAAGGTAGGATAGGGTAGGGTAGGGAAATGAAGGGTAGGGTAGAGTAGAGTAAAATAGGAACAGAACAGAACAGAACAGAACAGAACAGAATAGAACAGAATGTAGGAGTAGAGAATAGTAAAGTAGAGCCAAGAGCTCTGCAGCAGATGGGTGGTATCATCCAGGACAGCTTCAGATCCTTTGGGCAAGATACTGGAGATGTCACAAGTCAAGCCTATTGGTGTAATCCCATTATTTTTAATATTTGCTTTTGCAAAATAAAACAAAATGTTGACAACAATCACTACTTTCGTAAAAAATTGTCTTTAAACCAAAGGAGATAATTGGTACACCAGCCCTGATTTGAGCTTGGACAGAACACCACCAAGAGATCTCTACATTAGATCGGAGAATTGGAAATAAAAATTCAAGCAAAAGGCCATGTATTGACCAGGAATCCAACTTGGCTCATATTAAGTACATTTGCCCACACAAATTAATTCAGCCTTGATAAGGAAGACAGAACATTCAGACACTCGTATTCCAAATTGGCATTTATATACTGTAGCTGTGGGGGTTCAATTAAGAAAACACGATTAATATAGCTAATAAAGGGTGACCAAATTTGATTGCCTTGTAAAGAGTCCTAATCTCTTGGTTCTTGTGTTAATTTCCCTCCCAAACCCCTTACTTATTTATTGGCATTTGGAGACCACCCAAAGTTTCCCTGGGCACCTTACGTGTTAGAAGTGTAAAAGAACAATACAAGGGAAAAGGAAAGAAGAAAGACAAAAGTCTAGAAAAGCTGCCACTTTGGGGATGGCATTTTAGGGGACGTGTTGGGAATGATTTTTTTTGGGGGGGGGAGAGGGGATTCAGAAGATGCGAAATAGGGTCTATTTCCCATTTGCTATTCCTTGAGTAGTGCATCCAGTGTTGGTCACCACACTATAAAAAAGATGTCGAGACTTTGGAAAGAGTTCAGAGAAGAGCAACCAGGCTGATGAGGGGACTGGAGGCTAAAACATGCGATGAACGGTTGCAGGAACTGGGCCTGGCTAGTCTAGTGAAGAGAAGGACCAGGGAAGACAGGATACAGGCTTCCAATACTTGAGGGGCTGCCACAGAGAGGAGGAAGGGGGTCAAGCTATTTCCCAAAGCACCCGAAGGCCAGGCAAGGAACAATGGATGGAAACTGATCAAGGAGAGATTCAACCTGGAAATAAGGAGAACTTTTCTGACAGTGAGAACAACCAACCCATGGAACAGAAGTTGCCTTCAGAAGTTGTGGGAGCTTCATCCATGGAAGCTTTAAAGAAGAGACTGGGCTGCCATCAGTAAGAAATGACGTAGGGTCTCCTGCTTGGGTGGGTGGGTGGGGGGTTGGACTAGATGACCTCCAAGGTCCCTTCCAACTCTGAATATTCTATATTCAGTGGAACAGCTTGCCAACAGCTTGTGGGAGCTCCATCACTTGAGACTTTCAAGAAGAGATTGGACTGCCATTTGTCAGAAACGGGGTAGAATCTCCTGCTTTGGGGGGGGGGGCGGGGGGCTGGACTAGATGACCTACAAGGTCCCTCCCAATTCCGTTAATCTGGGGTGTTCAAGTAGCTAACACAAACCAACGTAACTCCTCTTTCAAAACCAGTGGCCATGATAAAACATCTCTATCTACCTGCAGTTAATCTGCAGAACAGGAGGAAAAGTGGAGCTTAATTTACTAAGGGTTCAATTATTTTCTCAATAGAAGAGAATATTTGTAACTCAGGGTTGAACTGCAGGGTCCTACAACAAAATTTGGTTTTCATCATTATCATCAGGGTTGGAAGGGACCTTGGAGAGGTCATAGTTCAACTCCCTGCTCAAGCAGGAGATGCTACAACATTTCAAACACAAATGGCTGTTTTCCATCTCTTCTTAAAAACCTCCAGAGATGAAGCACCCACTACTTCTGAAGGGAACTTCTGTTCCACTGGTTAATTGTCCTCCCTTTCGGGAAATTTCGCCTTATTTCTAAGTTGCTTCTCTCCTTGGCTCGTTTCCAAATCTGCATTGACTTCTGTAGTTACTGCATTGTTTTCTAGATGCTTATTAAAAGCAACTTTGAAATAATAATTTATGCTAAAAAAAAACCCAAAACCCCTCTTCGCTATTGATGTCAAACTCAACAGCTTGCAACTTGCTGGCTTACATTGCTGGCGAATGTAAAGTTTTTTTCTAACCAGGTTACCATTAATCTCAAGTTTCAGTTCTGCCCTTGGAATCTTTTCCTTCTCAATTTCCTAGCGAGGCTGTGACTTTGGGTTGTAAAACATGGAACCAGAAAAGGAGTTGAAGAATTCTGTCATTTTCTGAAAACCATCTAGCATTTTCTCTTTTAGTTTGAGTGGCTGGTGCACCAATTATTTTCTTTTCCTTTCCTTTTGAACTTAAAAAAAAAATCTTTGGGTTACTCTTAAAATTTCTTTGGATTCTCTGCGCGTTCTGAGTTCTCGCTTTCTTTTCACCAGCTTTTCTGGAACTGAATCCCCTTTTAAGAATTTACAATATTTTTTGGTGCTGCCATCTAGGTTTCCTCTCTGTTTCCCATCATTTTTTTCGGGCCTAATTGGAATCGCTTGCAAGGTTTTTTTTGTTTCGTTTTTTTAATCGTCTCTGCTTTAAGACATCCTACTTAGTCTCTTTTCTAGGAAAATCCCCTGCTAGGACATTTATTTCCCTATTTAAAATGTTTATGGATTCCTTGCTAGCCCAGCGCACTCGTGGTGGGAGGCAATAATCAAAGCAGGATATAAAACAATAAAACTAAGCCAAATAAATAACAAATCAATTAAAAGCACACCGTTCAAAGCACAGGATAACAAATGGAGTGATACTGAAAGGCGCTAACGGGAGAATAGGACTGTTAAGATGGTTTGAGAAATGAATGTGAGAATTTAGAAAAAGAACAGGCCTATTTTCATAATGTACATAATGGGGATGGGGATGTACATAATCTTAATGGCATCGTGGCCTCCAGGCAGAGGTGTCTACTGGAAGGGGGACCAAAGAGTCAAGATGGAAGCTGCAACCAGTGAATCATCTGTGCCAGAAGGAAGGGGAGTTTGTGGAGAGGAAGAAGAGGAGGAGGAGGAGATGGATGGAAGAAGGAGAAGAAATGAGAAACAGCAGCCTCATGTTGGAATTCATTGTTGGAATGTATTTCTATGCAACAACTACAGTAGTATTCAGCCAGTAGATGGCAGTGTTTAGAAGTTTGGTTCTATGGTTTGGATCTATGGTATGGTACTCTATGCTCTTTAGTTCTAAGTAGAGTTTCCTGTTTCCTGTTACAGTTGAATAGTTGAGCAGTAAAGCACATGGTGACTGTACTCTGTTTGCTCTGTGTAGATCTATCTATCTATCTATCTATCTATCTATCTATCTATCTATCTATCTATCTATCTATCTATCTATCTATCTATCTATCTATCTATCTATCTATCTATCTATCAAGCCTTGCCCTTTTTACATGCTTCCTCCCCACCAGGGAGGCGAGTCCTTCCTAATTGGATGCCCACCACAGATGACAGCTTGAACAATGACTAACCATCATGGTCCTCATGGCACTCTAGAAGGAAGAGCAAGTCCTCTCCAAAGGGGCAATTAGAGGAGAAGCCAAGACACATTTCTGGCTCAGTTCCAAGCTGGGAGAAAAGTGCTGGAGATAACATGGAGGCTGATTGGAAAGGAAGATTCCATTTATTGATGAGCAGAACCAACCACAGCATGTAGTTCTGGGACAGCTGACCAATTGGTTGAATGAGTGGATGGATCTTTATAGCTTTCTGTGATGCTGCTGGGGGTTGTGCAATGTCTGAAATGCCCCTAGGGGATTGTGCAATGAAGGAGCTTTTGTGTCTCTTGCTATTTCAATGGTGGTGGGTTTCTTAATGATTTCTTAATGAGCACCAAATCTCCATCTGTAAAGACTTCAGGCATCTGCTGGAGGCTGTTTACTATGCAGGAAGACTGGGGCTGCTTTCTGCCTTTAAGAACATGTTTTCTCCATTTCTCCTTTGAGGAAATATACATATTCTACCTCTTTTAATATTCCCCAAAATTATTGCATTCTCTAAGGGGTGGGGGTGTTCCCCACACCTACAATGGACCAAAGATCAAAGTAATTGCTCAGACAAGTGTCTACTTCTTCTTTCCAAGAATGATAACCTTTGTATCTCCTTGGACATTTCTCTTGATTTGCTTCCTTCCTGCTCCAGCACTGGTTCCATAGTGTTGCTTTTCCTTCGTCTGAAGGACCAAAGCCAGTTTCCGGTTGAGGCCCTAGAAAGGATGCAGAGAAGAGCAACAAAGGTGATCGGGGATTAGATCAAGGGTCTCCAAACTTGGCAACTTGGATGTTTTTAAGAAGAGTCTACTAGAAAGTCATCTATCCAAAATGGTATAGGGCAAGTTCTGCTTGAGTAGCAAATTGGACTAGAAGACTTCCAAAGTCCCTTCCAGTTCATTGTACTTCTACTTCTACTTCTACTTCTACTTCTACTTCTACTTCTACTTCTACTTCTACTTCTATTTCTACTTCTACTTCTACTTCTACTTCTACTTCTACTTCATTCCATTCCATTCCATTCCATTCCATTCCATTCCATCTTTAAGATTTGTGGATTTCAACTTCCAGAATTCCTCAGCCAGCCATGCAGACTGAAGGCAAGACAAGAAGCAATGGATAGAAACTAATCAAGCAACTTGAAATTAAGGAGAAACTTCATAACAGTGAGGACAATCAACCAGTGGAACTGCTTGCCACCAGATGTTGTGGGTGCTCCATCACTGGAGGTCTTTAAGAATAGTCTGAACAATCGCTTGTTTGGAATGGTATAGGGTCTCCTGCTTGAACAGGTTGGACTAGAAGACCTCCAAGGTCCCTTCCAGCTCTATTCTGATTGAAACTACAAATCTTAAAGTTTTGAGGCCCCTGGGTTAGCCTAATGAAGAGAAGGCCCAGGGGTGATACAATAGCATCTTCCATTCCTTGAAGGGGTGTCACAGGGAAGAGGGGGTTGACCTATTGTCCCAAGTACATAAGAATAGGACAAGAAGCAATGGACAGAAGCCCCTCAGAGGGAGATCCAAGCTGGCCATAAAGAGGAATTTCTTGACAGTCTAGAGAAGAGAATGACTAGGAGTGATATATCTGAGTCTTCCCATATCTGAGGGGCTGCCACAAAGAAGAGGGAGTCAAGCTATTGTCCAAAGCACCAGAAGGCAGGACAAGAAGCAACGGATGGAAACTAATCAAGGGGAGAAGCAAGTTAGAACTAAGGAGAAATATGCTGACAGTGAGAACAATTAACCAATGGAATGGCTTGCCTTCATCACTGGAGGTCTTCCAGAAAAGATTGGACAACTATTTGTTCTGGAGGGTCTAAGGATTCCTGCCGTGGACAGAGGGTTGGACCAGAAGACCTCCAAGGTCCCTTCCAGACCTAGGATTCTATGTTTCTATGAGTCCTACTAAATAAAGAATTTCTTCAAAGTGGCAAATTAGGGATCAGGAACCACAAGGTGCGAATGACAGCTGGGGTCATTCCTGGAATTGGATTTACCCCCCCTTGGTGCCTTGCAGATACACCAGACCAACAGTCCCCAATCTTTCCAGGATGGTGGACAGGTGGGGAGGGGAGGATGCACAGAACTCTCCATTTCTGTTCTGAGCCAGTTCCCCAAATAAATGCTCTGTATTTTAAATCAATGATTCCTTTATTAGGAGCCCTGGCAGCCCCAGCAAAAAGTTTCTCTTTCACTGCAGGCTAACCAGTCTGTCTGGCAGGGGAGATGAATAGGTCTACCACACCTATTCATCCACGCCCCCTGCCTTTTATCCCCAGAGCTAGGGAGGGGTTTTGCTAGCAGTGGTGGCTTTTCAGTCCCAAGGGCCGGCTCATAGATTTCCACTGCTCTCCTCTCCTCTGTCTTCTGCATCAGGCTCTGGACCCAGCTGTTCCTCCTCTTCCTCATCTGCCACCTCCAGACCTGGGGCTGTTGACTCTCCACCTAAGGGTTGACGGACGGCCCAGGCTCCGCCTCTCTCTCTCTCTCTCTCTCCCCCCAGCTCCATTCCCTCTTTCTCCTTGGAGACGGTGTCAGATGGGGAAGGCTGGGAAAAGTGGTTTTCTTCAGCACCCTGCCTTAAAGTCCCTGCTGCGTAGCCTGATTTGTGTTAAGAAAAAAAAAGGCTGGGTGTGAAATGTGAATTCCTGCCTCTCAGCCATTTGGGGGGAGAAGCTCAGCTTTGATTAATTTGCTTTGTTCACAATTTCATTAAAGTCAGACTTCAGTGCCAATTAGTTCAACCAGTTCATTTTAGGCTGAACTAATGAAATGGCAGTAATTAAAGCTGATGTTTGGGACTCTGATTAAAACGTGAGCCCGGTGAATTAATTCAAATCGAAATCCAAAGAAAAATGTCTTTTTCATTTGAATGATACCCCTTTTCTTTTCTTCCCTTCCCTTTCCTTCCTGCCTGCCTGCCAGCCTGCCTTCTGTCCTTCCTTCCCTTCCCTGTTTTTTTCTTTCTTTCTTCCTTCCCTTCTTTCCTTCCTTCCTTCCTTCCTTCCTTTCCTTGCTTTCTTCCCTCCATCCCGTTCTTTCCTTCCTTCCTTCCTTCCTCCTTTGCCTTCCTTTCTGCCTGCCTGCTGTCCTTCTCTCTCTCTTTCTTTTCTTTCTTTCTCTCTCTTCCCTATCTACCCTTCCTTCCTTCCTTCTTTCTTTCCTTTCTTTTTTCTCCCTTTCTTCCCTCCATCCCATTCCTTCCTTCCTCCTTTGTCTTCTTTCTGCCTGCCTGCTGTCCTTCTCTCTCTCTCTCTTTTCTTTTTTCTTTCTTTCTCTCTCTTCCTTGTCTCTCCTTCCTTCCTTCCTTCCTTCCTTCCTTCCTTCCTTCCTTCCTTCCTTCCTTCCTTCCTTCCTTCCTTCTCCTTTCTCCTTTCTCCTCCCTCCCTCCCTTCTCGCCCATGTTGCACTGCACAAGAGAATGTTTCCAGCTGTTTTAATGGACTCTCTGATGGGTAACCTCATGCATTTTGTATGAAGACCCTGCAACAAACGAGAGAGATGAATGGCCCATTTGGATCCAGCGTCTGAATGCTTCAGAGCCTGTGAAGTCCCACAAGTTGCTGGCGCTGTCAGATGATTGTCCTTTCACAATCCTTGCTTGTTCTTGTGCTCAAGAGGCTCCTTTGCCCAGAGGGAAGAAGGAAGTCTCTCCTGAAAGCTTCAGACTTTGGGACACCAATTGTGGACTGCCTCTCATCTCAGATGAATTCATTAAGGAGGGAAATAGCATAGAACAGAATAACCGAGTTGGAAGGGACCTTGGAGGACTTCTAGTCCAACTCCCTGCTCAAGCAGGAGACTTTATATCAAGGGTCTGCAACCTTAAACACTCGAAGAGCCATTTGGACCGGTTTCCCACAGAAAAGAAAACACCGGGAGCCACAAAACCCTTCCTGTGCATGACTATTTATTGAGCGGCCACAAAACTAGCAGATGTAGTTGAATTAAACGTTCTGTTTTCTTCTGAAACTTTTCTTTTCTTGGGTTTATCCATGGCTGGTGTACTCGGGGTTGAAAAGTTCAATAAATCATGTGCCAGTGGGTGTTGCACATTGGTGGTTGTGACGCATATTTTGAGTGACAGGGAGCTGCAGCAGAGGAGTGAAAGAGCCACAGGTTGCTGATGTCAAGTTTCGAGGTCATCCCAAATAAATTGCATTTCAAACAAAGTCTTTGATGAAAAAACTCTCATTTATTAAGCACGGCATTCTAACTCCAACTCATCGTAGCCAACACTGACTTCCGACCCGAAAACCCTCCCTTTCCTTTCCCCAATCCTCTGCACTCATTGGCCATCTTCCAAGTCACTCTACCCCTAATCTACTGCTCCAGCTCAAAGGAATTTCCCCCTCTCCTCCCATCTCCTAGGGGATATTACCTCCAGGGAAAATAAGTAGGTGAAAAGTCAACCGTCCCTTTCCAGATGCCTCCACTTCTCCTTCTTATGTCAGCACTAGAGTAAATACAGCTTGAAGTGCTGACATCTGATCCCTGCCCTATATCATTTCAGACAAAGGGATGTCCAATCTCTTCTTAAAAACCTCCAGGGATGGAGCAGCCACAACCTCTGGAGGGAAGCTATTCAGAAATAGCCCTGACAGCTACATGGTAGCTGGATGGGGAGAAACATGACCTGCCTCATAAATGCTCACATACAGGTAGTCCTCGACTTACAACAGTTCATTTAGTGACCGATCAAGCTTACAACAGACTGAAAAAAAGTGACTCACGGTTGTTTTTCACATTTAGGACTGTTCCCATACTCGTGTGGTCAAAATTCAGACAGTCAGCAACTGACTCATGTTTATGATGGTCACAGAGTCCCGGGGTCACGTGATCCCCTTTTGCGACCTTCTGACAAGCCAAGTCCATGGGGGAGCCAGATTCACTTAACAACCATGTTACTAATTTAACAGCTGCAGTGATTCATGGCAAGAAAGGTCATAAAGTGGGGCAAAACTCACTTAATAACATGCATTTTGGGCTCAATTATGGTCATAAGTTGAGAACTATTTGTGTTTTCTGAGGACTTCATGGCTTCAGAGCCATGAAGGACTTCAGAGGATCATTAGAACCTCAGAAAAAACAATGGCTACCCATCTGCCTTCCATGGAGGACTGAATACTGCAAGAGTCAAAAAGAGGGCTGTGAAAATATCTACAGACCCCTCACATCCTGGACATCAAGTGTTTCAACTCCTACCCTCAAAACGAGGCTATAGAGCCCTGCACACCAGAACAACTAGACACAAGGACAGTTTTTCCCCAAACGCCATCACTCTGCTGAACAACTAATTCCCTCAACACTGTCAAACTATTTACTAAGTCTGCACTACTATTAACTTTCTCATCTTCTCATCGTTCCCATCACCCATCTCCTCCCACTTATGACTGTATGACTGTAACCTTGTTGCTGGTATCCTTACGATTTATATCGACTGTTTCCTAATATGATTTGATTGCTTATTTGTACCCTATGACTATCATTAAGTGTTGTACCTTACAATTCTTGACAAACGTATCTTTTCTTTTATGTATACTGAGAGTGTATGCACCAAGACAAATTCCTTGGGTGTCCAATCACACTTGGCCAATAAAAAATTCTATTCTATTCTATTCTATTCTATTCTATTCTATTCTATTCTATTCTATTCTATTCTATTCTATTCTATTCTATTCTATTCTACTCTACTCTACTCTACTCTACTCTACTCTACTCTATTCTATTCTATTCTATTCTATTTTCTTAACTGCTGATTGTTCCAACATCTTTTTTTGTGTCGTGAACAGAACTGGATGCAGTGTCTTTGTTCTTGCATCTAATTGTCCTGTCTTTGAACAATGTCCAGACCCCTGAACTGTAGGGAGTAAGGCATGCTTTCAATCCCTGTCAATAAATAACTCAATCAATCAATCAATCAATCAATAAATGCTACAGACATCCCCTCCTTTTCTAATTGAATTTCATCTAATGGAGATCTTGAAAAACAAGATCCTTTCAGTGGATGCTGCCCCCTTCTGCCTTTTTTTCATGATTTGAAGAGGACCTCATCCCTTAATAAATCTGAGCTCAGTCACTTCTCTGCCCCCTCCCACCCCCGCCCCCTGGGTTGAAAGGCTCCCCCTGCCTTTAATACCAGTGTAAGGTTTGCCTGAGAAGACACTGGAGAGAAACAAAGAAAAGGAGAGAGAAAAAGCTGGAGAAAGAAAGAAAGAAAGAAAGAAAGAAAGAAAGAAAGAAAGAAAGAAAGAAAGAAAGAAAGAAAGAAAGAAAGAAAATAAGCAGAAGGAAAAAAGACAAGCAGAAGGAAGCTTTCAAATCCTGGTGAGATATTGCCATAATGCAATTTTTTAAAAATGCATTAAGATAAGCTGCTTCCCAAGCCAACATTGCCAGAGGATGCAATTCCCCTCAGGGCCCTGCTCTGAAATGCAGAGAAGCCGTCCAGGATGGGGATGGGAGGTCTTCGTAGTAACCACTTTGCAAGCCCATTAAAAGGATTCATTTGCCCATCGAGGATTTAAACACGCTGGGCATTGAGCGTGCCCTGTTTTGCAATGGTGCAAGGTGGGTATGAATGCTGCAAGAGGAATAACAGAATCACAGAGTTGGAAGGGACTTTGGAGGTCATCTAGTCCAACCTACTCAAGCAAGAGCCACCCTATACCAGTGGTGGCAAACCAATGGCGTGCATGCCAGAGGTGGCATGCAGAGCCGTCTCTGTAGGCATGTGCGCCGCTCTGTTTCGGGTCTCCTCTGTGCATGGATGGGGTGCAGGGCCGCATGCACGGGATGCGTGCACATGCGAGGGATGCATATCTGCATGTGCCCGCACCTTGCAGTTTGGGCATGGGTGCACACTGTGGGCACTCGGTGCCTAAAAGTTTTGCCATCCCTGCCCTCTACCATTCCAGATAAGTGGCTGTCCGGTCTCTTTTTAAAAACCTCCAGTGATGAAGCACCCCTAACTTCTGGTGGCAAGCAGTTCCACCGATTAATTGTTCTAGCTCTCAGGAAATTTCTCCTTAGCTCTAAGTTGCTTCTCTCCTTAATTAGTTTCCATCTGTTGCTTCTTGTCCTGCCTTCGGGAGCTTTGGAGAATAGGCTGACCTCCTCTTTTGGAGGGCAACCCCTGAGATATTGGAACACCACAATCATATCACTGCTAGTCCTTCTTTTCATTAAACTAGACATAACCAAATCCTGCAACCGTTCTTCATGTTTTAGTCTCCAGTCCCCTAATCTTCTTTGTTTCTCTCTCTGTACTCTTTCTAGAGTTTCCACATCTTTTTTATATTGTGGTGATCAGAACTGGATGCAGTATTCCAAGTGTGGCCTTACCAAGGCCTTATAAAGAAGTAGAATAGAATAACAGAGTTGGAGGTCTTCTGGTCCAACCACCTGCCCAGGCAGGAAACCCTACATCACTTCAGACAAATGGTTATCCAACCTCTTCTTAAAAACTTCCAGTGTTGGAGCACTCACAACTTCTGGTGGCAAGCTGTTCCACTGATTAATTGTTCTAGCTCTCAGGAAATTTCTCCTTAGTTCTAAGTTGCTTCTCTCCTTGATGAGTTTCCATCCATTGCTTCTTCTCCTGCCCTCAGGGGCTTTGGAGAATAGCTTGACCCTCTCTTCTTTGGGGCAGCCCCTCAAATATTGGTACACTGTTATCATATTACTCCTGGTCCTTCTTTTCATGAAACCATTCATACCCAGTTCCTGCAACCGTTCTTCATATGTTTTATCCTCCAGTCCCCTAATCCTCTTTATTGCTCTCTCTGCACTCTTTCTACAGTTTCCACATCTTTTTTACATCGTAGTGACCAAAATTGAATGCAATATTCCAAGTGTGGCCTTACCAAGACATTATAAAGCGGTATTAACACTTCATGTGATCTTGATTCTATCCCTCTGTTGATGTAGCCCAGAACTGTTGGCTTTTTTGGCAACTGCTGCACATGGCTGGCTCATATCTAAATGGTTGTCCACTAGGACTCCAAAATCCCTCTCACAGTTACTGCTATTGAACAAGATACCACATATACGGTACCTGTGCATTTTGTTTTTCTTCCCTAAATGTAGAACCTTGCTTTTTTTCACTGTTGAATTTCATTTTGTTAAATAGCGCCCAATGTTCAAGTCTGTTGGGATCCTTCTGTATCTTCAGCCTATCATCTTCTGGAGTGATGGCTATTCCTGCCAGTTTCATGTCATCTGCAAATTTGATGACTTCCCCATCTATCCCTTCGTCCAAGTCATTGATGAAGATGTTGAAGAATCCTGGGCCTAAAACTGAGCCCTGGGGTACTCCACTGCATACTTTCCTCCATGGAGATGCCGTTCCATTGAGGACTACACGTTGAGTGTGGTTGGTCAGCCAGTTATGAATCTATCTAGTGGTGATGCTGTCTAACCCACATTTTCTACTTTATCCAGTAGTAGGTTATGGTCTACTTTATCAAATGCTTTACTGAAGTCCAAATAAATTATATCAACAGCATTCCTCTGGCCCACTAATTTTGTCACTTTGTCAAAGAATGCAATAAGATTAGTCTGGCATGATCTGTTTTTGACAAACCCATGTTGGCTTTTGGTTATTACTTGGTTTGCTTCTAGGTGTTTGGTGATTCATTGTTTGATTATCTTTTCCAGAATCTTCCCTGGTATTGAGGTCAGGCTGATAGGTCTGTAGTTTCCTGGATCTATTAGCACTGGAAGTATTAGCACTTCAAGTGATCTTGAGTCTCTTTGTTGATTCAGCCTAGGATTGTGTTGGCTGTTGTGGTGGCTCCTGCACATGGCTGGCTCATATTTAAATGGTTGTACACTAGGACTCCAAGATCCTTCTTACAGTGACTGTTGTTGAGTCAGGTACCAACTATCCTTTACCTGTGCATTCTTGGGTTTTTCTTGCCCATCATGCCCAGATTTTGCCTTGACGGCATGGGTCCATGGGTCAGCCCATCCCACTTGATCGAGCATTTCCAATCTTGCCAAGGAGATTGTTACTACACCTCAAACAGAGCAATTAAAAAGATAAACCTCTCAAGGAAAACATCTTCATAATTGGATAGAACCTCTTGAGGAGCTGTCCAGAGATATAAGTAAGTCTGTTACATATAGCACCACACAGACCAAACAAGGAATACAATCACCATGTGCTTTACTGCTCAACTATTTAACTGTAACAGGAAACAGGAAACTCTACTCAGAACAAAAGATCATAGAGTATATCTCATAGATCCAAACTTGTAAACACTGCCATCTATTGGCTGAATAGTTGCTGCATAGAAATACATTCCAACAATGAATTCCAACAGAAGGCTTCTCCTCCTCCCGCTTCCCCCTCCTCCTCCCAAACTCCCCTTCCTTCTGGCACTGATGATGTTACCTAGTTGGGTCATGAAACATTTGCAGAAAAATAACCAAGCTCAGAAATGACCCTACCAAAAACCCTGCATACATTTGATGAAATGATGCCACATGATTCATTGGGAAACTGAATGATTTGCAGCAGATTTGCAACAGATTGAATGATGCTGCAGAGAGCAGGGATCTGACCATTAACCCATTACCTCCATTAGATGCACCAAAGACCTGATGAAAAAGAGCAAAGGAAGGCAAGGGGTACTAAATGGTGAAAAAACAGAGCAAGGAAACGCATGCTTGAGTCTTCGTCAATTCTTTATTTGAGGAGGGGAAATGGAGGCAATTCAAGGTGTGCAAATGAGTGCAGAAAGCTAACGGATGATCTGTGATTAGCTGTGAAAAAGGAATATTTGTGGAAGAAAGATCTGAGGCTAAGAGCTTTTGTCCACTTTATTAATTGAAAGGATGGGAACACCAGAGAAAATGTACGCATTAATTGAATGTGTGTGTGTGTGTGTGACTTGAGAAATTAAGCAAGAAAGGGAAGAGGAATTGTCTGAGTCAAAGCTCAGACAGAATATAGAAGCGAGTCCCCAGCTGCAAAAAGGACAGGAAGAGGGTATTGCCAAGGAGGGAAAATGAGTGAGGATTGATTTGTACAACAAATACGCAACAGCTACCTCTGCAGCCAATCTCAAAAGATGGCATTTGGCCATTATCCCCTTAATGCCAACTGGGGAATTCTGGGAGTTGAAGTCCACACATCTTAAAACTGCAAAGATCGAGGGCACAATTTTGCACAAAACGTATGAAGAACAGTTGCAGGAATTGGGTCTGGCTAATCTAGTGAAAAGGAGGACCAGGGGAGACAATGATAACAGTCTTCCAATGTTTAAGGGGCTGCCACAAAGAGGATGGGGACAATCTATTGTCCAAAGCACCTGAAGGCAAGGAGATGAAGCAATGAATGGAAACTAATCAAGAAGAGAAGCAACTAAGGAGAAATTTCCTGACAGTGAGAACAATTAACCAATGGAACAGCTTGCCACCAGAAGTTCTGATTGCTCCAACACTGGAGGTTTCTTAGAAAAGACTGGACACCCACTTGTCTGAAATGGAATAAGGTCTCCTGCTTGATGAGGGGTTTGGACTAGAAGACCTCCGAGGTCCCTATTATTGTTGTGTTGTGTTGTGTTATTCTGTTCTGTTCTGCTCTGCTCTGCTCTGCTCTGCTCTACTCTACTCCCATTCTATTCTATTCTATTCTATTCTATTCTATTCTATTCTATTCTATTCTATTCTATTCTATTCTATTCTATTCTATTCCTTATTCTCTTCTCTTCTCTTCTCTTCTCTTCTCTTCTCTTCTCTTCTCTTCTCTTCTCTTCTCTTCTCTTCCCTTCCCTTCCCTTCCCTTCCCTGTTCTATTCTATTCTATTCTATTCTATTCTATTCTATTCTATTCTATTCTATTCTATTCTATTCTATTCTATTCTATTCTATTCTATTCTATTCTATTCTATTCTATTCTATTCTCACCTGCAGAAAACTTACTGTTTGTTTTGCCATTTTCCACTGTAGATGAAACCCCCCCTCCCTTTTGCTCCCTTCCTGACATTGAGGAAGGTGAGAGAAGGGAGGGGGCTGTCCTCCTCTCTTTCTGACCAACTCCCCCATGCCAATTTGAACCAATTTAAAGCCCCTGGCCCCCACCTGCCTCCCAGGTAGAACAGACACTGAGGTAAGAGAAAAGGAAGCTGTAAGCCGGCACCTGGGGTGCTGTTGGCATTTGGACTGTCTAAATGTTAATCAGAATAATGACGCCTGTTGAGGCCGCTCTTGGGAAGGCGATGGCGATGGCTGGGATACAAAGGAAGGGCCGGTAAACATCTATTAGCCTTTCCCATTAGGTTAATGGCATTCAGGACAGAAAAGCTGCCCCCCCCCCCACCTCCCACACTGTAATAGGCCTTATTACAGGAAATAAAACCCAGGGATGAGTTTAGGAACAGGCAGGGGCTGATGAATGCACCCAGGTAACTCTGCCATTCTCCCCCCCTCTTTTTTTCTTAAAAAAATAAAATAAAAATAAAATGTATTTAGCGAAGGCATCCTTTGCCATCTCATTTCAGTTTTGCAACCAGGGTCGTCCATGTTCAGCACCTGGGAGCCTGGGTCCATTTCTGGATTATTTAATTAAAGAGGGGTTATTTTTTTCCCCTGACCCTGGTTTGCTAGGGCACCGGAGGGCTGCAAAAGCTCCTTCCTTGTTGTCAGGAAGGGGCCGTCTCTGCAGCAGGAAAAGATAAGAAAATGTGAGTTTTTCTGAAGGAGATTGGGCACCCTGGTGTGTCTCAGCCTTGACAGCTTTAAGAAATGGGGAGTTCAGCTCCCAGAATTCCCCAGCCAGCAAGCTTTACCATCTGTGCTCTTCATTACAGAACCACAGAATCCTTGAAGGGACCTTGGGGGGGGGGGGGGGTTCCAATTTGGATCGGTCACCGAGACCGGAGGTTTTGTCTTCTAAGCTTTCGGACTCATCCTGGAGCCCATCCTCAGGGAACTTTCCTGACAGTTAGAACAATTAATCAGTGGAACAACTTGCCACCAGAAGTTGTGGATGTTCCAACACTGGAAGTTTGTATTGTACTGTACTGTACGGTACGGTACGGTACTGTATCCTGTCCTGTCCTGTCCTATCTCATATTTCTATTCTGTTCTGTTCTGTTCTGTTCTATTCTATTCTATTCTATTCTATTCTATTCTATTCTATTCTATTCTATTCTATTCTATTCTATTCTATTCTATTCTATTCTATTCCCATATTTCTACTCTAGTCTACTCTAGTCTACTCTACTCTATTCCATATTTCTATGCTATTCTACTCTACTCTACTCCTATTCTATTCTAATTCCATATTTCTACTCTACTCTACTCTACTCTACTCTACTCTACTCTACTCTACTCTACTCTTCTCTATTCTACCCTACCCTACTCTACTCTACTCTTCTCTATTCTACCCTACCCTACCCTACTCTTCTCTATTCTACTCTACTCTACTCTACTCTTACTCTTACTCTATTCTACTCTACTCTATTCCATTTTATTCCATATTTTTATTCTATTTTTTAAATTCTATTCTGTTCTGCTCTATTTTAGGGATAAAGTCTTGTCTTTAATCAAACCTGTCAATTTTACCATCTCAGCCAACTCCATGAACTTCTCCATCCATCCTCCTCTTGAGAGAATTTATTCCTTCCTTCCATCTCTGTGCGTTCAAAAAAACCCCTGATGCCATTAGCCTATATAATAGTGTGGGCTATTTGAAGATCTTTGTGTGTTCAATTCCCAGAATTCCTGCTGTGCAGGCTGGGGAATTCTGGGAATTGAAGTCCACAGATCTTGAAGTAGCCAAGGCTGAGAGAAACCCTGACATATATATAAAAAAACAAAGCCCCATGTTTTTTGTTGCAAACAGTTGATCCATCAAACCTAAAAGAAAAATCTCTGCTTTTAATTATACGTTTTATTTCTAGAATGCTCAGAATTAAAGTTATATACCCGATCCTAATATTTCTTAGCTTTCTGACAGCGGGGCCTAGGCTGAAAGTAACATTGATTTATAACTTGAAGGAGAATTTTTACAAGATGATGTATCGTTGGTATTTAACGCCTGATAAATTGTCACAGATGTATAAAGGTGTGCCACGTGTAGGCTGGAAGCATAATCAGTCTGAACAGGGCTCACCTTTCAAAAGAATAGCAGCTGCAATGGTATGAATGTAACCCTTTAAAATCTTAGAACGAAAATTCCTGCGCTTGTTTTAACAGATTTAACAGATTTAGCAGATTAACGGAACGGACCTTGTAGGTCATCTAGTCCAACCCCCTACATCATTTCTGAAAAATGGCAGTCCAATCTCTTCTTAAAAGCCTCCAGTGATGAAGCTGCCACAACCTCCAAAGGCAAGTTTTGGTACTGAGGGCCACAGAAGATGGACTTTGTAGTACAGGTGATCCTTGACTTACCACAGTTCATTTAGGGACCGTTTTAAGTTTCAACGGCACTGAAAAAAGGGACTTATGACCGTTTTTCACACTTACAACCATTACAGCATTCTCCCCCCCCGTCATGTGATCAAAATTCAGAGGCTTGGCAACTGACATGTACTTATGATGGTTGCAGTGACTTGGGGTCATGTGATCTCCTCTTGGGACCTTCTGACATGGAGGGAAAATAGATTCACTTAACAACCGTGTGATTAATTTAACGACGGCAGTGATTCACTTAACAACTGTGGCAAGAAAGGCTGCAAAATGAGGCAAAACTCACTTAACAACTGTCTCGCTTAGCAAGAGAAAGTTTGGGCTCCATTGTGGTCATACGTGGAGGCTATTTGTACGCATAACATGGGCTTCGTAGTATTGTTATACTTGCTAAGTAACATAGTTGTTTTGTATTTTAATCTGACTTGTTTTTCTCTCTCTTCTAAATGAGGTTTTGGAGAGTGGATGGATTGATGGCTTCTGACATTCCTAAACCGAAAAGACAATTGATAGAAGAAGATCTCCTGATAAAAGAAAGTTTGTTAGTGCTAATTGGTTTGTCCCTTCATGAACTCCAAACAACTTTTTCCTTATTCACATCTTAAAATTTACGCCCCTTCTGTCATCAGACTTCATTTTAATGAACATGTGTGGTGCAGGCAGTCCTCGACTTACAACCACAATTGAGCCCAAAATTTATGTTGTTCGAGTGAGAAATTTGTTAAGTGAGTTTGGTCCCGGTTTGCGACTTTTCTTGCCACGGTTGTTAAGTGAATACCTCTTTAGCATTAAAACCAAAAACATTTCCTAACAATGGAATCCCTTGTAGAAGAAAGTTGAATTAATGCTTCCAGAAAGTATGCTGTGCACCACCAAGCTTTATTCATTTCATACCACAAGGCAGGTGCAAAATTTTTTTTCATAGGCTAGCAAGCCACCTCTTGTGTCGCTGTGATACCTAGACAATATTTTTGTGTTCTGGATCATGAGAATTTTAATGAGAGTCAGCTGGGTCTAGTGGTTAAAGCACCAGGCTAGAAACCAGGAGACTGTAAGATCTCTCCCTCCCTCCCTCCCTCCCTCTCTCTCTCTCTATCCATCTCCCTCTCTCTCTCTCATCTATCTATCTATCCATCCTTCCTTCCTTCCATCCATCCATCCATCTATCCTTCCATCCTTCCATCCTTCCATCCTTCCATCCATCCTTCGTTCCTTCGTTCCTTCGTTCCTTCGTTCCTTCGTTCCATCCATCCATCCATCCATCCATCCTTCCATCCCTCCTTCGTTCCTTCCTTCCATCCATCCATCCATCCATCCATCCATCATTCCTTCCTTCCTTCCATCCATCCATCCATCCATCCATCCTTCATTCCTTCCATCCATCCTTTGTTCCTTCCTTCCTTCCATCCATCCATCCATCCTTCCATCCATCCATCCTTCCTTCCTTCCTTCCATCCATCCTTCCTTCCTTCCTTCCTTCCTTCCTTCCTTCCTTCCATCCATCCATCCTTCATTCCTTCCTTCCTTCCTTCCATCCATCCTTCCATCCATCCTTCCATCCATCCATCCATCCATCCATCCTTCCATCCACCCATCCATCCATCCATCCATCCTTCCTTCCATCCATCCATCCATCCATCCATCCATCCATCCTTCCTTCCATCCATCCATCCATCCATCCATCCATCCTTCCATCCATCCATCCTTCCTTCCATCCATCCATCCAGCTATCCATCCTTCCAGCCATCCATCCTTCCTTCCTTCCTTCCTTCCTTCCTTCCTTCCTTCCTTCCTTCCTTCCTTCCTTCTTTCCTTCCATCCATCCTTCGTTCCTTCCTTCCTTCCATCCATCCTTCCATCCATCCTTCCTTCCATCCATCCATCCTTCCTTCCTTCCATCCATCCAAGACCAACATCGGTGTTAGAAGTCGGAACACAATATCCCATTTGAGGAATTATGGACTCAGACCAACAACCATTCAGCAGATAACAGTCTAATCAAGGAAGCACCGAGAATGCTCCCATCATCCCTGAGTGGGCAAGCCACTAGCATATAAAAAGAGAGCAAAGCTCCTCCTTTCCAGCACTGACTTAGTGGGGTGATGAAACCTCTGCAAGAAAACCACCAAGCCCTCGTTCAACCTTGAACTACCAATATTCTCCTCTCTTGGTGCCAGCCCTCCTTCCAATGCATTGCTCAGTATACTAAATATGATATTCCATCCATGTAGAACAGAGAACAACAATAAAGGAACGATCGGGAGAGGTTGATTGCAAGGCAGCCTCTTCTTGGTAGGCTTCAGCCTCTCCTGCCTCGTTTGGCCTCCGGAGAAAAGCACAATTACGTACCACCCAGTGTTTCCTTTGGTTCACAGGCGTCCATATCCATTTCTTTGCTACATAAATAAATAATGAATAAATAAAACCTCTGGCTGGCTCGGAACGTCTGGCTGTGAAGGAAATGGGGAACGTCTGATTGTAGGGTCCCACCAGCCACCTAATCTAAGCAGATTGCAGGAAGGAATGGCTTCAACCATCAATCAGCCTTTTGCAGATCGCTTCCTGCGATAAATTCCTGCATTTATCTTTGAAGGATAAAGAGCTCGGGCGATTGGTAGAACTTACTCTGCCCAATGAAACATCATTTGTAAGTCCCGCTGGGCAATTGATATTATTGAATGCAATACCAGGATGCCACATTCAGGACTTGGATTAAAGAAAAAACAAAAAAACAAAACAGGCCCTGACCTACTCGAGGTTTAGGTGCCATAAATCTGCAGTCTTGACGGAAAAGGTTGCAATACACTTCGGGGAGAAGAATCCGAGTCTGCCGGATTTGTCAGCTGGCTGAAGGGAGGTGGCATTTGATGGAAGCACCAGGGATGCCATGTTGGGCTCTCTTTCCAGCAGATAATGCCAGACGTAGCTTATCGCAGGAGGAGGAAGCCAAAATGTTTAGCTTTTCAGTTCTTCACATAATCCACACGCCAAGAGCAGAAAGCGGATTTTAAATGGGGATGAGGCAGAAAGTGCAGCAATTTAGCATGGGGCTTATTGTTCCGGCATCCTCACGGTGTCCCTCAAAATTCATCTAACTTTGGTGGGATGCATATTATGTATACGTGCGTGAGTGTGCATATGTGTTTGTGTGTGTGTGTGCGTACACGGAAGCTACTGTGTATATATTGTGTATAAATAATAAAGCCAAAACTCCCTCACACTGTAGATATAACCCAGTTGGGTAATAAACATCTGCAAGCAAGCAAACAACCAAGTTCAGAAAACACCCAGGACACCATAGTCCTCCTCCTCCTCCTCCTCCTCCTCCTCTACTTGGATAATGAAACATCTGCAAGAAAACCTCCAAGCTCAGAAAGCACCAAGAATCCCACCGTCTGGCCACCCTTCTCTTCTTCATCGTCCTCTTTCTCCTCCTCCTCTTCCTCTCCACAAATCCCTCTCCCTTCCAGCACTGATGATGTAGCCTAGCTGGGTCATGAAACATTCACAAGAAAGCAACCAAGTTCAGAGAGCACCAAGGACCCCCACAGTCCTCTTCCTCTCCCTCCCAGCTGCCTCCCCCCCTCCTCCTCCTCCTGCTTTCTGCACAGTCCACTCCCTTCTAGCACTGATGATGCTACCTAGTTGGGTCAGGAAATATCTGCAAGAAAATATCCAAGTCCAGAGAGCACCAAGGACCCCAAAGTTCAACCCTGAGCCACAAACGTTCTCTTCTATCAGGTTTTGTTTAATTGGACACACCGCCCAGGTGGAAGGTTGGTGAAGCCTGCCAAAAATTTTGCAGCCAGATGAGGATAGTCCTCATGACTGATTTAGAGCTTGTTCAAAACAGCAAATTAAACAAAATAATCTCATCCATTACACAGCTCTTCGAACCCCCCCTCCCCATCAGCTTCCTACAGTAATTGAAATAATTTTAAGACAAGCTGATGTGACATGTATTGTTACAAATACCTAGCCATGTTATAAATAATCCTGTTGTGTTGTGCCTTTCAGAATGCAGAGAGCTGCTCTCTGGCAGTAAAGCTGCTTGTGATCTATGGATCAAATCTTAAAAGCCGGTGCTGAGCCATTTGCTTTCTGAAGCACCTGGCCAAACTTATCTGGGCTTGAAATAGAAGGACAAAGAAAAGTATGTTCCCTGCCATGAGCTATAGGTATTTATTGTCAGGCAGAGACTGGTTGAGCTGGGGGAAGGAGTCAAACAGGGAATTAGTCTAGAATCTTGATCGCGTGGATGTGGCTCCTCCAGCAGCTGAATCAGAGGAGGAGGAGGAGGCATGGGAATCAGGGACAGCACTGAGAGGGGGAAGAGGGAATGGAGGTGTCAGAGAGAGAGAAAGAGAGAGAGAGATGAGCCTGGGATGTCCATCAGCCCTCAGATGGAGAATCAACAGCCCCCAGGTCTGGAGGTGGCTGATGAGGAAGAAGAGGAACGGCTGGGCTCGGTGCCTGATGTGGGGATGTGCAGAAGACAGAGGAGAGGAGAGCAGTGGAAATCTATGGGCTGGTCCTTGGGAAGGAAGGCTGCTAGTGAAGCCCCACCCTACTTCTGGGGTTAAAAGGCAGGGGGCAGAGATGAATAGATGTGGCAGACAACTATTCATCTCCCTTGCCGGACCGACTTGTTAGCCTGCAGTGAGAGAGAAACTTTTTGTTGGGGCTGCTGGCACTCCTAAAAAAGGAATCTTTGAGTTCACTTCAGAGGGTTTGTCGTGTTTGGGCAGCTGGCTCAGAAAAACTGCCATCTTGAGTTTTTTGACTCTTCCCTTCAGATTCTGCTACCGATAGTTCCAATCCTGGAAAAGGGATGTGTGGATAAGAGAAATACGGAGAACTTTTTTCAAAGCAGCAGGAGAATTAAACCCAATGGCTAAAAAAGCTAATTTTTTCCCCCACCTGCGACCTTTCTGGCTGCAAACCATGCTGCCCGATGTTGAGCATGGAGAGGTTTTTTTAAAAAATATTATTATTTTTTTTAACCAACAAGAAGATAACGAGCCCCGCATTAATTTTAAAAATTAATTTTCCTCTGTGCTATTTCGCTCCGTTGAAATGGTACAAATTAAAAAAAAGAGAGAGAGAGAAATAAATTAGGTTTTCAAAAGAGGAAATGGCACAGGAGGAAGGATCCGCGGTTTGAACGATATTGGGAGAAGAGGAAGGAGGAAACCCGTTTAGAAATAAATTAATGTGGCTAATAAAGCCAGGGAAAAAGTCAGGAGGTTATTCAAGACCCAATTAAGTGAAGTTGTGGCAGCTTTAAGGGGAGGTTCAAGCCATGGCTGGCGAGGCCCTTTCGATAAATTAAGACACAGTTTCCCCAGTTTCTCAGTTTTTTCTATTTTGGTCTAAAATGATGCTGATGGCTAAATTGTCTCTGCAGGGGAGTGGAATACAACATTAATTGATTAACACAAATAATAGAAGAGAGATATGCAACCCGGCATTTAGAAGTGAATAACAACAGCAACGGAGTCTAATAGAAGAGGCTGTTTGAGAAGTTATTCTTGTTGGTTTATGGCTCTTCTGGTGTTACTTGCGATATATACATATTTACTGATGGAGGATATTTGCAGCACAGGGGAGGACTGTCTGTGGTCCTTGGTGCTCTCTGAGCTTGGTGTTTTCGTGCGGACATTTTATCACCCAAGTAGATAACATCATCAGTGCTAGAAGGGAGTGGGGGGACGGGGGAGAGAAGAAGAGGAGGAGGAGAATGTGGGGTCCTTGGTGGTCTCTGGACTTGGTTGTTTTTCTGAAGACTTTTCATGTCCCGAATAGGTTACATCATCAGTGCTAGAAGGAAGTGGGGTTTACAAAGAGGAGGAGGAGGAGGAGGAGGAGGAGGAGGAAGAGGAGGAGGAGGAGGAGGAGGAGGAGGAGGAGGAAGAGGAGGAAGAGGAGGAGGAGGAGGAAGAGGAGGAGCAGGAGCAGGAGGAAGAGGAGGAGGAGGAAGAAGAGGAGGAGGAAGAGGAGGAGGAGAAGGAGGAGGAGGAGGAGGAGGAGGAGGAGGAGGGGTCCTCAATGCTCTCTGGGCTTGGTTGTTTTTCTGAAGACCTTTCATGACCCAACTAGGTTATATCATCAGTGCTAGAAAGAGGGGAGGACTTGCTCTCTGTTTATATACAAGTGGCTTGCCTTTGTAAACAACTGACAGAAAATGACGCTTTCACCAACAGTGACAGGGCAAGCCAATAATGGAATAACAGAATGACAAAGTAACAGAATGACAAAATGACAAAGTAATAGAAGTAACTTCTGGTGGCCAGCTGTTCCCCTGGTTAATTGTCCTCACTGTCAGGAAGTTTCTCCTTTAGTTCCAGGTTGCTTCTCTCCTTGGTTAGTTTCCATCCGTTCCTTCTTCTCCTGCCTTCTGGTGCTTTGGAGAATAGCTTGAGCCCCCTTCTCCTTTGTAGCCAAGAATGCATTTCCAGTACTTTCCCTTTTGGATCAAATCAACCTCCATTGCTCTCATTTAAATGCTTTTTTTGGGGTACCTTTGCATTTGGCAAGTGAAAAGAATACTCCAGAACGACATGAGAAAGCCAACACTAGTTAAAAACCATCCATTTTAAGCATTTTTTAAAAAAACAACAACCTGTCCACCTTTGGCCGCCCATCCGCCATCCATCAGCCGGGAAACCAACAACTTTGTGTTTTACACACCGCGGTGCTCAACACCCCTCCCCTCTCCCGCCGTGTCTACCTTCCTTGAGGTGTTCTCCTTCCTTTTCTTTTCTTAAATACCTGTTTGATTTATTTCTCCCTTGGCAGATTTTAATTACCAGCCTGCTCTCATTCTCTGGAAAAGCCGCAGCCGTCAAGAGATCCATCATCGTAAAAAATCTGAGATGCAGGAAGAAAGTAGAATAAATGTTAACCGGCAATTGTTAGTGTCTGTGTGTGTACTTGTGTGTTTGTGTGTGTGTGTGTGTCAGGCATGAGTGAGTGCTGAGCTAAAGGTTTGACTTGTCCAGTCGTATCCCACTGTAGGGATTTTGTTGCTCATCTCTGTTTGCTAGCCAAAGGAGAAGTGTTGTCCAAAAACATTTTAATTTAATAAATCATATTTCTATGCCACCCAACTCCCAAGGGACTCTTTTTGTGGTCGTATGGCCATCATGGCAATACAGGCAGTCCTTGACTTATAACACTTAAAACACTTCACTTAGTGACCATTTTTTTTTATTGAAAAGGTTTTACAATACAGAAATTTTTCCATTTTCACCCCCCCTCCCCAGTCCCCCTCCCCAACCCCTCCCATCCTCCCTCAACCCCAGCCCCTTCCCTCCCTATCCCCCCCCTGACTTCCGCTACAAGTTAAAAAAAACAAAATTTAGAACAAGGGAAAAAGAAAAAGATTATTAAATATTCAAATTCTAAATTAAACAAATTTCGAAAGAGGAAGAGAAAGAGAAAGAAGGAAAGAGGGAAAAAAAGTAAAAAAAAAACAAACAAAAAACCAGACATTAATATATTTAAACAATATTATAATAAAAAAAACCATTGATAGTCATTATAATTAAGAACACTATTATAATTCTATCCTAACTACACCCCTTAACTAAAGAAAAACCCCCAAAAACATAAAACATAAGAAATATATATACATATATAGTTATAATCATACAGTTATATCATAAAGAAAATTATCTTTTGTTTAATTCATTTCTCAGTCTTTATAATCCAAATTTCAATCTTCTCTTCAACTTGATTGATGTCAAACATATTTCCTCACATAAATCCTGCTTCAATAATCTTCATCTTGCCGCTGCCCCCATCAACAAAGAAAAACATTTCTCCACACAACCCCCCGAGTGACTTTATATGAATAAAATCCAACCACGAAGATATTCACACCTCTAGGAAAATTCATTCAAGCTAACTTATACTATACCTAAAAATAGGCTTTTGCAGCCTTAACATTCAAGCCTTGAGAAAAAAAAAAGGAGAAGAAAAAACCAACTAAGAGCTGCATTCCCAGATGTTCCTTTAAAATTATTTCAAATCCTGCCGCCCTTTGCAATTCAATCCTTCGGGTTATAAGATATTTTCAATTTCATAGTCTTCTCCTAGAAGATAAGTTCCACAAAAAATATATAATTGGGTAACCAGTGATCGCTGCTAATTTTGCAGCAATCTATCAGAACTTAGGATATCATGTCCAATCCAGGATAAACTTCATAGTAAAAATTTTTATAATCCATTTTAATATATGAATTTAAAATTAGTCCAACTGAGAATGAAGTTTTAACAAATTGTTGTACTTCTTAAAAGAATTTTTATAATCCATTTTTTCCAAATCTTTCAATGCTTTCTGATTCAGTATCAAACAATTCACGATGCTCTTTAAATTTATCACCTGTGGTTTCCAGTCGGATTTCTTCGTTGACTTCTAGTTCCTGTCGATTAGCATCACCCCCCATGTCTTGAAGAGTATTGGACCTCTGCTGCTGGTCATCTCGAAGTAAAACTTTGTTTTTTAAATCTTCCTCCAGCAGTTCAAGGTCCTGTAATCCCCCAAGGACACTAAGGTGTTCAGTTTTCTCATCAGAAAAATCCATAATAGAATCCTCTGGACAACCACCAAATTCTCCTTTTACTTTTAACACACTTTGATTTTCTTCTTTCTGTTCACATTTTGTAAACTCTGTTTTTGACTTTTTATTCTTGAGATATTTCGGTGCTCCCTTAAAGATATTTTGATAAAAATATTCTGCTTTTTCAATAGTATTCAGACAATGTCTCACACCTTGATATCTAAAAATTATACCAACTGGAAAATCCCATCTAAATGGGATATTACTTCTCTTCAGTTCCTTGACCAAAAAATCAAAATCTTTCCTGTCCTTTAAGACCTTCGATGGTAGCTCTTTGAAAATCCTGATTTGTGTACCTGCTACCTGCACTCTATCAGAATAAGACTTTTGTAAAATATCATCTCTCAGTCTTTTATCAGTGAAGTAAACTACGACATCTCTAGGCAGATTCCTTTGTTTAGCCAAATGTGAGTTAACTCTGTAAACTTTCGCTATAGAACCCAAAATTAATTCATCTTGTAGCTTTAATAATTCTGCAAAGGCCTTTGCACAAGTTGTTCTTAATTTTTCTCTGTTGTTTTCTTTTATCCCTCTTAGTCTAATTGCAGATTCCATAGCCTTAATTTGAAGCATAATAACATCATTCTGAATATTATGGTTTTTGGCCTCTGCTTCCAGAAGTTTCGCTTGTAACTCTTGTATCTGAGATTCAAATTTACTACTCATCTCAATCACTTTCTTCCCCATTGCAGCCACCACAGTTGAAAAATCTGAAGCGACTTGAGCAATAATTTGATTTAGTTGGTCATATTTCCCAGAAACCAGTTCCTTGAGATCCTTCTGTGAACCTTTTATCTTATCTACCACACTCTCTAAGGACTTTGTAATTAACTCTTTTAACTCCTGTTCTGTAAGTCTTTGCAAATGAGACATTTCAACTTTATTCATCTGATTCAAGGGGGAGCCCCCCCTTCCTTTAAGTTTAGGCATCTTTACTTTTAAAAAGGACCAAAAAAAAATCCTTCTTACTTCAATAGAGAAAAGAAAAGAAAAAAAAAAACCAGAAGAAATCTATTTAAATCAGCCTCTGTTCCTTTAAGTTCTTTGTCTGTGACAAAATATTCCTTTCGAAGTCTTTCAGGACTAAACTCTGCGCTCCATTTCCGCTATCACTTCCCTTTCAAGCAGAGCCAGTCGCCATCTTAAAAACTTTCAGTTTTCTTCCTCTCCTTCCCCCTTCCCCCCTCCTCTTCCAAAAAAATCCGTTGAAAAAAATCCATACTTGCTTAAATTTTTCTTCTCTCTTTTCCAGCTTGCTCCAATTATCATTTCAATTGTGGTGTTGCTCCCAGCGTCTGGCTCCGCTAATTAGGTAATTAGCGGAGGATCCTCTCGGCGCGGAGCATACCCTGGGGGTATGGAGGGAGCCATCCCTCTGAGCCCTCCCCAGGACAAGGAAAAATTCCTGGGGCGGCTCAGTGAGGCTCAACCTCACCCCCAGAAGCTCTTCCTGCTTCTCCCGTCAAGGAGCAGGTTTTTTCAAGCCGCCTGTCTGCTGTAAGGCGGCTCTAACGCGCCGAGAGACCGGTGGGCATGAAAAGCCCGCCGCCAACGAGGAAGGCGCCACCGGGAGTCCACTTAGTGACCATTCAAAGGTACAGACACCGCTGAGTAAAGTGACTTAGGATGGTTTTTCACTCTTGCAAAAAAAGTTACTGCACCTCCCTGGTCATGTGGTCAAAATTGAAAACTGATTCGAATTTATGATGGTTGCAATGTCATGTGATTCCCCTTGGAGAACCTCTGACCAGCCAAATCAAGGGGGAAGACAGATTTTGATTTTGATTTTGATTTGATTAGATTTGTATACCGCCCTTCTCTTTGCGGACTCAGGGCGGTGAACAGCCAGAGATAAAAAGCAAGCTACACAAAAGTTAAAAGATTCACTTAACAACCACGTTACTACCCTGTTTCCTCCAAAGTAAGACATCCCCTAATAATAAGCCCAATCGGGCTTTTGAGCTCATGGCAATAAGGCCGAGCGCTTATTTCAGGGTTCAAAAAAATATAAGACAGGGTCTTTTTTTCTGGGAAACACAGTAACTTAACAGCTGCAGTGATTCACTTAAGAACTGCTGCAAGGAAGGTCGTAAGATGGGCCAAAGCTCACTTCACAAATGTCTCGCTTAGCATGAGACATTTGGGGCTCAGTTGTGTGGTTGTAAATCAAGGACTACCTGTACGCCAAAGGCGCAGGGAATGCTGTTACCTTCCTCCTGAAGTGGTACCTATTTATCTACTTGCATTTACAGACTTTCAAACTGCTAAGTGGGCCGGAGCTGAGGCTATGAATGGGAGCTCACCCCATCGTGCGGCGCTTGAATCTCGAACCCCAAGAAGCTCAGTGTCTTTAACCACTGAGCCATTGTGCCCCTGGGTGGCTGGATGGGAAATATTCCTCTTGATAGTGGCATCAAAATGTGGTCTCCTCTAACTTTGCACTTTTGGAAATGCACAGGTCAGCCAGCCGGGTGTGTGTGTGGGAGCTTTGATTTCATCTTGATTTTTCAGACTGGGTTTAGCTAGTCTAGAGAAGAAAAAGACTGAGGGGCTCTGCCCCAAAGAAGAGGGGAGGTCAACCTATTCCCCAAAGCCCCTGAAGGCAGGACAAGAAGCAACAGTTGGAAACTAATCAAGGAGAGAAGCAACCTAGAACAATTAACCAGCAGCACAGCTTGCCTCCAGAAGTTGTGGGTGCTCCATCACTGGAGATATTTAGGAAGAGACTGGGCAGCCATTGGTCTGAAATGGTCTAGGGCTGTGATGGCGAACCTATGGCACGCGTGCCACAGGTGGCATGCGTAGCCATATCGTTGGGCACGTGAGCTCAGCTCTGGCACGCATGTCCCTGCCAGCCGGCTGATTTTCGGGTCTTCTGGGCTCCCCAGAAGCAGGGAAACAGGCAGTTTCCTGCTTCTGGAGGACCTTGTGGGGTGGTGGGGAAGGCCCGTTTTTCTCTCTCCCTAGCCTCCAGAGCCTTTCTAGGAGTCTGGGGAGGGCGAAAATAGCCTTCCCCACCCCTCCAGAGGCCCCCCCAGAGTCCGAAAACGGACTGTTTGTGAACTTCCAGTCCCAACTTCTGGAAGCTTTGCTGGCTGGGGAATTTTGGAAGTTGAAGTCCTCTAATTACCAAGTTGGAGACTCCTAGTCTAGGGTTGCTCTACCCCACAGCTGAATACTGCGTCCCTGTTTGGCTTAATAGCTGCCACACCAGCAAGATCGATGCTAAACTAAATGATAGAATGAGGATCATAAGCGGTTGCATAAAATCTACTCCTACTTGCTGGCTCCCTGTCCTGAGCCACATTGCAGCACCAACCCTACGCAGGCAGGAAACCTTAAGTGAAGGAGCAAGGCAAAATTATGAGAAGCCCACTTCTTCCTGTGTGCACGCTGATCTTCCTCATCTATCCATTGGCAGGCTTAAATCCAGGAAGCCCCCTCTGGCATTCGCTCAACAGCTGTCTAAAAGCTTCGACATCAACACACAGCGGAAAGCCAAATCAGCTGCTAAACGCCCACAGACAGGCAGTGATGTAAATGACCCTACAGAAAAGGTACCAGGTTTTGACCTTCCTTGCCAGCATGGGTCAACTCTGAACATGATCCATACCCAACATGGTGTCTGCCAGGACTCATTGTTTAAGTGGGCTCAGTCACAGTGTGGCTGTGGTGCTCCTTGACAAAATATCCACCACATTGTGTCGAAATGTCCATCAAGAGTTTATACTGGCCCAATGTCTGATTTTTTTCAACGTAGTCCACCCTGCCCTTGAATGGCTGAATGGACTGGACATTAACATTTGAACCATTATAAATCCATGAATTTGCCATACGCTAAATAAATAAATAAATAAAATTAAGGAGAGAAGCAACCTGGAACTAAGGAGAAATTTCCTGACGATTGGAATAATTAACCACCGGAACAGCTTGCATTCAGAAGTTGTGGGTGCTCCATCTCTGGAGATTTTAAAGAAAAGTCTGGACAGCCATTTGTCTGAAATGGTATAAGGCCTCCTACTTGAGCCGGGGGTTAGATTAGATGACCTCCAAGGTCCCTTCCAACTCTGTTATTCTGTTATTCTATGACTTCTTGGCAGGCATCCCCACCATTTCAGGCCTCAAACTCAGAAAGATAATCCATCATTCCTTTTCATCCTGGAGGCTGTGGGATTCCTTAGGGGTTTGAACCCCAAATTCTTGAAAATCCATCTTTCCTCTTCTGCCTGCTTTCATTTGATCTGACAATAAGCTCAGCGGGGGAACCCTCTGGACTAGCAGAGACCAAAAAGATGAAAGAGAATCCCACATATTTTCCCCCTTGCTATGCTCCCCTTCCCCCTCCCTCAAACCCCATTTTCTTGGCACAGGAAGAGACAAGACCACAAACACATTTCTCTTCCCAAAGGCTGATTTTTTTTTTAAAAAAAGATCAGTCTGAGACCAAGAATCCTGATTAGCGTCATGTTTAATCTCTCTGTCCTTGACTCTATTCTACCTCAGCATCGAGTGGTAAGGAACCAAATGACTCTGTTTCTACCAAAGATTAAGGAGTGGTCTTGCTTGGCACCAGGTAAGTTGCCTTCTGAGTTCTTTCCTGCTGCTTCATTTGAGATGCTTTCATTGCCTGGAGCAGGAGTAGCAACAGGCTCCTCCTGAAATTGGCCCTCATCCTTTAAACGAATCACAGAATTACAGAACCACAGAACTATAAAGCTATAGAATCACAGAATGATAGAATCTTAGAATCATGGAAACAGGAATCAGAGAATCAGAGAATGATAGAATCAGAGAATCACACAATCACACAATCACAGAATTACAGAATCACAGAACCACAGAACTACAAAGCCATAGAATCACAGAATGATAGAATCAGAGAATCATGGAATCAGAGAATTACAGAATCAAAGAATAACAGAATCACGGAACCATAGAATCATGGAATCAGAGGATCACATAATCATATAATCTTAGAATCACAGAATTATAGAATTATAGAATTACAGAATAACAGAATCACAGAACCATAGAATCATGGAATCAGAGGATCACATAATCATAGAATCTTAGAATCACACAATCTTAGAATCACAGAATCTTGGAATCACAGAATCTTAGAATCACAAAAACAGAATCAGAGAATGATAGAATCAGAGAATCACACAATCACAGAATCTTAGACTAATAGAATCAGAATCACAGATCCCTAGAATCACACAATTTTAGAATCCTAGAATCACAGACTCATAGAATCACAGATTCATAGAACCATAGACTCATAGAACCATAGGATCATGGAATAAGAGAATCCTAGGGCTGGAAGGATTGGAGGTCTTCTAATTCAATCCCCTGCTCAGGGTTGAGACCCATACCATCCAAGACAAATGATTATCCAATCTTTTTTTTTAAAGCTCTACAACTCCAGGAAGCAAGCCATTCCATAGATTAATCAGAATGATTAATCAGCCTCTCAAGGACTGGAAGACTGCTATCATGTCACCCCTACTCCTTCTCTTTGTTAGGCCAGACTTACTTAGTTCCCTTGATTTTTTTATCATACGGTTTAGCCCCCAATTCCCTAATCATCTTTGTTGCTCTTCTCTGCACTCTTTTTAAGCATCTTTTTTTGAATCATGGTGACCAGAATTGGTCTCATCATTCCAAGTGTGGTTGTATCAGTGCTAATCAGATAATGAAACAACTGCGAGAAAATAATCCGAAAGCACCAAGAAATCTCACAGTTCGAACCTGAGCTATGTATATTTTCTATTAGAAACAAGTTATTTGTGATGAGATGGGGAAAAAAAATTAAAAACATTTCCAGAGATGGTAAGTACTTCTCAACAAATTAAGCTTTTACAATGACAGTTATCTGTGTCATCAGTTAGAGAAATGGAAATAAAAATGAGCTATTGAGTTTGCCAACATATTAGAGAAATGGTTGGCATGTAAATTACAAAAAGAAAAGAAAATGATACTGAAATTATAAGAGGGAAATACTATGTTAACAGATAGTGTTGCCATACACAAAGTATTTTATTAATACTATTCCATCTGGTAAGAAGGAGGTGATATCTTCTTAGAGAAAATAGATAAATATCTAAAGAAACCAAATTTAGTGCAAATTACACAGGAATGGAAAGAGATTACAGATGGACCTATAACAAGGAGGAAAGTTAACGGAGCTATAAAAAAGAATAAACCAGGAAAGGTGTCTGGACCAGATGGGTTATCAGGTTCTCATGATAAAAGTTTACAGGACGCACTTCTACAACCTGGACAAAGAATAATGAACCACAGGGAGGAAAGATGCCAGAACTCTAGTGGTTAAGGCACCAGGGCAGAAACTAGAAGATTCTGAGTTCTAGTTCTGCCTGAGCTGAGTCAGGAAAGCCAGCTGGGTAACTCTGGGACAGCCAGATAGGAAAGCCAGCTGGGACAATCACCAGGAGATGATGAGTTCTAGTCCTGCCTTAGGCATGAGAGCACTTTCCCTCCCTCCCTCCCTCCCTTTTCCTTCCTTCCTTCCTTCCTTCCTTCCTTCCTTCCTTCCTTCCTTCCTTCCTTCCTTCCTTCCTTCCTTCCTCCCTCCCTCCCTAACTTCTCCCTCCCATCTCCTCCCTTCTTTCCTCCCTCCCTCCCTTCCCACAGTCCCACCCTCCTATCATCTTCCTTCCTTTTTAGTTTGTATTAATTTTACTCTTATTTTTCAAACTTTCAATCTCTCTATATAAAAGTGAAATACCACTGATACATCATCACAAAATCTCCAGAACCGTAAAGCCTACAAACTTCAAATTTGCCAAGTATGTTCCCCTTGGTTTCTAGGTGCTCACTAAGAAAGGATTTTTCAAAATTATTTATTTATTTATTTATTAGACTTATATACTGCCCTTCTCCTTACGGACTCAGGGCGGTGAACAACCGACTAAAAAACCAATACATAAAAGTTAAAATCGTACTAAAAACAAATATAAATTTGGCTGAAAATTTAAAACAGATAAAAATTACCATCAGAGCATTAGTATTTCCTATATTATTATTAACGTGCTATGATCAGTGGTGGGTTGCCTCCAGTTTGGTTCTATAGAACCAGTAGTAAAACCGGCCAGTGGCTCCACCCACCCGCCATGACATTATCATGGGTGATCCTCGCATTTGCAGAAGCATGCTCCCATTGCGAACCGGTGAAGAACCCACCCCTGGCTCTGATGCTAAAGACTTCTACTCCCCCTCCCCACCTGAAAAGAAATCTGTTCCAAATACAAAGCACAAGCAGAGGAGAGGAGTTTCAGTTTCAGTTTTACTTTCACAGCAGCAAGCAGGGGATAGGATAGGGGAGGCTTCTATGAGGCAAGCTTGAGGGAGGGAAGGGGGATAGGATAGGATAGGATAGGATAGGATAGGATAGGATAGGATAGGATAGGATAGGATAGGATAGGATAGGGGAGGCTTCTGTGGGGCAAGCCTGAGGGGGAGAAGGGGATAGGATAGGGGAGGCTTCTGAGGGGCAAGGCTGAGGGAGAGAGAGGGAGAGGAGAGGCCGATTGTAACTACTCATTAATTTTCAAGATGTAAGTGTCAAATTATCAAGCCCGATCACACAGTTTCATAGCGGAGCATGGGTATTCAGCTAGTAAAATTATATTTTAGAAAAGCAAACCAAGAAGGTAACATTTGTGACAGCACTTTGGAATTACAGTAATGAACTTTGACCACGCACTTAGGAGAATGAAAAGAAAGTCAGGGCATCTCAAACTGATGGATCAGTTGCAAGTTCAGACAACTTCAAAGGGTTACCATAAATCAGTGGAGAAGAACAATTGAGGAGTGGAGATTATCCAAGATGATTCCACAGATCTTCTACCGCGAAAGACAAGATGTCTTGAATATCTATTGCTAGTGGATAAATCATAGAATAACAGAGCTGGAAGGGACTTTGGAAGTCTTCTTGTCCAGCCCTCTACCCAAAGCTGGAGTCCTCATTCCATCCCAAACAAATAGTTGTCCACTCTTTTCTTGAAGACCTCTAGTGATGGACCAGCTACAACAGAGGTGGGTTCTACTTACCTTTACTACCGGTTCTATAGAACTGGTCTGAACTGGGGGCAACCCACCACTGAGCTACAACTTCTGAAGGCAATCATTTTGTCAGGAAATTTCTCCTTATTTCCTTTATCTCCCTCTGAGGAGCTTCCATCTGTTGCTTCTTGTCCTGCTCTCAGCTGCTTTGGAGAATAAGTTGACCCCATCTTCTCTGTGACAAGCCCTCAAATATTGGAAGACTACTCTCATGTCCCTCTTAAGCCTTCTCCTCATTAGGCTAGCTAGCCATTCCTGGTTCCCTTAGCTGTTCATTGTATGATTAGTCTCCAGGCTTCTTATCATCTTCCATCCTCCTCATTTTTGCAGGCTTCTTAAAGTAGCAGACGATGGGGCAAGAGTTTGGAGGAAGGCTCTTCTGCCTAATTCAGCAACATTTCTTTGATGCTTGGAGAAATGGAAACTTGCTGATAAAAAAACCTCATGTACTTTTTCTCCCTCTCTTAAATCTTCCTTGATGCTTGTTCTCTTGGTGGAGAACTGAGGTCATGGAGATGTTGACTTTTCAGCGGCTGATTCCAAAGCCCGGTGAAGCTAAGTGAAGATGATGATGACAATGATGATCATGATGATGGTGTTATCTATTCAGTCATGTCCAACTCGTGGTGATTTCATGAGCTAGGTCTCCCCATGTCTTCTGATCTTGCACTGCTTCTTTGAGTTGTTCTATGCTCTGTCAGCTTTGATGCTGTCCATCCATTGTGTTCTTTGGCAGTCTGGTTTCCTTTTACCTCTAACTCTTCCCAGCACAATTGCATTCTCCGGAGAATTCCCCTGCATTACACGGTCACAATAAGCGAGATGTAGTTTTGTGAATTTGTCTTCCAATGAGCTGTCTGGTGTCATGCACTCCAGGACTTGTGTGTTGGTCACCTTTCCTGTCTAAGATATACGCAGGCACCTTCTCCAGCCCCACAGCTCAAACGAGTTGATTTTCTTCTTGTCTTGCTTCTTTTAAGGTCCAACTTTCACAACCAGAGGTAGCTCCAGGGAAGATGACAGCTCTGGACAACATTCGGTTGCCATGATGTCCTTGCTTTTCCATACTCGGCTCATGTTCCTCATTGCTGGGTGACCCAGTGCAAATGGACATTAGACTTGGAATAAATTTATTGTCACTTTGAATGTACACTTGACCTCGGATTGTTCAGCTTGGAGGCTAAAGACGCAACATGGCCTTCTCCAATTTGAAGAGACGCTTGTTGGGCAAAAAGGCAGTCCCGGAACCAGCAAAATCTGGGGGCTGGGCAGGGGAGTATCTGCCCTCAATGTGGAAGAGATTGCCACTCACCAGATGCTGTTTTAAGATCTCTTTCCAGAACACGATACCATAGTCTCTTGAGACTGAAGGATGCCAATGAATGATAGAATGTACACTAATTGGCATACATGAAAATGAAATTTCATTGCATACAACTCTCAAAGGGTCACCACCTCCAATATACACTACATAAAACATGACAAAATAAATAAATAAATACAAAGTTATGCATATATCCACCTATATTCTATGACACAGAAAAACAATGCAGTCTACTTTGGATGTATACACGTACATGGCGAGAAAAACAAATCTTGCAAGTTTACCAGACGGATGGCCTAGGGAACAAAGCTGTTACAGAATCTACGAGTCCTGCTAGAAATACTTTGAAACCCCCTTCCAGAGGGGAGCAACAGAAACAGACTGTAAAGTGGGTGTGTCGAGCTCTAAGCACATAGCACTTATGAGCAGCATCCTGAATAATGGGAAGCGAGCTTCCTATAATCTTCTCCGCTGTCCTCACCATTCTCTGTAGGGACTTTCTATCTGAGGCACTGCAGCCACCAAACCAAACAGGGATGTGGTTTGTTAAAACCAGTGGTGGGATCCTCCCAGTTTAACGACCGGTTTGGTGATCAAACAATTTACTAGACCACCATGCCCAGTTCCTGCGACCGTCCATCGTATGTTTATTGCATGCCGAAACAACTAGACACAAGGGCAGTTTTTTCACCCATGCCAACACTCTGCTGAACACCTAATTCCCACAACACTGTCTTAGATTCTGGGATATCAAACCATGTAGTAGGTCTGTATTACCTATTATTCTTGTCACTTTTCCAGTGGTGGGTTGCTACCGGTTCTCCCCGGTTCAGGCAAGCCGGTAGCAGAGATGGTGAGGTGAGAGTGAACCGGTTCGCTCCAATCATCAGTTGGGCCCTCCGGCCCATCCCTGCACTATACCCAGTGGTGGGATTCAGCCAGTTCGCCCCACTTCAGGAGAACCGGTTGTTAACTTTCTAAGCAGTTTTGCAAACTGATTGATGGTAGATATCATTAGGGCAGAGAACCGGTTGTTAAATTACTTGAATCCCACCAAAGGCTATACCTACCTATATTCGTTCATTTTCAGTCCAGCTGGTAGGCGCGGCAGAGCGGATTGTTGTGCCTCACCTGTTCTGAAATTCAATGTGCTTGCATGAAGCAAATTGCATGCAAAGCGCATGTGCGAAGAAAACCGGTGGTAACACCAGTTGAAACCCAGTTGCACCTTTCCTATTCCCTATTTCCTTTAGCATCTTATGACTACCACTTTGTTATTTGTATCTTTGTGTTGATTGCTTGTGTTGATTGCTTTTATTTAGTATTCTATACATCATGTACAACTGAGTGTTGTATCTTACGATTTACGATGACTGTATTTTATGATTATGATCATGATTTATCACTTGTTGCTTGTATGTACACTGAGAGCTTATGCACTGGAGACGAATTCCTTGTGTGTCCAATCACACTTGGCCAATGAAGAATTCTATCCTATCCTATCCTATCTCATCCTATCCATCTTCTCTCCTCTTCTCTTCTCTTCTCTTCTCTTCTCTTCTCTTCTCTTCTCTTCTCTTCTCTTCTCTTCTCTTCTCTTCTCTTCTCTCCTCTCCTCTTCTTTGCCACTGCGTACTCAGGTGTGCATTGACATCTATTCTGGATGGGTTTTCACTGGAGTTTTATTAGTCTCCGTGTTTAATTTCCCCTTCCACTGATCGATCTCCTGGGTTATTCTTTTAGGCAAAGAGAACTTGGGAGGCTGACAAAACAGATGTCTTTGTGAAAAGAGAGACGGGTCTCCTGCCCACCAGCCTTCCTGGCTTCCAAACCGTTTGGGCCATGATCAAGTTCCGGAGTTTTGATTCCCTTTCTGTGGTTTTTTTTTTTTTTTTTTTTTTTTTTTTATTGAAAAAGTTTTACATTACATTTTATAATATGAAACCCCCCCTTTCCCCCCTCCCTTCCCCCCCCCACCCTATCCCTTCTAACCCTCCCCCCTCCCTTGACTTCCGCTATTTGACAAACATTAATCTTATCATATTCGACATTCTTTAAAGGCGAGATCCCTTTACATAAGAAACTATTAACTATTAAAGCTTCACTAACATTCACATATTTAAAAATTAAAGCAATTTAGCTAAATAAACTTAATACATTCTCTTTAAAATTTAATCTATACCTCAATTATATACTCTTCATTTTAATAATAATAATTAACCATATAACTATACCTTTCATACAGTTATTTAAGTATCCTAACATTTAGTAATCTTAAATTTTAAACTATACTTCAATTATAAATTCTTCAGTTTAATGATAATAATAAACCACTTAACTATCCATACATTTACTTACATACATTCTAACTCTAATTCAACTAAGCACTAATTGAAATTTCTTGCTTTGATATTTCTTCTTCATATAGTCAACCCATTTCCTCCATTCCTTAACAAAAGCTTCATGGGTCCTTTCCTTTAGGTATGCAGAAATTTTTGCCATCTCTGCCAGATTAGACATCTTCAATATCCATTCCTCTATGGTAGGCACTTTATCTTTCTTCCAATATTGACCTATCAGTAATCTGGCTGCAGAAATCATATACAATATTAACCTAGTATCAGTTACTGAAAAGCCCTTGATTATTCCCAACAGAAAAAACTGAGGAGAAAACTCCAACTTCTTCTTCAAAATGTTCTGCATCACCCACCAAAGTTTAATCCAAAATGGTTTCAACTTCCTACATGTCCACCAAATATGAAAATATGTTGCATCCAAACAATCACACCTCCAACATTTAGGTTGAACATTTGGATACATACGTGATAACTTTTTGGGATCTAAATGCCATCTATAAAACATTTTGTAAAAATTTTCCCTTAAGTTCTGTGCTTGCGTAAATTTAACGTTCTGGACCCAGATCTTTTCCCATGTTTCTAACATTACTGGTTGATCAAAATTCTGTGCCCATTTAATCATACAGTCTTTAACTAACTCCCCCTCTGAATCTCTCTCCAACAGTAAATTATACAATCGTTTAATATGCATCGGTCCTGTACATTTTATCTGAGTCATCAAGTCCTCTTCATGTAGCATTATTCCAATTTTCTGATCTTCTCTCCATCTCGCTTGAAGTTGAAAGTACTGCAACCAAGTTAAATTAACTCCATCTTCCAACAGAGTATTCCATGACTTCAAACACCAACTGCCCCCATCAATAAAAAGTATCTCTTTGTACAACAACCCCCCGAGTGACTTTATTTTTGGCAAAATATGCCCAAGATCCAACCACAAAGGTATTTTGTAATCCAATTGAAGCTGGTGCTTCTTCCAAACTCTCAGCAAAGCGTGTCTTAAAATATGCCTGTTAAATACACTGTCTCTCTTATCTTCATAAAGTAGATATGCATGCCATCCAAATTGCAAGTCATAGCCTTCTATATTCAAAATCTCTCTTTTGGTTTTTCCAATCCAATCTCCGACCTGTATCAATGCTGCTGCTTCATAATATAAACGTAGATTTGGAACTTTAAGGCCACCACGTTCACGTATATCTTGCATGATCTTAAATTTAACTCTTGGTTTTTTCCCACTCCAAATAAATTTATTTAAGCCTGCTTGCCAGTCCATCAGATATTTATCATTTTTAAGCACCGGAATCATTTGAAACAGAAACAGAAATCTAGGTAGAACATTCATCTTAACAGCTGCAATTCTACCAAGCAGAGAAAGTTGCAGTTTTTTCCATGTATCAAGATCTTTTTGAATCTTATGCCAAAGTTCTTCGTAGTTATTTTGAAAAAGTTTTGTATTAGATGCTGCAACTTGGACCCCTAAATATTTCACCTTTGTAGCTATTTCAAAGCCTGCCACCCTTTCAAGCTCTTTCCTTTGTGGTTCCAACATATTTTTAACTATCATCTTAGTCTTTTTCTGGTTCAGGCTGAAACCTGAAACCAGACCGTATTCCTCTATAATGTTCTTCATCTGTATGATAGATTCCAAAGGTCGTGTTAGGGTAACAATCAGATCATCTGCAAATGCCTTTGTTCTGTAATCTATTTGCCTTACAACTATTCCACTCATTTTGTCCGAGTCCCGTAGAGCATTCAGCAGCACTTCTAGCGTCAAAATAAACAATAGTGGAGATAATGGGCAGCCTTGTCTTGTCCCTTTCTGTATATTAAAATTAGTAGTCAAACTGCCATTAATAATGATCTGTGCTGTCTGTTCTTGGTAAATTGCCGAGATTGCTTGTGTAAACTGCTCTCCAAAGTTCATCTTATGCAAAATCTTTTTTAGAAAATCCCAGTTGACTCGATCAAAGGCTTTCTCCGCATCCAAAAACACCAGCACCGCAGAGATCTGTTTCTTTTCATCAAGATATTCCAACAAATCTATGAGTTGCCTGACATTGTCTTTCTGTGGTTTTTTTTTTTTAATTGGTGCATTTATTTTCTTCGGTTTAATTGCATCGTCCGACCAATATTGGAAAATTGGCTGGAGGCTAATGAGAGTGAAACTGTTTTTATTTGGTTTGGTTGTAAAACTGATGTTTCCAGTATTAACGGTGGAGCTGTATCTATTTATGGAGGGCTATAAATGTTGATGGAGGGACTTCACAGCCTTGTTAAGCATTTCATGTGTGATTGGGGGAACCCCAGTGGGTGCATGTGAGTGTGGGCCACCTCCCCCGCCCCCAAGGACACAAAGGAGGGAGATTTTATTTCCCATAAGAGCAAAAATCTAGGATGGCCGTGGGAAATTTCAGTTTTCATCAAAATTAGCAAACACCGTAGTGCTTGACTTACGACTGCAACTGAGCCCAAAATGGATGTTGCTAAGCAAGACAGTCGTAAAAGTGAGTTTTGCCCCATTTTACAACCTTTCTTGCCACAGTTGTTCAGTGAATCACTCCAGTTGTAAAGTTAGCAACACGGTTGTTAAATGAATCGAGGCTTCTGCATTGATTTTGATTGTCGGAAGTTCACAAAAGGGGATCGCGTGACCCCAGGACGTTGCAACCGTCATAAATATGAACCCTGTTAATAGATGCCGGTTGCATGTATCGTTAATGTGGAGACATGCCAAGCATCCAAATTTTGATCACGTGGCCATGGGGATGCTGCGATGGTCGTAAATGTGAAAATCGGTCATAAGTTGCCTTTTTCAGTGCCGTTGTAACTTCAAATGGTCACTAAACAAATCAAGTTTAAGAACATCGCTTGGGGGGCCCCGAAAGCCCTACTAAGCATGTATATACAAAAGTATGAAGGCTATTGCTTCACGCATTGTAAGCCGCCTTGAGTCTCCGGAGAAAGGCGGCATATAAATTAAATAAATAATAATAATAAAAAAAAGTCAAGGACCAAAGGTAGAAATACAGATTAGGTGAAACCTGACTCAAAAATGGTAACTGTGAGAGGAACCTTGGAGACCTAGTCAACAATCACTTAAATATGAGCCAGCTGTGTGCAGAGCAGCCAAAGAAGCTAATGCAATCCTTGGTTGTCTAAGCAAAGGCATAGAATCAAAATCTGGTGAAATATTAGTATCGTTTTATAAAGCCTTAGTAAGGCCACACCTGGAATGCTGCATCCAGTTTTGGTCCCCACATTAGAAAAAAGATGTTGAAACTTTGGAAAAAGTGCAAAGAAGAACAATGAAAATGATTAAAGGCCTGGAGACTAAAATGTATGGAGAAGGGTTGCAGGATTTGGGTTTGGCTAGTCTAGAGGAAAGAAGGACTGGGGTGAGGGGGGTGGGGTGGGGGGAGGACATGATAGCAGTATTCCAGTATTTAAGAGGCTGCCACAAAAAAAGGAAGGGGTCAACTTATTTACCAAAGCACCTTCTGGATAAGAAACAATGGATGGAAACTCATCAAGGAAAGAAGCAACCTGGAATTAAGGAGAAACTTTCCAACAGTAAGGACAATTAACCAGTGGAACAATTTACCTCCAGAAGTTGTGGGTGCTTCATCCCTGGAGGTTTTTAAGAAGAGACTGGATATCCATGTGTCTCAAATTGTAGAGGTCTCCTGGTTGAGCAGGGGGCTGGACTAGAAGACCCCCAAGTTCCCTTCCAGTTCTATTCTGATTGATCGACTTACCTGAATGATGGAAGACACCGATTTGATAGTGGAATTTGTGAAAACATGAATAAGCTGGTTGGGATGCACTTAGCTGAGTGCAGGAAGTGTTAGGTGTAAATGCCCTATCTGCTGAATGTATTCCCCCTGACCTAGCACCCCAGGGGTTAACACAGAAACATCTGGATCCCTCCCCTTCCCATGAACACTCCTTACCTGAAACTCCACCTCCTGGGTATTTAAGGTTGTTCCAAGATGCTCCTATTATTGTTGATGTAGATAACTGCAAAGGGAAACACCTATAAATAAAGGATGATCTGATTGAGCATTGAATGTGTCTCTGCATGTTATTGGGTCCTCCATCGATCATGCATAACAGGAAGAACAGAAAAAAATTGCCCAAATACGTACAAAAATATCTTGCAAAAATCTCACACAAAAATGCTACACTGCCCACCCACCCCCCATTAATTAAGATGCAAGAGATTCCCTGCCCCCATAAAATGAGGTGTCACAGGTACTACTGACTGCCCTTTAGAAGGCCAGATCCTGAGGATGAAGCTCAAATGCTTTGGCCATCTAATGAGAAGGAAGGAAGGAGTCTCTGGAGAAGAGCCTAATGCTGGGAAAGATGGAGGGCAAAAGAAGAAGGCGACGGCAGAGAAAGAGGTGGCTGGATGGAGTCCCTGAAGCAGTTGGTGTGAGCTTAAATGGTCTCCGGGGGATGGTAGAGGGCAGGAAGGCCTGGAGGAACATTGTCCATGGGGTTGCGATGGGTTGGACAGGACTTCGCAACTAACAACAACAAACAACAAGGTACTACAGGTTTTATCTTAGCCAAAAGACATCTATATGTTTGTGTGAATCTAAGCAGGAGTATAGAAACTTAGCAGGAGCCAAAGTCCAAAAGGAGAGCATCAGGACAAAAATAAATTGAATTAATAAAATTAATTGCCTGTGAAATAAGATACACCTTTTAGAAAATTAATTAATCTCTAGGCTCATATTCCAGCCATTCTACCTCCCACGCTCCGAGCACCCTCACACTTGGAAGCCCCCCAGTGAACACACAACACTCCCTCTTGGAAACAGAAGCAGCCGAAGGTGGAAAAGGACATAACGTGTGTGTGTGTGTGTGTGTGTGTGTGTGTGTGTGTGTGTGTGTGAGAGAGAGAGAGAGAGAGAGAGAGAGAGAGAGAGAGAGAGAGAGAGAGAGAGAGAGCACGAGGAGGAAGGGAGTGGAAGAAGAGGAGAGGCACCTAGAAGGGAGAGAGGAAGAGGCAAATTGGGGAAGGAAAAAGAAAAGAAGAGAAAAAGAAAGGAGAAGGAAAGAAAGGAAGACAAGAAAGGAAAAGAAAGTGAAAGGAAAAGAGAAGAAAAGAAAAAAACTAAATGAGAAGAGAAAGGAAACGAGAAAGAGGAAAAAGAGAAAGAGAAGGGAAGGAAAGGAAAAAAGGAATTGAAAGAAAATGAAAGTGAAAGTGAAAGGAAAAGAGAAAAAGAAGGGGAGGGAAGGGAAAGGGAGGAGAGGAGAGGGAAGGGAAGGGTCTGAGCTTACAAAAAGCATTACAAACCCCCATTTCTCCATTTCTTCCAAGCCACGCTCAGTTTCCCCTTTGCTAATTCTGATTTATACTGTTTGCATTTCGCCTGGATGCTTTATTCTCTCGACTTACATTGGAAAGATTGTTCTGGAGGAGCTAATTAATTCACTACTAGCCAGCGATTATTAAATTCCCTCCAATAAATCATGTCAAGACTTCAGATGTCACTGCCAGCATTAATCTGTTATTTAGCTGGCTTTTGAGATCCGCTTGGTGTTGGCTCTGCCAACCTCCCTCGAAATGCCCAACAGCCAAGGTCCAGGGTCCAGGACCATCTGGGCATCCATGGTTGGTTTGAATTCCAGGCTTGGTTGGGTAGCCAGTGCGGTAACAACTGGAACTATAACTCACCCTCTCCTGGTGATTGGCCCAAAGTCACCCAAACAGCTTTTGTGTCTAAGGCGCCTACTTTCTAGCTTGGTGCCTTAACCAGTAGGTTTTTAATATTTAAAAGATTCATTTGTTGCTTTGTGATTTTTATAGATTTATATTCTGGTTTTTCTCAAATTGGCTGACATGGAGATTATTCATCATTTTATTCCTCCCACAATCTTGCAAAGTAGGTTGGGCTAAGGAGAGCATAATCCAAAGCCACCCATTTCATAGAATCATAGGGACTTTGGAGGTCTTTTAATCCAAACCCTGTTCAAGGCAGGAGTCCTTATACCACTCTGGATAAATGGCTGCCCAATCTCTTCTTGAAAGCCTCCAGTGATGGAGCATCCACAGCTTCTCGAGGCAAGCTTTTCTGTTGATTAATCTGCATGTCCGTCCAGCCGTTCATCCATCTAGCCAGCCTTCCATGCATCTTCTATCTTGTCCATCTGTCTATCAGATGCATCTTATCTGTCTCATAGAATCCTAGAACCTCAGAGATCTTCTAGTCCAAACCCTGTTGAAGGCAGGAGTCCTTTTATCATCCTGGACAAATGGTTGCTCAATCTCTTCTTGAAAGGCTCCAGTGATAGAGCATCCACAGCTTCTGGAGGCAAGCTGTTCCATTGATTAATCTTTATGTCTGTCCATCACTCCCTCCCTCCCTCCCTTCACCCACCCATCCATCCATCCATCCATCCATCCATCCATCCATCCATCCATCCATCCATCCTCTATCTTGTCTATCTATCTATCATATGCATATCTGTCTCATAGATATGGAAGGGCTGGAAGGGACTTCACCAGGTCAGGAATCTTTATACCATTCTGGACAAACGGGTGTCCGATCTCTTCTTGAAAACCTCCAGTGATGAGCAACCACAATTTCGGAAGGCAAACTGTTCCAGTGATTAATTGTCCTCCCTGTCAGGAAATCCCTCCTCCGTTCCAGCTCTGAGGAGCTTCCATCCATTGGTTCTTCTCCTGCCTTGGAGAACAGCTCTTGGCAAACAGAAGGCCCCCCATCTTCTCTGTGACAGCCCTTCAAGTATTGGAAAAGGCTGTGATGACTTCCTATTTTTAACTCCATTTTTTCCCCCAAGGTCTGCTAGAAGCAGCCTCTCTTTGCAATGGATGCAGCGACAGTAAACAGAGGGATAATGCTAACCGGGGATGAAATGCTCCCAATTCAGACCGGTTCGGTCGAACTGGTAGCAATGGCTAGAGATAGAGAACCGGTAGAGAACCAGTAGCGATAGCTTTATCCTGGTTAAAACCGGTTTAAAAGCTATCGCTACTGGTCCGCAGACTCTAATGCGCAGAGTCCAAGCACTCATGTAGCATCCATGTGCACTTCCGAATCGATTGGGAAGGTAAGTAGATTTCACCCCTGATACTTAATTGTTGGTGTCTTGAACAGAGGCATCGAGAAGTGCCAAGTGGGTGGGTGGAAAACCTACCCACCCCAGCTCCTTTCCTTACATCCTGGAGTCCTCAGGTGTGTGGCCTAGCAGTTAGATTCCTCCCATCCTACACAGGCCTCCCTTCTTCTCCTTGACTTTGGAGAGATTCCAGAGCTGTTTGGGGGAGTCCTTCTGAATCTCCTGGCCACAGCATCCCCAGGCTGTTAGTAGAGATCACCACGGGGGCTCTGTTGATAGCGCAGATGCTGTTTAAGAGATAAGCTGAGGGAATTGGGGCAGGGTTTTTGCAAAAGGGTTCTTTGCAAACAGAAGACACTTTGGGTATTGCCTGAGATTTACTGGGAGGGAGGGAAGGAAGGAGAAAAGGAAAGGAAAGGAAATATATATATATATATATAAAACAAAGTATTCTAAAAATCCAGGAGCTCTCAAGAAGTCGCATTCATGAGCTGAAAGGCGAAAGGGATGCAGTATGCTCCTTCCCACATGCTGGGGTACACCAGGAATCTCTATAGAAAAACACTTAATCTCTTAAACTGATGAAGGGAGGACACTTGTGGCTCAGAGATTAATACAACTGCCTAACATGCAGGCAGCCCAGGTTCGAATCCAAGTAAGGGTATGGCTAGCTGAGGAGAGCTAAATAACTTGAAATAGATCTATACTAGTCTCCCTTTATTTCTTTATCAGCGAAATATAAATTTGATATATGTATATGTATATATACACACACACAAACACACATGTACATACTAAGGGTGAAATCCAACAGGTTCTAACAGGTTCTGGAGAACCGGTAACGGAACTTTTGAGTAGTTTGGAGAACTGGCAAATATCACCTCTGGCTGGCCCCAGAGTAGGGTGGGAATGGAGATTTTGCAGTATCCTTTCCCTGCCATGCCCATAGAACCCGTAGGGAAAGATTTTGGATTTCACCCCTGATACACACACACACACATACTATGTCTGTGTATACACACACACACACATATATGTATATATATGTGTGTGTATGTATGTATTGTATCTCTCTCTCTCTCTCTCTTCCTCTTCCTCCTCCTCCTCCTCCTCTCTACAAACTCCACTTCTTCTGCCACTGATGACGTTCCCTAGCTGGGTCATGAAACGTCTGCAGAAAAGCAACTAAGAAACATGCCCACCCCCCTAGTTCAACCCTGAGCTGCCAATATTCTCTTCAATCAATATAATTTGTGTCTTTAACATTTCCCCCTTCGATCCGATTACAAATCACAGCTAAATCTGGAAGGGAGTGCTATAACCCTCTTTTTTCTCTTTTTTAAAGACAGCATTAGATGCTCCGAATGCGTAGACAGCTGCTATTCTTCCCAAGCTCACCAGGCAGAAAATCAATTCGCCTGTTTGCGAATTGGTATTTCTGCTGATACGGAAGCTCTCCGGCTGACCCAATCCATTCCAAAAAAAGAGAAGCGAACGTTTCCTTTTGCCTTTCCACATAATTACAAACCGACACCGTAGCTCAGAGCAGCATTTTGGATTCTCCCAACGAAGATCAGAAACGCTGAAAGCAGTTTCCGCGTTTCAGGCAAAAAGGAAATTTAATAATAGATTAATCTTCCGGCTCGTTAGCGAGAAGCTGATTTGGATCCTTGCTTTCAGGTTGGAAAACTTGGCTCTTCCATTGCCGACGCTAATCGTCATATATATTACTTTGTCTGGTTTTTGGTTCTAATTTTTTTTATTATGGTTTTTTAAAAATCCTTTTCTTTGTGATGCTGAACTGTGACTGTAATAAAAGATGGATGGATACGCTTTTCGGTTGCCACAAGAGATTTCCCAAACAAGTTTATCATCTGCTGAGACTATCATAAAAATGCCCCCAAACAGTTTTTTTTTTTCAGGAGGCAACTGGATTTTTCTTGTTTTTTCTTCTTAGAAGACGTTTCTCTTCTTATTCAAGAAGCTTCTTCAACTCTGACTGGATGATGGGGAATGGGAGTATTTATACTCCTTGCAGACAGCTGGTCATTTGCGTTCTTTTAGAGGGTCATTGAGGCCACTTGGAGGCTTGTCTGTGTCCTCAGGGCCGCCTGAGTAGCTCTGTAACTACTCCGTAACTACTCAGGTGACCCTGGGGACACCTGACGCTGTCTACATGGGGCTCCCCTTGGGGTGCACCCGGAGGCTCCAACTGGTGCAAAATGTGGCCGCGCGGGGGATTATGGGAGCGACGGGGCGCTCCCACGTGACACCTCTCCTGCGTGAGCTGCATTGGCTTCCGGTGGACTTCCGGGTGCGCTTCAAGGTGTTGGTGACCACTTTTAAAGCGCTCCATGGCTTACGGGACCGCCTTCTGCCACCAATTGCCTCCCACTGGCCGGTTCGCTCCCACAGAGAGGGCCTCCTCAGGGTGCGGTCAGCCAGACAATGCCGGCTGGCGACCCCCAGGGGGAGAGCCTTCTCTGTGGTAGCTCCTACCCTCTGGAACAGCTACCCACAGAGTTACAAATGATCTCAGACCTCCGGACTTTTCGTCGGGCCCTAAAAACTTACTTCTTTCAGTTAGCCGGGCTGGCCTGATTCTATGATAATTTTAAAGTTTGATCACCCTGAGTCCGTAAGGAGAAGGGCGGTATATAAATCTAATAAAAGAAAGATAAAGATAAACCTCCAAGTGCTTCAACAACCCTCTAAAACAGAGGTCTTCAAACTTGTCAGCTTTCAGACTTGTGGACTTCAACTCCCAGAATTCTCCAGCCAGTCTGAAAGCTGACAAGTTTGAAAACCTCTGCTCTAAAAGAACGCAAATGACTAGCTGTCTGCAAGGAGTATAAACCCTTCCATTCTCCACCATCCAGTCAGAGCTGAAGAAGCTTCTTGGATGAGAAGGAAAACCTCTTCAAAAGAAAAAGAAACAAGGAAGTCCAGTTGCCTCCTGAAAAAGCACCTTTGGGACAACCAGGACCTGGATGACTGAGAATCTCTACAGACTATCATAAAAAGGTGGCTTAGCTAATTTTATTCCCAGAGGGAGGCTTTGGGACGGCAGTTCTCAGAATCCCCAACCCATGGGAAAGGTGACCTACAGGTAATCCTTGATTCGTGACCAGTTAGGAGCAGAATTCCCATTGCTTAAATAAGGTTCTTGTTCAATGAGCCGGGTCTGACCTTTTCCCCATGGTTGTTAAGTGAATCACTCAGTTACACAGGTAGTCCTCGGTTTATGACCTCAAGGGCACTCCGGATTTCTGTTGCTAAGTGAGACAGTTGTGAAGTGGGTTTTGTCCCATTTTAAGTCCTAGCTTTACATTGTTGTTAAGCGAATCACTGCAGTTGTTAAGGCTAGTAACACGGTTGTTAAGTGAATCTGGCTTCCCCCTTGACAAGGTCGCAAATGATGATCCCGGGGACACAGCAACCGTCATAAATAGGAGTCGGTTGCCAAGCACCTGAATTTGAACCACCTGATGATGGGGATAGTCGTAAGTGTGAAAAATGGGGATAAGTCACCCTTTTCGGTGCCGTTGTGACATCAAGGGGTCGCTAAACAAACAGTTGCAAGTCAAGGACTCCCTGTTAAGCAAATCTGATCTTCCTCTTTGCTTGTTGGAAGCCAGCTGAGAAGGTCGCAAGTGGGCTTCCTATGACCCAGGACACTGAAACCCTTGAAAAAACATCAAGTGCCTGAATTGTTGTAAGCGCGAGGCTTGGTTGTAAGTCACTTTTTCCAGTGCCCTTGTAACTTTGAAGGATCGCTAAATGAATGGTTGTACGTTGAGGACTCTCAGTTCTCTCTCTCTCTCTCTCTCATGTCTCTCTCATGTCTCTCTCTCTCTTTCTCTTTCTCTCTCTCTATCATCTCTCTATTTATCACTTTTCTCTCAATCTCTCAATCTCTATCATCTCTCTATCATCTCTCTAATCCATCACCCTATCATCTCTCTCTCTCTATCATCTCTCTATCTCTCTCTCTCTCTATTATCTATTTCTATCTCTATCATCTCTCTCATCTTTATCACCTCTGTCTCTCAATCTCTTTATCTCTATCATATCTCTCTCTCTCTTATCTATCACCCTATCATCTCTCTCTATATCTATCTTTATCTATCTATCTATCATCTATCTATCTATCTATCTATCTATCTATCTATCTATCTATCTATCTATCTATCTCTCTATCATCTCTATCTATCATCTCTATCTATCTATCATCTATCTATCTATCTATCTATCTATCTATCTATCTATCTATCTATCTATCTATCCTATCATCTACTCTCTATTTATCACCTTTCAATCTCTCAATCTCTCTCATCTCTCTCTCTTATCTATCATCCTATCATCCCTCTCTCTCTATCATCTATCTCTATCTCTATCATCTCTATCTCTATCTATCTATCTATCTATCTATCTATCTATCTATCTATCTATCTATCTATCTATCTATCCATCCATCCATCCATCCATCTATCTATCTATCCATCTATCATCTATCATCTTTCTCTCAATCTTTCAATCTCTATCATCTCTCTCTTATCTATCACCCATCATCTCTCTGTCTCTATTATCTCTCTCTCTCTCTCTCTCTCTCTCTCTCTCTCTCTCTCTCACCTCTGTCAATCTCTCAATCTCTATCATCTCTCTCTGTCTTATCTATCACCCTATCATGTATCTCTATCTGTCTATCTATCTATCTATCTATCTATCTATCTATCTATCTATCTATCTATCTATCTATCTATCTACAGTACCTCTCTCTCTCTCATCTCTGTCTATCGATCTATCTATCGATCTACCTACCTATCTACCTATCTATCCATCCATATCTATCTATTCTCTATTTATCACCTCTGTCTCTGAATCTCTGCTATCTCTCTCTACCATCTCTCTCTTATCTCTCTGTCTCTATCTATCTATCTATCTATCTATCTATCTATCTATCTATCTATCTATCATCTATCTATCTATCTATCTATCTATCTATCTATCTATCTATCTATCTATCTATTCATCCCTATCCCTTTTTCCAGTGCCCTTGTAACTTTGAACGATTGTTAAATGAATGGTTGTACCTACCTACTTACCTTAATACTAGATGCCAATCAGCTACCTGTACTGCATTTGGTGGGTGCTGTGAACAACGCGCTGCTTTGCTCATTTCACCTGGCTAAAGGTATCCAATCCCTAACAAGCAGCTACCTTTAATTCCAAATACAATTAGGACAAATTCCTTAAATAAACTCGAAAGCCTTTCCGTGCACGTATTTAATTACTTCCCCCTTCTGTCACATTAAACACAACATATTTGGCAGCAAATTTTTGCAGGTGTTCGGCAAATTCTGCTCCATAAAATAATGGTTGAGACTGGGGGGGAAAATGAAATGTATTCTATTTATCTTTTAAATGGATTAAAATTAAATATGGTTAACGTCATTATTTTGCAGTCATGTATTTCACCTTTTTCCCCTTCTGCTTCATTTGACATTTCTATTTGGCAAAAACTTTTTTGGGGGGGGGGATCCTGGGTGGGGAGGGGCCCAATGCTCCCCAAATGCTCTTCCCATTTTAGGAGCCAAGGGTTCTTCCTTCCATCTGAAACTCCTTTGAAAATGGAATTTCTGCGCACCAAAACTGGATGCTGAAATCAATCAGAGCAGACGTGAGATTTCTCTTCCTCTTCGGCCGAGCTATTTTAATTTATTTTATTTTTTTTTTCAATCGGGTGTCATCCTTGCCAAGATCATTCTTGGGTTTGAAGCTTTTACTGTCAAGTCAGGTTTATGTTCGATATTTTACATTTTGCTTTCCTGATGGCGTGCTGTCAAATTGCTTTCAGAGAAGTCGTGTTGGAATTTCTGATTCTCATATAAAGGTAGATGTATTCCGATGAGCCGTAGGTAGGTATGCTGGTAGGTTTTTAACCGGGAGGCTTTTGAAATAAGCCAGGAGAGGTTTTGGGTTTGAAGATCAGCAAGCTTTAAAGCTGCTCTTGGTTGATATACTAATGGTTTGCCTGGTCAGTGTGGGTGGGATTGTTCTTGAGGGTTCCTTGATTAGGCTGTTGTTTATTGTTAGCTTGTTGGTCTGAGTTGGTTGTTCCTGGATTGATGTGTGGTCTGCTTCAGGTGGTAACTGATGATGTTACCGAGTCATGAAATATCTTCAAGAAAACCATCAAGCTCAGAGACCACGAAGGACCCCACAGCAGTCATTGTCCTCCCTTCCTTTCTTCTTCTTCTTCTTCTTCTTCTTCTTCTTCTTCTTCTTCTTCTTCTTCTTCTTCTTCTTCTTCTTCTTCTTCTTCTTCTTCTTCTTCTTCTTCTTCTTCTTCTTCTCCTTCTCCTTCTCCTTCTCCTTCTCCTTCTCCTCCTTCTCCTTCTCCTTCTCCTTCTCCTTCTTCTTCTTCTTCTTCTTCCCCCCCCTCCTCCTCCAATCCCACTCCATCCCAGCGCTGATGATATTCCCTACTTGAGTCATGAAATGTCTACAAGGTAACTATCAAGGTCAGAGAGCACCAAGGACCCCACAGTCAGCCTCCTCCTCCTCGTCCTCCTTGTCCTCCTCGTCCTCCTCTTCTCTGTCTTCTTCCTCCTTCCTCCTTCCTCCTCCTCTCCTTGTCCTCCCCCTCCTCTTCTCCTCCTCCCTCCTTCTCCTCCTCCAATCCCATTCCCTTCCAGCACTGATGATGTTCCCTACTTAGGTCATGAAAAGTCTACAAGAAAACCATCAAGATCAGAGAGCACCAAGGAATTAACTTCTCCATTTCCATCACAAATCTTCATCTTTTCTCCCCTCACAAAATAAAGTCCAAAATACCAAACCCTCATCCAATAGCAATAAACCTTCATCCCTCTGGTGACAACAAGCAAAGCAATCACTTGAGGGGCTTCATATCCCCTGCAGGCCACTGTCAAAACTACATTTTCAGGGCCTCTTAGAAAAGTATCAAGATGAGGTCAGTCTTATCTCTGCAGAGATGATGTTCCACAGGGAGGGAGCCACCACAGAGCAGGCCCTTCTCCTTGCTCCCATCAGAAGGCTCTCCTTAAAAGAGGAGACCCGTAACCAGGAGTGAAATTCAACCATTTGAACTGGTTTGCTGAACCAAACCGATTCAACTCTCTGTCTCTGCAAGCTGCAAGCCTTCACACATTGCTGGCTGGGTTTCATCAGCACATTGGCTTGAGGGGCTTCTGCAGCGAAGAAAGCGACCGGCCATGCTCGCCCTCTCAATGCCTAAAGAAAGAGCCAAAGCTTCCGGAGCAACTGCACCATAGCAAAAGCCACTCGACCTGCTTGAAGAGAGAGGACGCAATGACACTTCATCACGTCCCGTGTGCTGACCCTCTGCGCATGAGCAGAAGATTCTTCACATGTGCAGAAGAGATGCATGCAAGCATACACACGCTCACATCTCCAAACCGGTAGTGAAGGTAAGTGCATTTTACCCCTGCCCGTAAGATCTCCTGGCTCCCTGATCTGGTGGTTCATGTAGATGTAAGTTGGAAAAGCTGGTCCTTCCAATAAAGACTCATTCTGTCAAGGACTTAGGAATACTCATCTCAAGCTATCTAAGTCCCAGAGCTCACTGTAACAGCATTGCCAAAAAAGCATTCAGAGTTGTTAACCTAATTTTTGCAAAGTTTCTTCTCCAGTAACATTGTATTGCTAACTAGGGCATACAAAACCTTTGCCAGACCAATTCTCGAATATAGCTCATCTGCCTGGAACCCACTCTGTATTTCAGACATTAACATGATTAAGCGGGTTCGGAGGTATTTCACGAGAAGAGTCCTCCACTCCTCTACTCACAATAGAATCCCTTATGCCACCAGGCTTAAAATTTTGGGCTTGGACAAATTGGAACTGCGCCGCCTGTGGTCCGATCTAAGCATAGTACACAATATTGTCTTCTACAATGTCTTACCTGTGAATGACATCTTCAGCTTCAACCACAATAATAATTCAACCACTGGCAAACAATCAATACAAACTCAAGGTCAACCGCTCCAAACTCGATTGCAGAAAATACGACTTCAGCAACAGAGTGATCAATGCCTGGAATGCTCTACCCGACTCCGTTGTTACATCCTCAAACCCTCACAGCTTCAACCTTAAACTGTCTACTGTGGACCTCACCCCATTCCTAAGAGGTCCATAAAGGGGGTGGGGAGGGGAGTATAAGCGCACCAGCATGCCTACCGTCCCTGTCCTACTACCCCCATTTATTTGTATTTATTTTCTTCGTTCATGTCCATGTCCATACTTATACCTGCTATCTTGTACATGTTTGACAAACTAATAAATAGAATAAAATAAATAAATAAATAACCTGGTTCCAAACCATGCAGACTATCCACTGTAAGTTTTCTATCTGAGATTCAGAAGGTACAAAACAGCTATTAGTTCTCCAAGAGAACCTGATCTTCCATGAAGTGATTCAATCTCCTTTTAATACAACCCTACTTGGCTGCCCTTACACCATCCGTTGGCAGAGAATATCCATAATTTTAATTATATTGCATTTGCCACTGAGTCTTTTCTGCCCCTGGATTTTTTTTTTTTTACAGGCACCATCTCATTTTCCCCATGGAGAATTTGATACTCATTCGTTCTTTGATCTGCAACATTTTCTAGCCAAGGCAATTCCAGAGTCTTGAATAATGCAGGTTTCCTGGCTCTCTCCACCTGGTGCCTATTTCGGAATATTTGAGAGTATTTTCCCCAAGAACAACTACATACAGGTAGTCCTTGACTTACAACAGTTCATTTAACGACCTTTCAAAGTTACAATGGCACTGAAAAAAGTGACCGATGACCATTTTTCACACTTATGACCATTGCGGTCATGTGATCAAAATTCGGATACTTGGCAACGGACTCATATTTATGAAGGTTGCAGTGTCCCGGGGTCACATGAGCCCTTTTTTCTGACTTTCTGAGAATGGGGAAGCCAGATTCACTTAACAATGGTGTTACTAACTTCACAGTTGCAGCAATTCACTTAACAACAGTGGCCAGAATGGTTACAAAATAGGGCAAAACTCACTTTACAACCGTCTGGCTTAGCAATAGAAATTTTGGGCTCAGCTGCAGTCGTAAGTCGAGGACTACCTGTATACCGCTGCAGGGAAGGACAGAGGAAGTCTCTGTGGCTTAAGTGTCCATGGGTTTCATTCAGGGGTGGGCTTTAAAAATTTTAGCAAGGAGTTCTCTCTCTGCCCGGTTGCTGGGTGAGCATGGCCATAGTGGGCGTGGCCTAGTCGGCCTCCTGCACCATGGCTGGGGTGGGCATTTTTGCCCTCCCCGGGCTCCGGAGGCTTTCCTTGAGCCTCCTGGAGGGTGAAAATGGCCTCCCCAGGCTCCAGAGGCTCTCTGGAGGCCCGAAACAGGCCCATTTCCGGCCTTCCTGAACTTCCGGTAGGCCCGTTTTTCACCCTAACAGATTTAACAGATTAACAGAAGCCCCTGCCCAAGCCGGAGACCTTACATCTACCTGTACCTAACCGAGCCTCCGTGTGTGCCCTGCACTTACCTGCATCCAAAATGGGCCGCGTGGGGACACCTGGGAAGGGAGGGCTGGGCGGGGCCAGCCAGTAGTGGGATTTGGGGGGTTCTCCGAACTGCACAGAAACTTAGCTAGAGGTTCTCCCAAACTCCTGTGAACCCCCAGCAGCCCCACCCCTGGTTTCATCCTAGAAACCCCCCCCCCCCTTCTTTGAAAATAAAATAAACCCAAGGCAAGTTCAGCTCCCTAAAGCGCCAGCAGGCAGGAGAGGCCGTGGCCATTCAAGTCGGGAGATTGGCAGGGTCAACCAGAAAGTATTTATTTATTGATACTGATTTATAACAGCCGCCCATCATTTATACAGCCGCCAATCTCGCAAATGCAACCCTGGGCGGCCGATGAGGTGGAAGGATGCATAAAACATCCATTTCCCAGCCGAATAAACACAAAAGGAACAGGGTTCACTTATGCGCTTGGCCCCCTGCCCGAGAAAACAGCCTTTAAGGGGTTCTGAAAGGTGAGCGGCCTCAGGGTCAGCCAAAGAAGAGGGGTGGGAGATCCACCTATTCTCCAAAGTGCCTGAGGGTAGGACAAGAAGCAACGGATGGAAACTCATCAAGGAGAGAAGCAACCTGGAACTAAGCAGAAACTTCCTAACAGTGAGGACAATTAACCAGTAGAAGAAGCTTCCTTCCAGAAGTTGTGGGTGTTTCATCACTGGAGGTTTTTAGGAAGAGACTGGACAACCACTTGTCTGAAATGGTATGGGGTCTCCTGTTTGAGCAGGGGGTTGGACTAGAAGACCTCCAAGGTCCCTTCCATCTATTCCATTCCATTCCATCCCATCCACAGTAGAGTGTGAACAGTAGAGAATATTTGTAGCTCAGGGTTGAATTGTGAAGTCCTTGAACTTGATGGTTTTCTTGCAGACATTCCATGACCCAACTAGGTAACATCATCAGTGGTACAAAGGTTAGGGGTTTGCTCAGAGACCAGCCAGGACTCTACAGGTCAACCCTGAGCTACAAATATTCTCCTCAATTGCTCTCTCTCTCTCTCTTCTTTCCCCACCTCCCTCCCTCCCTCTCTCTCAACCAAGCACAGAAATCACCAAGGACTCCACAATCCTTCCCCTTCCCCTTCTAGCACTGATTATGTTACCTAGTTTGAGTAATGAAACGCCTGGAAGAAAACAAGGACCCCCAAGTTTTTTCCCGCCTCCTTTCCCTTCTAGCATTGATGATGTTACCTAGTGTGGAAGCCTAATTCATATGTTCATTGTTATGCTTTAGAAATAGATAATATATTCTGTTACTTTAAATATTCAAAAGTTTGTTGTTCAGTGCTGTGACCCTGGCATGGAGACAGATGCAGGAACAGCTGTCTTTCCTTCAGGGGGTGTTCCATTCAGAGACAGGTTTAATCAAATAACATTGTTGGTTGTACACATTGGCATTATCTAAAAAGAGAGAATCCTACTAATGTTAACAGTAACACCGAAGTCATTCTGATGGTTCATTGAAAGCGTTCCAGATTTAGGGAAATCAGAGTTTCTTGGCTTCAGCAAATTTAAGATGTGGGGACTTCAAACCCAGAATTCCCAGCCAATGTGAAGTCCACATATCTTGAAGCTTGCCGGCTGGGGAATTCTGGAAGTGGAAGTCCACCCATCCTAAAGCATGCTGGCTGGGGAATTCTGGGAGTGAAAGTCCACCCATCTTAAAGCTTGCCGGCTGGGGAATTCTGGGAGTTGAAATCCAGACGTGTTAAAGTCACTGATGTTGAAAAATACCAAGTCCCATTTTACTTCACCACATTTCTTTTATCTTTCTTTCCTTCGTGCAAGAAACCAAATAAATATAATCTGTAGCCTGCAACACAGCAGGAGGCTCTTATTTGGAAGGCAGCATCAGGGCTCAATTGATTTCCCAAAAGCAGCTGTTGGGATCAAACAAATAAAATTGACAGGATTTACTCTTGGGTCAGCAGCAAAGCAAACTCACTCCTCTTAGGAGTCCCTTGCAGGGTTCCTTGACAGCAAAAACATGTTTTTCCAGAAGAAGAAGGAAGGAGGAGCAAAGTTTGGAAGAAATTGGTGGGACACCCTTTAATCCTGTTCTAATCTTGTTCCTTGGATCAGAATTGATTCTAGAACCAGCTGCCTGATTGACACTTTGGAATATTGCATCCAGTTTTGGTTGCCACAATATAAAAAAGATGTTGAGACTCTGGAAAGAGTGCAGAGAACAGCGACAAAGATGATTAGAAGGCTGGAGGATAAAACATATGGAGAATGGTTGCAAAGAATTGGATGTGTCTAGTCTAATGAAAATAAGGACCAGGGGAAACATGATAGTGGACTTCCAAAATTTGAAAGGCTGACACAAAGAAGAGGGGATCAAGCTATTCTCCAAAGCACCTAAAGGCCAAACAAGAAGCAACGGATGGAAACTAATCAAGGAAGAGAACCAACCTAGAACTAAGGAGAAATTTCCTGACAATCAAAACAATTAAGCAATGGAGCAGCTTTCCTTCAGAAGTTGGGGGTGCTCCATCACTCGGGGTTTTCAAAAAGAGATTGGACAGCCATTTGTCAAGGATGGTGTAGGGTCTCCTGCTTGACCAGGAGATTGGACTAGAAGACCTCCAAGGTCCCTTCCAACTCTATTTTGTTGCTGCTTCATCCTGCTCTGTTCCTCTTACCAAGAGGGTCTTAGGAATAGGGTATCCATTTCCAGACAGCAAGTGGGATGTGTTTCAGAATCTACAGTTAAGTAGTTGCTCACTTCGATTGTCAACAACAATAGAGAAGAGCTAGAAGCTGATGCAATGGCCGGTTTCCCACTTGGAGCAAACTAGAATGAAAAGAATGAAGATATGCCATCATTCGTGGTCTCATCCTGGCAAGGAGTTGTTGACCGAACCAGAGAGGAAGCCTGTTAGCTTCCTTGCCTCTTTCTGCAACGTAGCCCAGGACCTTTGGAGGAGAAAGATGTCCAGATGTCATTCTCAACATGCAACAGACCCGGTGAAACCCCATAGCAACCAGCCAAGCCTTGTTGCTGGGACCAGCGGCCACAAAGCAATCAGGTCTCTCTTTGTGCCAAAGCCTGACAGATGAACAGAGGTGGCTCAGGATTAATTGAACATCTGGAGGGTTTGGCAAATAGCCGACTTAATTAGGCTGGGTGTTCACAGTTGGTTCCCACAGCCTCTGTGCAGAGGCTTAATTTCCATCCTGCCTGCCAAAGATTTTTTTTTTTGTTGTTTCCCAGGCCACTGGTAGGAGGATGAAGGGAAAGAGAAGAAGATTCAGAACAGTGAGGAAAAACCCAACCAGATAGTAAGGGGAACTGGGTTTCTTGGAGGACGTTGAGAAGTTTAAGAACTTTCCATCAAGCTTGTGGAGTCAGCTGGGCCAGCTCTGCTCTTGTTTGAGCTTCAAGGATGGCTCCTCTGCTGAGGCGCTGGAAAGGGGGCAGAGAAGAGCAATGGTTAGGGGGCTGGAGGCTAAATTGTACAATGAATAGTTGAAGGAACTTGGTATCTAGTCTAACACTGAGGAGGCTCAGGGGAGATGATTGCAGTCTTCCAGGACCTGAGGGAGCATCACAGGGAAGAAGGGGTCAACTTCTACAAGCACCTGTGGGCGGGACAAGAAGCAATGGGTAGAAGCTGGTCAGAGGGAGATTCAGCTTGGAAATAAAGAGGCATTTCCTGATTGTAAGAATGATTAATCAATGGAACAATTTGTCTCCAGAAGTTGTGGATGCTCCATTACTGGAGGTTTTCAAGAAGGGACTGGACAGCCACTTGTGTGAGATGGAATTAGGACTCCTGCCTTGAGCATGGAGTTGGATCAGAAGATCTACAAGGTCCTGTCCAACCCTGTCCAATCACAGATTCTGTGATTCTAAGTTTCTAAGATTCTGTGATTCTATGATACCAAGATTCTGAGATTCTGTGATCCTAATCCACAGATTCTGAGACTCTGTGATTTTCTGAGTCTAAGATTCTAAAGTTCTAAGGTTCTAAGATTCTACGATACCAAGATTCTGAGATTCTAAGATCTGTTGGTTTTCTCCTCTGAGCATTCCAAGGTGATGTTGCAAATTCAACTCACCCTCAATGAACTGCTGATTTTTCCCCCATGACTTATTTATCTACCCACTTACTGAGCCTGCTTGGATGGTTTTGTCTACTCAATGAGCGAATTTGATCTCAGTAAAATTACATGCAATTAGAGAGATTCTGTGGGCCTTTGAGGGCATCCAAGAGAACTGCAGGTGCAGCTTTTCGGGGTCTGGCATATCCACTTAGATGATCTAATGTGGGTTGTTGATTGACCAGGCTTCCAAGGGTTGGTCCAAAACCAGATTTCCTTTGGAAACCAACCAGTTCAAACCTGCCTCCGAGAATATGAATATGGCAAACCAGGACCTGTCAAATGATGGCTGTTATTTGGCTCTTTTGCTGGTTCCATGTGTCTAAATGTTTATGCCAGCCAGATATGATAAACAATTAGATTGCAATTAATACACAGGAGGTACGTGAAGATAATTAGCCCAGCGTTGAATGGAATAGATGTGATGGCCGCTTTCTGCACTAATTGATGTTTAGTTAATTTGCCAGTAGCTGCCTCGTTAAGCGGTTATAAATGGTGAAAGGACTCTATTTGCAAGTTGCAACATGTGAACGGGACTTCAAAGAGATGCTTCTAACTTTGCAATTGTGGGACTTACGGTGGATGGAGGTGGCTCTACCACTGCTGATCATTTGGGTTCATACCTTGAGAAGAGACTAATTCGTTCCGTTCAAGGGGTGATGGGCAAGAGAACCAACGGCTTGCAAAGCCATGAGGTAGACCAGATAGGGCAAAGGAATTATTCTAGATCACGAGTCAGTTTCAGGTTCTGGGAGAATTGGATTAAAGATTAAGGATCTTCAGAAGCCCTTCAGTTGAAAGGAAAAACAAGACCATCCTAAGGTTTCAAATAGTTTTTTCTCAACCCTCCCAGATGTCATCCATCATCCAAACAGATGTATCTGTCTGTCTATCTGTCTATCATCACCAGTTATATCGAGCTATTTAGCTATAAAAGGTAAAGGTTCCCCTCACACAAGCGTGCTAGTCATTCCCGACTCTAGGAGGCAGTGCTCGTCTCCATTTCAAAGCCGAAGAGCCAGCGCTGTCCGAAGACCTTTCTGTGATCATGTGGCCAGCATGACTCAACGCCAAAGGTGCACAGAATGCTGTTATCTTCCCACCAAAGATGGTTCCTATTTTTCTACTTGCATTTTTTATGTGCTTTTGAACTGCTAAGTTAGCAGAAGCTGGGACAAGGAACGGGAGCTCACCCTGTTACGCAGCACTAGGGATTCAAACCGCTGAACTGCTGACCTTTCGATGGACAAGCTCAGCATCTTAGCCACTGAGCCACCACACCCCTTTTTATTTACCTCTATAGCTTCCTGTCTATCTCTCATCTCTATTGCTCTATCTCTCCTCTCTATCAATTATCTGTCTGTCTGTCTGTCTGTCTGTCTTTTTTATTCCATCTTTATTATTTGTACCAATAACTCAAGGCAGCCAACATATCCCACATACCTTCTTCCTCTTATTTTCCTCACAATAACCCTGTAAGACGGGTTGGGCTGAGAGTGATTGGCTCAACGTCGCCCAGCTGGCTTAAATGGCTAAGGGAGGTCTAGAACTCACCGTCTCCTGCCCACAGTCAGCCAGCTGGCTTTCATGGCTTGAACTCACATTTTCTAAGTCTACGATAGCTGTCCAATCTCTTCTTAAAAGCCTCCAGTGATGGAGCATCCACAATTTCTGATGGCAAGCTGTTCCACTGGTTAATTGACTTCACCGCAACCATTCTTCATATGTTTTAGCCTCCAGTTCCCTGATCATCTTCGTTGCTCTTCTCTGCACTCTTTCTAGGGTCTCAGCAGATGAGGGACCCTCTAAGTTCAGAGCAAGAGGAGAGGTGGCCCCGACATCCTTCTTGGGCTCTGCCCTCATCCCGGCTGTCTCTGAGAAATGGACGCAATTGAATATATATAAAGATATTGTAATCTTACTCCAGTGTTAATTGTTGCTGAAGTTAAGTAAATAGCTAATAATTAGCCCAGCTAACCAATGTAGTAAGAACCACCAAGTGGAATAAACAATTAATAGAAGTTTCCATCTAATTTAATAAAATCTATTCTTATTACATAGTAGGCAACAGCTACTATTTTAAACCCTGAGTCTCCGGAGAACGGTGCCATATAAATCAAATTAAAAAAAAAAAAAAGTAGAATTTGTGTAAAGAGGTTAAATAGGCTAGAGATACCGATGCGGAAAAGTTGTTATTACTATTGAAATTTTGATATGTTTTTTGTTTTTGTTTATATTTTTTGTTTTGTGTGTGTGTGTGTTTCTTGCTTTTTTGTTTCTTTCGTATTTCTTTCGTATTCTTTCGTATTTCTTTTGTTTCGTATTATGTTTCTTTTTGTACTATGTACTTTAATCTTTGGAAATTTAATAAATATTTTTTTTTTAAAAAACCCAGAATGACGTGAAGTATTAGTACCGCTTTGTAAAGCCTTAGTAAGGGTACACCTGGAATACTGCATCCAGTTGTGGTCACCACAGGACAAAAAAATAGGTTGAGACTTTGGGAAAAGGGCCAAGAAGAGCCGCCAAGATGATTTAAGGCCTGGAGACAAAAATATATGATGAACAGTTGTAGCATTTGGGTTGGCTAGTTTAGAGAAAAGAAGGACTAGGGGAGACATGATAGCAGGATTCCAGTATTGAAGGGCTGACACAAAGAAGAGGGAGTCAATTTTTTTAAGAATTTGATTTATATGCCACCCTTCTCCGGAGACTCAGGACGGCTTACAATGCATTAAGCAATAGCCTTCATACTTTTGTATATTTATACAAAGTCAGCTTATTGTCCCCACAATCTGGGTCCTCATTTGACCTACCTTAGAAAGGATGGAAGGCTGAGTCAACCTTGAGCCTGGCGAGATTCGAACTTACAGTAATTGCAGACAGCTGGTGTTAAATTACAGTGCTTAGTCTGGTGAGCTATCCAGGCTCCCTTATTTATTTATGTATTTATTCTCCAAAGCACCAGAAGGCAAGACAAGAAGCAACGGATGGAAACTAATCAAGGAGAGAAGCAACTTGGAATTAAGGAGAAACTTCCTAACAGTGGGAACAATTAACCAGTGGAACGGTTTGTCACCAGAAGTTGTGGTTGCTTTATCACTGGAGGTTTTTAAGAAGAGACGGAACAGTCACTCGCCTGAAATGGTATAGGACCGGGATGGCGAGACTATGGCATGCGTGCCATAGCTGGCATGCAGAGCCAAATCTGTGGGCATGCGAGTGTTGCCCTAACTCAGTTCCAGTGTGCATGCATGCACTGGCCAGCTAATTTTCAGACCTTCCAGGCCCACGGGAAGTCGGGAAATGGGCCGTTTCCGGCCTCCAGAGGGCCTCCGGGAGGATGGGGAAGGTCATTTTTGCCCTCCCCAGGCTCCAAGAAAGCCTCTGGAGCCCGGGGAAGGCGAAAAACGAGCCTACTGGGCCCACCAGTAACCTTTTTGCTGTCGTGTGCCAAAAGTGGGGGGAGCGTTGAGGGGTCACGCACACATGCGCAGTGCAGGGTGGCATTGAATTATGGGTGTGAGTACGCATGTGCATGAACAACCCCCCGTGACCCCCACTTTTGGCACGCGACAGCAAAAACGTTAGCCATACTGGTATAGGATGGCTCCTGCTTGAGCTCTATTCCGATTCTTGAAGCAACTGGCATCATTTCTATCAATGCTCTGCCCATAACAGAAGCACCTTTTCCAATCCTTTGATACGGTTGTTCCCTGGTGCTCCAAGATCTTTGAAAGATACGGTTCAGTGATTCTGTGATCTTGTCTGCCAAGTCCTTCAGAACCGTGGGGTGTAATCCATCTGGTCCTGGACTCGTCTAGGATGAACAGGTGTTTTCCTACCATTTCCTTGTCTATTTTAACTTGAATTCCTAAACTGTTTTTCTTTTAAACAGTCCTGTTTTTGATAGGTTGATAGGTTGGACTGTTTTTTCCCTTTGTGTAAAGACGGGTGCAAAAAAAAATATGAATTAATTGGTTCTGCTTTCTCTCTGTTGCTCGTCACCTTCCATCTGTTTTCTCCTATTAATACAAACTGGGGAAGAAACCCCCACTTTGTAGGCTAGATGGGGAAGCTAAAAGCCAGAAGATGATCACGGCCAGCCCTTCTGCACTCTTGTTTGGAAAACCACACGGAGCTAAAACGATCAGCAGTGAAACTCAGCTCAAAGGCAATGGCGCTTTTTCAAAGAAATGAATAACATATGATTTGCCTCTTAGAAGAGAATATTTGTAGCTCAGGGTTAAAATTTGGGGTCCTTTGTGGCCTCTCAGCTGGGTTGTTTTCTTACAGATGTTTCATGACCCAACTAGGGAACATCATCAGTGCTAGAAGGGGAGGAGGAGGGGGGGGGGGAAAGGACTGTCAGGTCCTTGGTGCTCTCTGAGCTTGGCTGTTCTCTTGCAGACATTTCATTACCAAACTAGGCAATATCTTCAGTGCTAGAAAGGAGTGTGGTTTGTGCAGAGGAGGAGGAGGAGGAGGACTGGGGTCCTTGGTGCTCCCTAGCATGGTTTTTTTCCCCTTGCGAACGTTTCACTACCCAACTTGGCAACGTTGCCACTTCTAGAAGGAAAATATTCTATGTTTTTATAATTAGTTTCTTGCCCAGTCAGTATTGGAGGGAAAATTCTTGGTGATTCCATGAATAAGCTATTGTTTGCTCTTAGCTTGTTTGTCTGATATGGTAGTTCCTTGATTAGGGGATTGTTTACTTTTTGATTGTTGGTCTAATCATGTTAATCTTGGTGCTAATCTCTGCTCTTCCGGGTGTTGATTGCTGGTGATGAGGTGTTGCAATCTTTTTGTTTCCTTTTTGGCCTTTCAACTGTCTCTTTTGAATGGTATGTAGTTGTTGCTTATTTCTATGCGCCTGTCGATGGCTGATTTGTCTGAGTGCCAGGCCTCCAGGAATTCTGTGGATTTAACTTGGTCTAGGATGCTCACGGTTTCCCAGTTGAAAACCACCAAGCTCAGCGAACAGCAAAGTCCCCACAATTTGTTGATGATCAAAGGCCTGGAGACTAAGCCTTATGAAGAATGGCTGCAGGATTTGGGTTTGGCTAGTCTAAAGAAAAGAAGAATTAGGGGTGACAGGATAGCAGTTTTCCAGTACTTGAGGGGCTCCGACAAAGAAGAGGAGGTCAAACTATTCTCCAAAGCACCAGAGGGCTGGACAAGAAACAATGGATGGAAACTAATCAAAGAGAGAAACAACCTAATAGTGAGGACAATTAACCAGTGGAACTGCTTGCTTCAGAAATCGTGGGAGCTCCATCACTGGAGGTTTTAAAGAAGAGATTAGACCCGTGATGGCAAACCTATGGCACACAGCACCCTCTCTGATGGCATGCGAGGCATCGCCCCAGTTCAGCTCAGTTGCACATGGGCACGCACCTCCCACCGGCCATCTGGTCTTTGGGTCTCTGCCGCACATGTGGGCGAGGGGGAGGGGGCACGTGCATGTGCAGGGAGTTGGGCGCATGAATGGGGGCCGTGCGCGCATTGCATTTTGGGGGTTTGGGCGCACGCTTTGAGCACTCGGTCCAGAAAAGGTTAGCCATCACTGGATTGAACAGTCATTCTATTCTGTTCTGTTCTGTTCTGTTCCGTTCCGTTCCGTTCCGTTCCGTTCCGTTCCGTTCTGTTCTGTTCTGTTCTGTTCCGTTCCGTTCCGTTCCGTTCCATTCCACTCCACTCCACTCCACTCTACTCTGTTCTACTCTGTTCTACTCTACTCTACTCTACTCTACTCTACTCTACTCTACTCTATTCTAATTCTACTCTACTCTACTCTACTCTACTCTACTCCACTCCACTCTACTCTACTCTGTTCTGTTCTGTTCTACTCTACTCTACTCTACTCTATTCTAATTCTACTCTACTCTACTCTACTCTACTCTACTCTACTCTATTGTAATTCTACTCTACTCTACTCTACTCTACTCTGTTCTACTCTACTCTACTCTACTCTACTCTATTCTAATTCTACTCTACTCTACTCTACTCTACTCTACTCTGTTCTGTTCTACTCTACTCTACTCTACTCTACTCTACTCTATTCTAATTCTACTCTACTCTACTCTACTCTACTCTACTCTACTCTACTCTATTCTAATTCTACTCTACTCTACTCTACTCTACTCTACTCTACTCTACTCTATTCTAATTCTACTCTACTCTACTCTACTCTATTCTAATTCTACTCTACTCTACTCTACTCTACTCTATTGTAATTCTACTCTACTCTACTCTACTCTACTCTGTTCTGTTCTACTCTACTCTACTCTACTCTACTCTACACTACTCTATTGTAATTCTACTCTACTCTACTCTACTCTATTCTAATTCTACTCTACTCTACTCTACTCTATTGTAATTCTACTCTACTCTACTCTACTCTACTCTACTCTACTCTGTTCTGTTCTACTCTACTCTACTCTACTCTACTCTACACTACTCTATTGTAATTCTACTCTACTCTACTCTACTCTACTCTGTTCTGTTCTACTCTACTCTACTCTACTCTACTCTATTGTAATTCTACTCTACTCTACTCTACTCTGTTCTGTTCTACTCTACTCTGTTCTACTCTACTCTACTCTACTCTACTCTACTCTACTCTATTCTAATTCTACTCTACTCTACTCTACTCTGCTCTGCTCTGCTCTGCTCTGCTCTGCTCTACTCTACTCTACTCTACTCTTTACTTTAATATTCAACCAAGGAACCCCATCTCTTCTTCCAGAACTAGAAGGCAAAGAGAAGACAGTCCAGGAAAATGCAGAGCAGATGTCTCCCCATGGGAAGGCAGTGCGAAGAGGCTCGCTCTAAAGGAAGCCAGTCTTATAGGGTGGGCATGCTGCAGAGCCCCACCTCCCCCTGGGTCCTTGACGCCCCTCTCCTGCCCCGGGAAGCCAGATCCATCCCCCCTGGCTACCATTGGCAAGAAGGAGAGCTTCTGCCTTTGATAGATGCTGTAAGGAGGCAGTGGAGGGAAAAAAAATGTCTCGGCTGGTTGGACCATCTTGGAATAATTTTGGATAATTTAGGAGGGGGGAGGAAGGGAAGCTTAAGAAAGCAAGCGGGGCATAAGCTGACTTTGAAAGGGATCAAACACTTCGCAACACATTCCCTCGCCCCTCCTCCCCCCCAGCCAAACCAAAGAGGAGTGATTCATGGGTTTGTCCTCACCCTTCACTTTTCATCTAAGACAGCGACAAAACCACCGCCATGTCCCATCAAAGCTCGCCTTTGGCAGAACGAGGCGGACGTGTTAAAAAGGGGGAAGGCCCCCGTGTTCGACAGCGCTTCCTCCTTAAGGGGAGCAGAAGAACATGGAGAAAGGGCCTGGGAGCCATGTGCTTCTGGTCTCGAGAAAGGAGAGAGGCCATGGAGTTCTGGGATGGATAGAGGAATGGTTTTATTTTAATGAACAAATTTATAACAAAGCAACAAAGACGATCAGGGGGTCTGGAGGCTCCATCGTGCGATGAACGGCTAAGGTGTTGTGGCCCGCCAGTGGCTTGTGCGGATCGTGGCTGATCCCAATGACGAGGAGGCTGGTGTGGAGTTGCACCAGTAGCCAGCACAGCCGGCGCTCGCATTGGACAGTGAGGAGGCTGAAGAAGTGGTGGTGCCAGAGGCAGAGACTCAGCCAGGGCCTTCAGAACCTCCAGAGGCTCCTCCAAGTGGAGAGAGTGAAGTGGAGGAGCCTCTTCTCAATGCTCGAGCACGCAGGGCTGCCAAAAGGCAGGAGTGGCTACTCAGGAGGAGGAGGTCTCCTCGAGAGTAAGGTTTGAGGATAATTGGCCATTCCCTTAGCCTATTTAAGTTTGCACACAGCTAGCAAACATTGCTGGAAACAACGTTTGGTCCTACGCAGAGCATTTTGAGAGTGAGTTTCTTGTTACAACTTGGTTTCTGGGTTGATTGCCAACACTTGTCGGACTTTGTTTAATCCCTGTAATTCATAGCAGGCTGATAAGGACATTTGTAGTTAAAGCCTGCATTTTGAACGGGGTCTGTTTGCATTAAATGGAGTTTTTGGAGCTGTGTGTGTGTGCTACACTTCTTGGGACCCGTAGCTGGGGCAGAACATAAGGGAACTTGATAGGAGGGGTCCTTGCTGTTCTCTGAGCTTGGTTGTTTCCTTGCAGACATTTCATTACCCAACTAGATAACATCATCAGTGCTAGAAGGGAGTGGGGATTATGGAGAGGCAGAGGAGGAGGAGGAGGAGGAAGGGGGCGAGGGGGAGAACTATAGGTGCCCTTTCAGCTTAATTGTTTTCTTGCACATTTTTCATTACTCAAACTAGGTAAGGTCATGAGCACGTCTGCAAAGAAACAACCAAGCTCAGAGGACACCCAGGACTCCTCATTTCAAGCTTGAGCTACAAATAATCTCCTTTATTGGACCTTTAATCTAATGAAGAGAAGGATTATGAAGTAACTTGATAGTATCTTCCAATCCTTGAAGGCCTGTTGCAGGGAAGAGGGAGTTGATTTACTCTCCATCTCATCTGAGGGCAGGGCGAAAACAATAGTTTTTTCATTCCTTGAGCAGCAGTAGACATTTTCTTATTAAATAAATATATTAAAAGGTGTTCTACATTACCACTGGGCAAACCATCGCTTTGACAGTCCCAAAGAACTGAAGAAGCTTCTTGGATAAGAAGCGAAATGTCTTCAAGCAAAAACAAAGGAAGTCCACTTGTCTTTTGAAAAATCACCTTTGGTAACATGGTGTCATGGATGCAATGAACGTGAATTTGGACAAAGTCCAGGAGACAGTGGAGGACAGGGTCTAGGACAACTCAGTGTGGCCAACTCGCCATGGTGAACTTGAAATATGAATGACAAAAATTGAAATCATTGTTAATTATTTTAAGTACTTAAATGGAATTGTTGAATTGTCCTGCAGTAAGCTGTGCATGGCGAGGTGTCCCATTCCATCTCCAGAGTGGGCAAATTGTCTTCAAATAATTATTTAATTATTATTATTATTAATTCAATTTGTATGCCGCCCCTCTCCGAAGACTCAGGGTGGCTCACAATGCATTTAAAATCATTATAAAAAACATTTTAGAAATAAAAAAACATTAAAATTCATTCACACCATTCATGGCCAGATCTTGCCGGATCGCAAGAGCGAGATCAATGGCCCCAGGCCTGCCGGAAAAGCCAGGTCTTCACTGCTTTTCGGAAGGCCAATAGGGTGGGGGTAGTCCAGATCTCAGGAGGTAACTGGTTCCAGAGAGCCGGGACAGCCACAGAAAAGGCCCTCCCCCGCGGGCCCGCCAGCCGACATTGTTTAGCTGACGGGACCCGGAGGAGACCAACTCTGTGGGATCTTACCGGTCGCTGGGAGCTATGCGGTAGAAGGCGGTCTCGAAGATAGCCTGGCCCTGAGCCATGTAGGGCTTTAAAAGTAATAACCAACATCTTGAATTGTGCCCGGAGACCAATAGGGAGCCAGTGCAGCTCATGGAGAATTGGTGTAATGTGGGTGTACCTAGGTGCACAATAGCTCGCGCGGCTGTGTTCTGGACCAACTGTAGTCTCTGAACACTCTTCAAGGGTAGCCCCATGTAGAGAGTGCTGCAATAATCTAACCCTGAGGTGACAAGGGCATGAGTGACTGTGAGGAGAGCCTCCCGATCCAAGTAGGGTTGCAATTGGTGACCTGTGCAAAGATCCCCCTAGCCACAGCTACTAGATATTGCTTTAATCTTAGTTGTGAGTCTAGGAGGACACCCAAATTGCGAGCCTGTTCTGAAGGGGACAATTTCTCTCTCCCCCCCCCCCCCGAAAACCAAGAATGTCAACATAGTCTTTAGGAGGCAATACCCACAGCCATTGGTCTTGTCTGGTTTAAGACTGCATCCAGAAGCAAAGAAGCAAAGAGGGGAACAAGCCATGTAGGGCTTCATAGGTTAAAACCAGGACTTTAGAAGTCCAAGTTTTTGTCCCAAAGATGCTTTTTCAAGAGGCAACTGGATTTTTCTGGTTTTTCTTTGAAGATATTTCCCTTCTCATCCAAGAAGCTTCTTCAGCTCTGACTGCAAGGATTTATACTCCTTGCAGACAGCTGGTCATTTGCATTGTTTTAAGAGAGTCCTTGAGGCCACTTGGAGTCCTCAGGGTCCCCTGAGTGGTGCTGATGGGTGTGGAGCCTTTTTGGCTGCAGGATGTTCTCTGCCCTGGGTCCCTTCTCTGTTGAAGACAGACGCAGGCTGCTGCACCACTCAGGGGACCCTGAGGACACAGAGAAACCTCCAAGTGGCCTCAACGACCCTCTAAAAGGATGCAAAGGACCAGCTGTCTGCAAGGAATATAAATCCTTCCCTTCCCCACCATCAAGTCGGAGCTGAAGAAGCTTCTTGGATGAGAAGGGAAATGTCTTCAAAGAAGAAAAAGAAAGTCCAGTTGCCTCCTGAGGAAAAAAAAGCAGCTTTGGGACAACCATGACCTGGATGACTGAGGATCTCCATGGACATCCAAGACATTGGACTTGGAAACTTGCTTACTAAGAGTCAGACATGATTTAGTGACTGAACAAGAACAACAACAAAATGGCGGGATTGAACACTCAGGTCAGTGAGACTCGAAGTGACCACACGGTCTAACAGGTTCTCGTTTCTCACGGATAAGTGCAGTGATCCATTGAAGAACCCTGTCCCAAAAATAAAATAAAAATCAGATGTGACTTCCTTAAGAACCACCTTGCTTAGCCATGGAAGTTCTGCTCCCAGTTGGAAGTCTGGGACTAATTGTCCTTACCAGTGGTGAGATTCAATAATTTTTAGTACCGGTTCTGTGGGCGTGGCAGGGGAAGGATACTGCACAATCCCCATTCCCTCCCCACTCCAGGGGAAGGATACTGCAAAATCCCCATTTCCTCCCAATCAGCTGGGACTCGGGAGGCAGAGAATAGATGGGGGCGGGGCCAGTCAGAGGTGGTATTTGCCAGTTCTCCGAATTACTCAAATTTTCCGCTACTGGTTCTCCAGAACTGGTCAGAACCTGCTGAAATCCACTTTGGGTCCTTAGCTTTCCAAAGCTGCGTGAAGAGAGTTCTTCAAGGCCAGACCTGTAGTAGCAGTTACTACAGGTATCTCTATCTCCTAAAGGTAAATATTCCCAAAACCTCCCGGAAAAAGAAAACTCGCCTTTGTGAATCTGGGAAAATGAAGCGATAAGTCAAGTTTATTGACGGTTCCTTTTATAAGGATTTGTGGGCAAAATATATTATCTCTCAACTGCCAGAATACCTGAGTTGATTGGATGAATTTTTACATTGCTCTGCTCTTTTTTTTTCAGAAGCGAACTGTTATATTACTACTCTCCAGCTTCTGGGTCACCGCTGAGAAAATGTGACAGCCGATTGCGGTATTGAGTCTCAATGCCTCAGCTCCTGTGAGAATCTAATTGCGTTTTATTAACTTGTGTCTCTGTTTTGTCGGTGAGACAGACTTTGGTGGGATCACGGCCCAGCCTGAGGTTCTGCATCCTTCTGGCTTCTTAGACTTTCATTAAATCCCAAAGGAGGCTCTGAAGAGAGGCCCTTCCGTGGGTGTGGGGTGGGGGATTTCCTGGGACTAGGCCTAAGAGACTTGGGGGTCTTGCTTTGAAAAATCTTTAGAAAATTCCCCCATCCCCTGGAAAATCTCCACTATATATTTATATCTATATCATCTATTTCTACATCTCTTATCTCTATCTTTTTTCATTCTCTCTTCTGTCTGTCTGTCTGTCTGTCTATCTGGTACCTACCTACCTACCTACCTGTCTGTCTGTCTGTCTGTCTATGTCTGTGTGTCTCTATCATCTATTTCTATCTATCTATCTATCTATCTATCTATCTATCTATCTATCTATCTATCTATCTATCCATCCATCCATCCATCCATCCATCCATTATCTCAATCTCATCCTTCCATCCCTTCCTCCATTTCCTCTCTTGTCTACCTACCTACCTGTATCCATCAATCAAAATTGGTATCTATCGATCTATCTATCTATCTATCTATCTATCTATCTATCTATCCATCCATCCATCCATCCATCCATCCATCCATCCATTCACCTACCTACCTACCTACCTGTATCAATCAATCAATCAAAATTGGTATCTGTCTATCTATCTATCTATCTATCTATCTATCTATCTATCTATCTATCTATCTTCCATCCATCCATTATTTCTCTCATCCTTCCATCCCTTCCTCTATTCCCTCTCTTGTCTCTTATGTTTTTTATTTATCTCTGTCCATTTATCTCTCTCACGTCCCTATCTAACTCTCTCTTATTCTGCTATTCTGTTGGGTAATCAGTGGTCCGTCTCACCTTCAGAAATTATGGCTGCTCCATCCCTGGAGGCTTTTAAGAAGAGATGGGAGACCATTTGTCCGGAATGGTATATAGGGTCTCCTGCTTGAGCAGGGGGTTGGACTAGATGGCCTCCGAGGCCCCTTCCAACGTTGTCATTCCGATATCCCCGATTCCCTTGAATGTCGAGGGTTTCCCCCTTCAAGTCCCGCAGCTGCTGTGCTCCCACCGAACGTGGCTTCCTTTTCCTTTCTAGTCTTTTCTCATTTTCAAAGCGCTTGAAGAGAGAAGCTCATCTCCCTGGAGTCCTGGGCAAACAGAGGGAGCCGCCTACTACACATCTCACTGCCGGCTTTTAACTTCGCATAATGAAAAGCAAACACCGCAACCGGTCTATGGCCGAAAAGATATTTAAACAGTTATAGAGGAATGTCCGGCTGGATTAGGATACGTGGGGCTCTTGTCCCTTAATCCAGAAGGACGGATGAGGAAGGGAAACAGCAGGTGGCAGGAAGGATCAGAATAACAGAGTTGGAAGGGACCTTGGAGGTCATCTAGTCCAACCCATTGTTGAAGCAAGAGACCCTAAACCAGTGATGGCTAACCTTTTCCAGACCAAGTGCCCAAAGCATGTGCACGAAAGCGCCCGAATCCCCAAAATGCAATGGATATGCGGTGCCCACGCATGCATGCATTCCCCACACGCGCCCCATTCCCGAGCATGCATGTGCCCCCCCCACACATGTGCATCCCTCCCGCATGCGCTCCACCCCCCCACGTGCGCGACAGAGACCTGATGACCAGCTAGCCAGTGGGTGGCATGCGTGGTTGTCCAATCCCTTCTTAAAAGCCTCCAGAGATGGAGCACCCACAGCTTCTGGTGGCAAGTCGTTCCACTGGTTGATAGTTCTCACCGTTAGTAAATTTCTCCTTAGTTCCAGGTTGCTTCTCTCCTTGATTAGTTTCCATCTGTTGCTTCTTGTCCTGCCTTCTGGTGCTTTGGAGAATAATTTGACCCCTTCCTCTTTGTGGCACCCCCTCAAATACATTTTTTAAAAATGTGATTTTAATATTTTAATGTGACGTGCGCTGGGGGTGGAGTCAGGATAAACCCCAAGAATCTTTTCACACAACTCCTGGGAATCCCTGCAGCAGGATGTGTCTAGGGACACGAATGATGCAAAGCAGAGGTCTCCAACCTTGGCAACTTTGAAGACTTGTGGACATCAATTCCCAGAATTCAGAATTCAATGTTAGAACGGCAATCAGCCCCGTTACCTTGCGTGGGATAATTGCCCTCATTTTGAGTTGGATCGTGACGTTCTCCTTGTGTATACTTTGATCAATAAACCGAAATACATCTTCTAATTAAACTCATATTTATTGTAAGAAAATAAAGACATCTCACTATCTAAATTAGATTACATATTGGCAAAGAATCCCCAGCCTGACCTTAGCTGGCTGGAGAACAAAGGAAAGAAAAAGTAAAAGAATGCATGACATGCGCAGTAGATGCTGATAAGAAACTTGGCAAACTACAGTAAGTCTGACAGTCCAGAAATAATAGCTCTGCTGGTAAATATAAAAACGCAGTGACATTCAAGATGGCTGGCTGGGGAATTCTGGGAGCTGAAGTCCACAAGTCTTCAAAGTTGCCAAGTCTGGAGAGCCCTGGGCTACACCATAACTTTTAAATAAAAGTCAAAATAAAGTCTGCTGAACGGAAGCCAGATTGGTTTAGAAAACTGAAAGGCTCCAGATCTGGAGGTTGCAGAAATCCAGGCACCCACTAGATGGCACCAAAGAAACACAGAAAATCCAAGTCTTCCCTGTTGAATTTTTTTCCCCCAGTTTCAGCAACCATAAATTAAACACACAGGTCGGTGGGCTTGCGGTTCAGCCTTTAAGAGTGTGGGAAATACGGAGCAGATTCATCTTCTCATATTAAATACATCGTCTTGCTTTTGGAGAAGGGGTTTCCTTCAGTTTCTTTTGCAGTTCTAACAATTAATAGCGATAATTAATCCATTCAGCAGGAAGATGTGGAGTGTTTTATTGACTCAAATGGAATTTTGGTTCTCGTGGTTTTCCTTTACACCAGTGTTTCTCAACCTTGGAAGCTTGAAGATGGGTGGACTTCAATTCCCAGAATCCCCCAGCCAGCAGCGCTGGCTGGGGGATTCTAGAAGTTGAAGTCCACCCATCTTCAAGCTTCCAAGGTTGAGAAACACTGTTTTATACCATCCTGATACAGCCAATCCTCAACTTACAACAGTTGATTTCATGGCCATTTCAAGCTACAATGGCACTGAAAACAAATGACTTACGACAGTTTCGCACAGATAGAGCTGTTGCAGAATATCCTATGGCAACTGACTTGTATTTATGACGGTTGTATCCCAGGGTCACGTTTTGCAACCTTCTGACAAGCCAAGTCAATGGGAAAAGCCAGACTTACTTGACAACGTTGGCAAGAAAGATCATAAAATGGGACTGAATTCACTTGACAGCTGTCTCGCTTAGCAACGGGAATTTTGAGCCCCATTGCAGTTGTAAGCCTCTCAGTAAAATGCCTAATTTATTGAAGATTTGTTCCTCTGAACACTTTCCATTTCTTGTCCAGAGATTTGGCCATGAACAGACTGGGTGCTGTAGAAGACTCTTGAGAGGATCCTGGAAGGACAAGTTTATTTGGGAGATGTTCAAGTTTCCTAAAAATTGATCTGTGGTTCTCTTCAGAAAGCATTTTGTAGAATTAATAGAATAAGAGATCTGGAAGGGACCTTGGAGGTCTTCGAGTCCAACCCTGTATCATTTCAGACAAACAGCCGTCCAATCTCTTCTTAAAAACTTCCAATGTTGAAGCATCCACTTCCGTTCAGAGGTAGAACCTATCTTTCCTCCCACCATCCCACCATCTCTTTCCTTCCTTCCTTTCCTTCCTTCCTCCCTCCCTCCCTCCTTCTTTCCTTCCACCCAGACCTACCTACCTTCCTTTCTTCTTCTTTTCTTTCTTTCCTTCCTGCCTCCCTCCCATCTCCTTGCTTCCTCCCTTCTTCTCCTTCCTCTATTTCACTCCTTCCTTCCATCCTTCCATCCTTCTTCTTCTACTTCCATTCCATTCCATTCCTTCTTTCTTCCTTCCTTTTTCTCCTTCCTCCATTCAATTCACTCCTTCCTTCTTTCCTCCCATCTCCTCCCTCCATTCCACTCCTTCCTTCCTTCCTTCCTTTTCTTCCTCCATTCCACTCCTTCCTTCCTTCTTTCCTCCCATCTCCTCCCTCCCTCCCTCCCTTCCTTCCTTCCTTTTCTTCCTCCATTCCACTCCTTCCTTCTTTCCTCCCATCTCCTCCCTCCATTCCATTCCATTCCATTCCATTCCATTCTCCTTCCTTCCTTCCTTCCTTCCTTCCTCCCTCCCTCCCTCCCTCCCTCCCTCCCTCCCTCCCTCCCTCCCTCCCTCCTTTCTCTCATTCCTATCTCCTTCCTTCCTCCCTCCCTCCACCCCCTCCCAAAGTCCTCCAGTCGCCTGCTTCCTCCTCTCCTCCACCCCATCCGTCTCACGGGGTGTCTTCACACCCAGGAAACCTCAAGAGCGGAAGGACAGTCTGCCAAGGCATGGAATGAGTTAGGGCGGGCTTAATTGCTTCTGGCACCTTGACTCCCCAACCTCCCCCCTGCCCCCACCACCCTGAAATAAAGGGGAAGGGGAGCCTGATTGAAGAGCGGGGACTTCAAACAATCCCACAGCGCAGGGGATCCAGCCGGTTTTGCTGTTCCTTCCCGCCCCCGGGATTCCTGGAAATGGAAACAGGTTGCCTTAATTTGGGGCATGCACACATATGGTTTTCTCTCCCCTCCCCACGCCCTAGTTGTGGTTGCATTGCCATCTCACTCCCTGTTGAGAATAGGAGCCGAAACAGGCTGACTAGCACCAGATGTGTGAGACAAGCCAGCCGTTCCCACCGCCTCCATCACTCTCGCACTGATGGTGGGTAGGAAAGAGAAACGACAACCTTCCCATTAATACCACTACAACAACTGCTACCATGCAGACAACCTTCCCATTAATACCACTACAACAACTGCTACCATGCAGGCGGTCCCTGACTTACAACTGTCCGTTTAGTGACCATTCGAAGTTAACAAAGGCACTGAAAAAAGTCTTAGAACCGTTGCAACCTGCCCAGGGTCACATGGTAATTCAGATGCTTGGCAAATGATTCAAATGCTCCAGGGTCACTAGCCAAACCCAAATCCTGCAGCCGTTCTTCCTGTTTCAGTCTCCAGGCCTTTAATCATCTTAGTTGCTCTTCTCTGCACTTTTTCCAAAGTCTCAACACCTTATTTGTAATGTGGGGACCAAAACTGGATGCGGAATTCCAGGTGTGGCCTTACTAAGGCTTTTATAAATCAGTACTAATACTTCACGTGATTTTGATTCTATGCCTCTTTTTATACAACTGTAGGAAGGCCACCCCCCCATTCCTAGAAGAATGAAATATTTTGGGAAATATTAAAAAAGCAGAATATTACATTTCCCTAAAGGAGAAATGGAGAAACATGTTTTAGAGGCAGGAAACAGCCCCCGAGTCTTTCTTAATAGCCCCAAGCAGATGCCGGCACTTAAGGAGATAAAGAGCTTATTGAAAGAGGAAGACAACTATCTAGTTAGCTCTATTCATAAGCAAAGCAAATATGGCAGGCAGAAATCCATTCAAGGCAGGATATTTTGAAACTCCTTGGCAGAATGGTAGGATTAGAAAGCAGCCTCTCACCCAATATCCAACATAGGACGAAAGCCACGAGCCACAATAAGAATTGCCCAACACCCTTTCAGAACACAAGCCCTTCATTGTGCCACCCCCAGAGCAGGCCAAACTTCACCTGGGAGCTCAGATAAACAATAACCCACAGGTTGACCAGGTTAGCTCAGGCAAACATCTAGGAGTTGCATTTCCTCTTTTGCCTATAGAGCCAGCTATGACCCCTACATGACCCCGTAGGAATCTGACAACAGCCAATAGAATTTGATAACCCAGGGCACGGCACACAGGCAACATCATCAGCTGACAGTTCAAACCACCCCTTTATTGCTCCATATATTCCCAAAACACTTCCACATTCAGAGTAAAGTGATCACACACACACACACATCCAGCAGCCTCTGGCTGCAAATAGTCCAGCTGTGAGCACAATGGCTGCAAAACAAGAAATCCAGCAGGGCAAGTCAATTAGTCCAGGATGCAAAAGAACAAGGCAATTCATCCAGGAAGCCAGAAATAAAACAAGAAGTCCAGGAAATGTCCAACATCAGCAACGGCACACAACCCTCCATGAATTCAGCATTTGTTTCTGACGAATGCCCCTCCCCACAGTGTCTCCTTAGGTCTCAGTCCCCAGGTGTGCCTTGTGGAGAGGGGCGGGGCGGGGTGCTGTCCTCCGGAGTAGTAGGGTCAGTCTGCACTGTTCCCGCCTTCTCTCCACTCTCTGTGCCCGAGGATCAGGAGGGGATGGTCCTTGCTCATCGCCTGAGCACTGTCTCTCATGTCTACTGCTTAGCCTCTCTTGGTCATCCTGCCCCCATTTCTCCCTGCCTACAATTCTGAAAGGCCCTGACCTGATTCGGCCTGCTCCTCCCCATATTCCTCCAAAACCAACAAAGCCACCTCCTTGATCTCCTTTGGCTCCAGTTCCAGCTCGTCCCCCTCCACATATTCAGGCTCTGACGGGGTGTGTGCATAGATAGAATAGAATAGAATAGAATAGAATAGAATAGAATAGAATAGAATAGAATAGAATAGAATAGAATAGAATAGAATAGAATAGAATAGAATAGAATTTTTTACAAGGAATTTGTCTTGGTGCATACGCTCTCAGTGTACATAAAAGAAAAGATACTTTCATCAAGAATCATAAAGTTGCGTCCCTTTCTGGATCGGGATGCCTTGCGCACAGTCACTCATGCCCTAGTCACCTCCCGTATGGACTACTGCAATGCTCTCTACATGAGAGGCTCCAATTGGTCCAGAATGTAGCCGCGTGGGTGATTATGGGTGCATCTCGTTGCGCCCATGTAACACCTCTCCTACGCGAGCTGCACTGGCTCCCAGTGGTCTTCCGGGTGCGATTCAAGGTGTTAGTTATCACCTTTAAAGCGCTCCATGGCTTAGGACCTGGGTACTTACGAGACCGTCTTTTGCCACCAATAGCCTCCAACCGACCAGTTCGTTCTCACAGGGAGGGACTACTCAGGGTACCGTCAGTCAAATTGTGCTGACTGGCGACTCCCAGGGGGAGGACCTTCTCTGTAAGGGCTCCAACCCTTTGGAATGAACTGCCCCCTGATATACGAAACATCCCTGATCTCCATGCTTTCCGCTGTGCCCTCAAGACCCTGATGTTCAATCAGGCAGGGCTAAGCACGTTAACTGGGAATGATTAAAATATTATATAATTCTGGGTTTTATTTATTTGGGCTAAACTATGTTATAATTTTAATTATCAATTTTACGATGTTTATGTATCTTTTATTTTTTCTTGACTGTACACCGCCCTGAGTCCTGTGGGAGAAAGGCAGTATAGAAATATAATAAATAAATAAATAAAGTACAACACTTAATGATAGTCATAGGTGACAAATAAGCAATCAGGAAACAATATCAATATAAATTGTAAGGATACAAGGAACAAAGTTACAATCATACAGTCATAAGTGGGAGGAGATGGGTGGTGGGAAGAATATTAAATTACAGGAATATTAAAGCACATGTCCTTGCGCAGGAACAGGAAGCTCAAATACAAAGGCCAAAAGAAGGTATAAAAACCCACCCACTCTCAACCCCATTTTGTCAGCTGCCCAGAATCGCATGTGCTTCTGCTTCATCACGACTGGCTCCTGTTTAAAGGATTGTCCACTCAGACTCCAAGCTTCCCTTCGCGGAGCCTGGTTTCGTCTAATCTGGACTCGTCCCTTTGTTTTTTCCACCTGAAGAAGCTTGAGGGAATGAAATGAATTTCTTTTCCTGCCCTCTGTACAGCTTGTGAATCCTATCGTTTGAATGACAATGGCTCCCTCACTTCTCATTCCCCGGGCGGTGACAAAACTCCGGTTCTTTAAAATGTGCAAATCAAATTCTAAAGGCTGAGCCTTTCCCTTTGTTCCTGGGAGCCTTTGAGCCTGCTGATCTTGTGAGACCCTTCGTTATTCGGGTCTTCTCCCGCGTAAAATTGGAAGTGTCTTGGCGACGTTTCGACGAAGTCTCATTCGTCATCTTCAGGCTGAAGCACGAAGCCGAGAACACCAGCCTGAAGATGACGAATGAGACTTCGTCGAAACGTCGCCAAGACGCTTCCAATTTTACGTGGGAGAAGACCTGAATAACCAAAGACCTACATACAAACACCTGCGAAAACCTCAGAAAACAGATATCATCTATCTATCTATCTATCTATCTATCTATCTATCTATCTATCTATCATCTATCTATCTATCTATCTATCTATCTATCTATCTATCTATCTATCTATCTGCTCGGAGAATTTCATCAGTGACTGGGGCAGAGTTGCATATAAATCAAGTTTCATGGCTAGAGGGGAAGGAGGTGTGGCTCGGGGCTGTGCCATTTGGTGAAATCCAATTTTTTTTACTACCAGTTCTGTGGGTGTGGCTTGGTGGGCGGGGCAGAGGAAGGATACTGCAAAATCCACATTCCCTCCCCACTCCTGGGGCCAGCCAGAGGTGGTATTTGCCGGTACTCTGAACTACTCAAAATTTCCACTACAGGTTCTCCAGAATCTGTCAGAACCTGCTGGATTTCACCCCTGGTCTGCATGTTTCCGGCAAGGGGGATACAGAGATGGCATAGGAGCAGGGTTGGTATTAATTTACTTTCCCTATGGTTTGCACATGTGAGCGCCCCGTCCACGCATGTGCTTTGCTGGCACATAGCCTTCCGTGCATGCATCTGGCCTCAAAAACATGCCTAAATAGGATGGCATAGAGCCGGGGCTGGTGGGCAGGTAACAGTAACAGTATCAGAGTTGGAAGGGACTTTGGAGGTCATCTAGTCCAACCCCCTATTCACGCAGGAGACCTGTACTAGGGATTCGAATCGCCGAACTGCCGACGTTTCTGATTGACAAGCTCAGTGTCTTAGCCACTGAGCCACCTGCCATTTTCATCTCGGGTGAACCAGTCTGAACCGGCTGAATAGCACCTCTGCATAGGAGGATGGGACAAGGGGGTCTCTAGGCTGGGGAAAGCCATCACCTTCCACTAAGCTCTAAACTTCCACTAAATATAAGAGCTTTGGTGGCTTAGCAGACTAAAGCAGTGTTATTAACTGTTATTAACATTCAGCTGCCTGCAATTACTGCAAGTTCAAATCCCACCAGGCTCAAGATTGACTCAGCCTTCCATCCTTTCTAAGGTAGGTGAAATGAGGACCCAGTTTGTGGGGACAATAAGCTGACTTTGTATAAATATACAAAAGTATGAAGGCTATTGCTTAACGCATTGTAAGCCGCCCTGAGTCTCCAGAGGCATATAAATCAAACAAAATAAAAAAACCTCAGGTATTGGTTTACCTGGGTAAAGAAGGACCGTTCAGGTGCCCACCTCTCAATGTTGGACTTTCCAGTAAAGCAGGAGATTGCCTTAAGGCCAGGCTTCGTCGTAATGCCTGTGGTCCTTGCTTTCTCCAGCTCCAAAATCCATTTAGGAACATAAAGTCCCAAAGCTGGAAGGAACCATGGAGGTTAACAACCGTCTTCTTTAATAATGGAAATTCTGGTCCCAATTGTTGTCGTAAGTCAAGGATTGTGCAGGCTGGGGAATTCTGGGAGTTGAAGTCCCAGAATTCCCAGAATTCCCAGAAGTCCCGGAATTCTGGGAGTTGAAGTCCAGACGTCTTAAAGTTGTTAAGGAAGAGAAACACGGCAGTATTGGTAGCCCTTGGTTTACAAAAGTTTGTTTAGTGACAATGTGGAGTTATAACAGAACTGAAAAATGTGACTTATGACCAGTGGTGGGTTGCTACCAGTTCTCCATGGTTTGGGGAGGCTCCACCCACCTGCCCGGATGTCAACAAATACACTCTGCGCATGTGCAGAAGTGATGCATGCGCGAGCAAACCATTAGTAAAGGTAAGTGAAACCCACCCCTGCTTATGACCATTGTTCACAGTTACAACGGTTGCTGCATCCCCAAGGTCAAGTGATCAAAATTCAGATGCTTGACAACTGTCTCGTATTTATGACGGCTGCAGTGTCATAAATCACCCTTTGCGATCTTCTGGCAAGCCAAGTCCACGAGGAAGCCAGATTCATTTAACGACCGTATTACGGGCTTAACAACTGCAGTAATTCATTTAACGACTATGGCCGGAAAGGTCGTAAAATGGTGTGAAACTCGTTTAACAAATGTCTCACTTAGGAACAGAAGTTTTGGGCTCAATTGTGGTTGTAAGTTAAGGACGATCTGTATACAAGGGAACCTTAACCATCGCCTCGCTTAACAACGGAAATTCTGTTCCGAATTGTAGTCGTAGGTCGAGGACTTCATATAATTGGCCCGGATTGTGGAAAGGATGGGCCAGCACAGGATACATTTGCACTAAACCCCATCATGACCCCTTCCCTCAGCCTCCCAAATCTAATTAAAGATTTAATGCAATTTTTAAAAAGTTTCCCCTTTTCTCTCCTGTTCGACCTTCCCTCCCTTGTAGCGGCATCGAATTTTACAGGTGTTGCCTGTTTTAGTTGTCACCTTTTCAAAAATGCTGAGACACAATTCCTTGGGATGGGAACACCGGTGCCCTTTTCAGTTCTGCTCGAGAGGCCGAAGGAAAGAAGCCTTTATGAGTTGGCTGTTTCTCCCTTCTAAATTGGCAGCTAAAAAAAAAAAAAAACCCTCTCAGAATCTTCACCGAAGGCTGCCAAAAAAATTAATTTCTTCTCCTGCCCCTCGTTTCCCCCAAAGTGCTTGTCCTGCAAATGCCAATGTCAAATCTTTAATGGAAGGCTTCTTCCTCCATCTGGTGCCAACCTTGCTAACTTTTCCTGGGATCTGATGACCGTTGAGATGGATCCGTTGATATTTCGGTGAGCTTGATAGCTGTCGTGCCATGACATTTAGCATTTGACGGCTCTTGTCCGAATCCCATGAACATTTGATAAATGAAGGCAAAAAGGGCCTGGAGTTTGAAGCCTGGTATTTGTTACCGGATTTGACATTTGACAGCTAGGCTCTGCATATTTAATCACTATACGTATTTATTTATTTAAAGTATTTGAAGCCTGGTTCTTTGGAGTCACTTTTCATTGTTTGTTCCACCTGGGGAAATATTTTTTATTTCTTCATCAACTGCTAATATTTCTTTTTGTCATTATGCATGGCTGCAATTGCACTGATGATGTTACCTAGTTGGGTCATGAAACGTCTGCAAGAAAACCAACAAACTCAGACAGCACCAAGGACTGAATACTGAATAGAATAGAGCTGGAAGGGACCTTGGAGGTCTTCTAGTCCAGCCCCCTGATCAGGCAGGAGAACCTAAACCATTTCAGATAAGTGACTGTCCAGTCACTTCTTAAAAACTTCCCGTGTTGGAGCATTCACAACTTCTGGAGGCAAGCCGTTCTAGTAGTTAATTGTTCTCAGTGTCAGGAAGTTTCTCCTTAGTTCCAAGTTGCTTCTCTCCTTGATTAGTTTCCAACCATTGTTTCTTGTCCTGCATTCAGGTGCTTCGGAAAATAATTTGACCCCATCTTCTTTAGGGCAGCCCCTTAAATACTGCACTACTGCTGTCATGTCACCCCGAATCCTTCTTTTCTCCAGACTAGCCATACTCCAATTCCTGCAAGCGTTCTTTGTATGTTTTAATCTCCAGGCCTTTGATCATCTTTTTTGCTCTTCCTTGAACCCATTCCAACATCTTTTTTGTAGCATAGTGACCAAAATTGGTTTCTGTTATGGAGGGTTGCTAGACCGCAACTTTATCTCTTTGCAATTCACCAAACAGACAAGCCTCAGAAGAGTTTAAACTAAACTGTTTATATTTACATTAATAAAACAAAGTCTATTAAAAGAACATCAGTAGTCAAGTTTCCTTTTGCAGTGTCCGGTCAGCTCTTTTTGTCATCGCTCTGTGCGATTGGAGTCCGGGTCTTCCTTCCTGAGAAGGAGGAGGCTTTCGTGGCTTCAGCTTTGCCTCTGACGCCGAACTGAGTTGCTTGCTGGCTAGCAGCTCTTTATATACTGTCCCAGTGGCAGTTAGAAAAACCCGGGAAATTCAAAGCTAGGAGCTGCGCTCTGATTGGCTTATTCAATTATCTAAGCCAAAAGTCATTAATAGGCACAGCAACTGGGAGGGAATTTTTTCTCTCTCTCTGTTTCCTCCTCCTGAAAAAAAATAGCTGAAGTCAAAGAGCACCAAGGACCTCACTATCCTCCGTCCCCTCCTCCCTCCCTCACAAACCCCTTGTAGCACTGATGATATTCCCTAGATGGGTCATGAAACGTCTGCAAGGAAGCCACCGAGCTCAGAGAGCACCACCAGTCCTCCTCCTCCTCCTCTCCAGAAACCCCTCTCCTTTCTAACACTGATAGCTGAAGAAGAGTTCCAGGAATTGGGGAGATCTAGTTTAATGAAGTGACAGACTAGGGCAGTGATGGCTAACCTTTTTGCCGTCGCATGCCAAAAGTGGGGAGAACGCGGGGAGGTCGCCCATGTACGTGCCCACACCCTGCCTCAGCGCATGTGTGTGTGACCCCCCAAGTCCCCCCGCTCTTAGCACGTGATGACACGATGGGTCCGGTAGGCCTGTTTTTCACCCTCCCCGGGCTCCAGATGCTTTCTAGGAGCCTGGGAAGGGCAAAAATGGCCTTCCCCACCCCTTGGAGGCTGGAAACAGCCCATTTCCCAACTTCCGGTGGGACCAGAAGGCCCCAAAATCAGTTGGCTGGCACACACATGTGCGGTGGAGCTGAGCTATGGCAACACTCGCGTGCCCACAGATATGACTCCGTGTGTCACCTGTGGCACCCGTGCCATAGGTTTGCTATCACAGGACTAGGGGTTACATGAGAGCAGTGTTCCAACTGAGGGGCTGCCACAGAGAGGAGGGGATTAAGCTATTCTCCAAAGCACCAGAAGGCAGGAGAAAAAGGAATGGATGGAAACTAACCAAGGAGAGAAGCAATCTAGAACTCAGGAGAAATTTCCTGACAGTGAGAACAATCAATCAGTGGAACAACTTCCCTCCAGAGGTTGTAGGTGCTGCATCACTGAAGATTTTAAACAAGAGATTGTTTGTCCGAAATGTTTCTTACCAGAGCAGGAGGTTGGGCTGGAAGACCTCCAAGGTCCCTTCCTATTCTGTTATTCTGTTATTCAATCAGTAGAACGACTTGCCTCCAGAAGTTGTGGGAGTGGAGATTTTCAAGAAGAGATTGGGCAACCGTTTGTTTGGGATTATATAGGGCCAGGATGGCGAACCTATGGCACATGTGCCAGAAGTGGCATGCAGAGCCCTCTCTGTGGGTACCTCGCCATCACCACTGCTGTTCTGGTTTCTAGCACATATGGTCTTCATGGGCGCCAGAGCGCTGGAAAACAGCCCAGAAAATGGCCAAAAACAGTAAAAAAAACTGGCATGCATGTGCCACCTAGCTGGTCTTTGGGTTTCCGGTGCTCTGGCGTGCACGAAGACCAGCTGGCCAGCGCACATGCCCATGCTGGAAACCTAAAGACCAGTTGGCCAGCGCATGTACATACACCTCAGTGGTGGGTTGCTCCCAGTTCGCATCCGTTCTATATAACTGGTAGTAAATCCAGCGGGAGGCTCCGCCCACCGACCCCGACACCATCAGAATGATGATGCGCGTGGCCCCGTTGCAAACCGGGAGTAAAGGTAAGTAGAACGCAGCCCTGATACACGTGCCTGCACGCACGTTTGAGTTTGGGCACTAGGTGCCGAAAAGGTTCGCCATCACTAGTATAGGGTCTCTTGCCAGAGCAGTAGGTTAGTCTAGATGATCTCCAAGGTCCCTTCTTATTATTCTATGTTCTAAGTGCACAAACTAACTGGAAATCAATATACTTTTATTTGATATTTGATATACTGTAAGGAACCATATGCTTATTTAGGAACAAAAGGGAGCCAAAAGGAACAGATACGCTGGCAAGTAACCTCTGACAATTTTTTAGGAATACTTAAGGCTTTTATGTTGCAACATAACATCTCAAATATTTCTAATGCGTGAAGCACTTTTATTTCCAGGTAAATCACATTTCTTTAGCTACAGTGGCATGCTTTTAGCTTGAGTTCAATTGGGCGTTTTATATTTGTCTCTTACTTTTATCCTTGTCTTGCCTGCTCCTTCAGGATTGGCTAGATTAGAACATACAATTGTGGTCCTACCATGGCTGTCTTTTTAATTGTGAAGAGTTTGAAGTGGAAAGCAGCTTTTGCAAAAGAGAAAAATACTCACAGCCTCGTTTCTGAGATGAAGCATCAGAGCACTTTTAAAAATATGATCACTCTTTAGTCTGCCTAGTTGTTTCCGGGTTGCAAAAATTGAATAACATCGTTTATGTTTATGTACTTGTGGGGATGGTGGAAAAAAAATACTTATGTTTTGTACCAACCTGTCTGGCTTTGTTGTAGAAGCTTCTCTCTATCTGGATCCAAAAATGTTCTCCCGGATTTAGGTGGGAATTTTTCTCAACAATTACCCAGGTTAAAAAGCAGAATAACAGATTAACAGAGTTGGAAGGGACCTTGTAGGTCATCTAGCCCAACCCCCACCCCACCCAAGCAGGAGAGCCTACACCATTTCTGACAGAGGGCAGCCCAGTCTCTCCTTGAAAGCCTCCAGTGATGAAGCTCCGAACCCTTCCGAAGGCAACTTATGTTCCACTGGTTGATTGCTCTCAAATTTCTACTTGTTTCTTGTTTTCTTGCAGAGCACACACTAGGTACAAACTTAAAGTGAACCGCTCCAAACTCGATTGCAGACTTCAGTAACAGAGTTGTTAATGCCTGGAATGCACTCCCTGGCTCTGTGGTCTCATCCCAAAACCCCCCAAACCTTAACCTAAAACTGTCTACAGTTGACCTCACCCCATTCCTAAGACGTCTGTAAGGGCCGTGCATAAGAGCACCAGCATGCCTATCGTCCCTGTCCTAATGTTCCTTTTAATCATATTCCTTTTATGTATTCAATTCATGCTTATACTTATATTATCTCTACATGGGGCTCCCCTTGAAAGGCACCCGGAGGCTCCAACTGGTCCAGAATGCGGCCGCGCGGGTGGTTATGGGCGCAATCCGTTGTGCCCATGTGACACCCCTCCTGCGCGAGCTACACTGGCTCCCAGTGGTCTTCCGGGTGCGATTCAAGGTGTTGGTTACCACCTTTAAAGCGCTCCACGGCATTGGACCTGGGTACCTTCGAGACCGACTTCTGCCACCAATAGCCTCCCACCAGCCAGTTCGCTCCCACAGAGAGGGACTCCTCAGGATGCCGTCAGCCAAATTATTTCAGCTGGAGACACCCAGGGGGAGAGCTTTCTCTGTGGGAGCCCCTGCCCTTTGGAATGAACTGCCCCCAGAAATGCGTAAGATCTCCGACCTCCGTGTATTTCGCTGTGCCCTCAAAACCTTGTTGTTCCGCCAGGCCGGGCTATCAATGTAAAGATTTTAATTGGATGTTTTAAATGTGGGGTTTTAAATTTGGGGGTTTTATAATTGAGCCAAATTATTTAATAATTTTAATTATTTTTAATTCTTGTCTGTCTTTGTGCTTTTAACAGGCTGTACACTGCCCTGAGTCCTTCAGGAGAAGGGCAGTATATAAATAATAATAATAATAATAATAATAATAATAATAATAATAATAATAATAATAATAATGTGGAATTTGGGATCGTAGAATCACCCAGGAGCATAGAAGATTCCAAAGACAGATGCCTGAATAAATGTCTTAGATGTATTTATTCAAATAACACAACATATTAACTACATACAAAGGGTTGTCTCAATATTCATTATAGGATAGGGGGCACACAGCGTGTGTGGCTACCCTGATCAAAGATACAAAGTGTGTGGTGGAAAGGTTAGAGGGGGTTTTATACTCAGTGTAAGCCTCTCCTTTCCACGTAGGGATGGAGGCACTTTTCTGCCTCCACTAATGTCTGTATGACACATGTGCCAATGGCTTGCAAATACTTGACAAATAATAATAATAATAATAATAATAATAATAATAATAATAATAATATCATCTAATATGTACTCGACAAAATAAAATAAATAAAATGTTTTGTGACCCAACTAGGTAATATTATCAGTGCTAGTGAGGGCTGCAGATTACAGATTAACAGAGTTGGAAGGGACCTTGGAGGTCAGTGATGGTGTGCAGCCTGCCTGAGCCGCAACCCACAAGAGGAGCTGCCCAGGGTGCTTGCAAGTGCTCGAAAATGAACTTCCTGGTTCTGGCACGCGCATGCACGCCGGCCAGCTACTCTTCTGGGTTTCCGGCACTGCCACATGCAAAAAGGCCATCTGATCATCGTGCACGCGTGTGCACCAGAAACCCAGAAGAGGAACGCGCGACGCCGTGCATGCCAGGCAACATGGCTCCTTGTGCCACTTTGGACACACTTGCCGAAGGTTCGCCATCACGATTGTAGGTGATCTAAGCCTACCCCCCACCCAAGCAGGAGACCATGTACCATTTCAGGGAAAAGGCTGTCCAGTCTCTTCTTAAAAGAGAGCCTGTGTAGCGTAGGGGGCTAATGCCTCCTACTAAAGGCAGCAATTAACACCAGCTGCCTGTAATTTCTCTGAGTTCAATCCTAGCCAGGCTCAAGGTCGACTCAGCCTTCCATCCTTTCTAAGGTGGGTAAATTGAGGACCCGGTTTGTGGGGGCAATAAACTGACTTTGTATACATATAAATATACAAAAGTATGAAGCTATTGCTTAACGCGTTGTAAGCCGCCCTGAGTCTCCGGAGAAGGGCGGCATATAAATCAAATTAAAAAAAAAAAAAGCCTCCAGTGATGGAGCCCCCACAACTTCCGGAGCCAAATTGTTTCACTATTAAATTGTTCTCACTGTTAGGAAATTCCTCCTTTGTTCCAGGTTGCTTCTCTCCTTGATTAGTTTCCATCCATTGCTTCTTATCCTGCCCTCAGGTGCTTTGGAGAAGAGGTTGACCCCCTCTTCTTTGGGGCAGCCCCTCAAATATTGGAAGACTGCTATCAGAGTACGGAGGATCCCGGATCTGCGCACCTTCCACCGCGCTCTTAAGACCTTTCTATTTCGCCAGGCGGGCCTGGCCTAACCTCTCTCTGTTTTTAGCGTTAAATTTTAATCTGTTTTAAACTATGTGGGGTGTTTTAATTTTGTCTGGGCCAAATTTATTTAATCTGTTTTAGTTGGGTTTTAAATTTTGTATTCATGTATTTTTATTGTTGGCTGTACACCACCCTGAGTCCTTCGGGAGTAGGGCGGTATGTAAATCCAATAAAATCTAAATCTAAATCTAAATCATATCCCTCTAGTCCTTCTCTTCACTAGACCAGCCATGCCCAGTTCCTGCAACTCTTCTTCATATGTTTTAGTCTCCAGGTCTTTAATCATCTTGGATAGATTCAGACTAACAGAGTTGGAAGGGACCTCATAGGTCATCTAGTCCAACCCCCCCCCCCCCAAGCAGGAGACCCTATGACATTTCTGATAGATGGCCATCCAGTCTCTTCTTGAAAGCCTCCATTGCTGAAGATCCCATAACTTCCGAAGGCAACTTCTGTTCCATGGGTTGATTGTTCTCACTGTCAGAAAATTTCTCCTTATTTCCAGGTTGAATCTCTCATTGGTCAGTTTCCACCCATTATTCCTTGTCTGGTCTAGCTTGACCCCCTTCCTCCTCTCTGGGGCAGCCCCTCAAATATTGGAAGGCTGCTATCCTGCCTCCCCTGGTCCTTCTCTTCACTAGAATAGCCGTGCCCAGTTCCTGCCACTGTTCTTCGTATGTTTTAGTCTCCAGTCCCCTCATCATCCTGGTTGCTCTTCTCTGCACTCTTTCTAGAGTCTCAACATCTTTTTTATAGTGTGGTGACCCAAACTGGACGCAAGATTCTAGGTGTGATCTTACTAAGGCTTTATAGAGTGGTATTAGGACCTCCCTTGATCTTGATTGTATCCCTCTGTTAATGTAATTTAGGTCTCAGCTCTTTCTCTCGGACAAATTGAACGCAGCAGGAAAATACAGCAGGATACATTTATCTGGATTGAGATCCTGGTTTAATGCCGTCAATAGCTCGGAGGCAACGCTGAGCTCAAATCTTTCAAAATTGGCGCTACGAGCATTCGCCTCATAGCATTGGCTTTTTTGGCTGCCACCACACACTGCTGGCTTATATTTAGCTGGTTGTCCACTAAGGCCCCAAGATCCCTTTCCCAGTCACGGCTATTAAAAAGTCTGTCTTCACCCAATCTCTGTGGGTACTTCTGGTTTTTCTTGCCTAAGTATAAGACTGTACTTTTCTCCACATTGAATTTCATTGTAAGACAAGAGCAGCATCGTACATCTCAAAAAGCCATGCACAGTTTAATAAAAGTAACCCTCTGCTTATGACCACAATTGAGCCCAAAATTGCTGTCACTGAACGAGGTAGCTAAGTGAGTTGCGCACCATTTTACAACCTTTCTTGCCACAGTTGATAAAGTGAATCACTACCCTTGTTAAGTTAGGAACACGGTTGTCAAGTGAATTTGGTTTTCTCTGTGACTTTGCTTGTCAGAAGTCACTGCCACCGTCGTAAATATGAGTCACTTGCCATGAGTCTAGACTTTGATCACATGACCGTGGGAATGCCTCCATGGTCATAAGCGTGAAAAATGGTTGTAAGTCAAGTTTATGGAGATTCTCAGCCATCTCGAAGAGGCTAAGTGACTTCAACAACTCTCAGAGAGAGCGCTAACGACCAGATGACTGCAAGGAATATAAATCCTTCCATCCTCCACCATTCGGTCAGAACTGAAGAAGCTTCTTGGATGAGAAGCGAAACGTCTTCAAGGCAAAACAAAGTCCAGTTGCCTCTTGAACAAAATGCACCTTTGAAGTTGTCCCAAAGATAGGGTTTTTTCCCCAAAAGGCAACTGGACTATGCATTTCCTTGAAGAATAAGACATAACGATTCTTAACCAGTGGAACAGCTTGCCACCAGAATGTCTGTGGAGATTCTCAGTCATCCAGATCCTGGTTGACCCCAAGGTACTTTTTTTCAAGGGGTAACTGGACTTTCTGGTTTTTCTTTGAAGACATCTTGCTTCTCATCCAAGAAGCTTCTTCAGCTCTGAAGCCACTAGAAGTTGTGGATGCTCCATCACTGGAGGTTTTTAAGAAAAGACTGGATGGCTACCTGGTCTGAAATGGTATAGGGCTTGAGCAGGGGGTTGGACTAGATGACCTCCAAGGATCCTTCCAGCTCTATTCTGATTGAAGCTTCATCAGTTCTGACAGGATAATGGAGTCCTCCTCACTATCTAGTCAGAACTGATGAAGAGAAATACCTTCTTGTAAGTCACATTTTTCAGTGCCATTGTGACTTTGAACAGCCACTAAACGAACTATTGTAAGTCGAGGATTACCTATATGTAACATTTTCATTTTTGCAGGCTCCCTTTAATCCCCCCTCTGTAGTCAGTCTCCTCCTTTCCCCCCTCTTCCTCCTTTGTGAATTCAGTTGCAGGCTTCCTGGAAGCCTCTTCAAAGCACTTAGTCTCAGTAAGGATAATTAAGTAAATTTGTAGAAAAATTGCATAATTCACCAAAGAGACCAGCCAGCGTTTAGAAATGGCTGCAGGCCTATTTGAATGTAGACGTTTAACAGGATGTCTTATTATTATTATTTTTTTCTTAAACCTAGCTCTCTTGGATATTTTCCTTTTGAAAATATAAAAAGAGTAAGATTTGCTCATGTTTGCATAACCATTTTCCAACATAAGCCGCCCAAAATCGCTGCATAATGAAATGGGTGGCATATAAGTTGAATAAATAAATAAACCGATAATTAAATAAGTCATCATTTTTCCTTGGTTTCCTGAATCCTGTTCCTCCTCTTGTAATCTGCCACTCAATTCAGGGCAATTTAATCATGGCTTCCTTATGCCATCTCCTGTCGTATGATGGTTTAAACATACGAATGTTTGCTTGCCTTTTGGTGGTGAAAGTTTGGTTCAAAATGGGCAGAACATGATTTCCCTAAGAAGAAGACAGCATTTCAGACACTACAGTGTTTGTGGGTGTCACCCAAAAGTGCTTTTTTCACAAGGCAACTGGACTTTGTTTTTCCTTGAAGACATTTCGCTTCTCATCCAAGAAGCTTCTTCAGTTCTGACTGAATGGTAAAAGATGGTGGAGTTCTGTCAGAACTGAAGAAGCTCCTTGGGTGAGAAGTGAAACATCTTAAAAAATGTTTTATGATTGTAAGCCACCCAGAGTTACTGTGCAATAAGATGGGTGACCAATAAGTTGTTTGTTTGCAATGCTCCTAGAAGCATGAAGCCGAAAACACCAGCCTGAAGATGACGAATGAGACTTCGTCGAAACGTCGCCAAGACACTTCCAATTTTATGTGGGAGAAAACCTGAATAACCAAAGACCTACACACAAACATCCGCAAAAACCTCAGAAAACATACATACATACATACATACACGTACACACACACACAAACACACACACACATACCTACATAATGTGTGTGTGTACGTGTATGTAGATAAATAGATAGATAGATAGGGAGAAAGAGGGAGAGAGAGAGAGAGATGAAATGAATAGTATACATTATGATATTTCTTAGTCACAAACAGTTCTAATTGTTAAATCCTCAAATTTAAGTTTCGTTTCAGTCAATTCGAAGCCAAAAGTTCCAAAGTGGTTTCCACATAGAAATAAAGCTCATTAAAACCCTTTCTTTATTCAAAGAAAGTTATTTTCACCACCTCACCTCTGCCAAGTCCATGAACTTCACAGTTCATCCTTCCATTGCGTAGAATCCATTGCTGGGTTCTTGGAAGTCTCGCTGCTCTGATCAAATATAAAGACAAAGTCCATGTTTTTTCTCTCTCTCCAGCTCCTAATCCATCAAGCCTAAAAGAAGAAGAAGAAGAAGAAGAAGAAGAAGAAGAAGAAGAAGAAGAAGAAGAAGAAGAGGAGGAGGAGGAGGAGGAGGAGGAGGAGGAGGAGGAGGAGGAGGAGGAGGAGGAGGAGGAGAAAAGGAGGAGGAGGAGGAGAAGAAGAAGAAGAAGAAGAAGGAGAAGGAGAAGGAGAAGGAGAAGGAGAAGGAGAAGGAGAAGGAGAAGGAGAAGGAGAAGGAGAAGGAGAAGGAGAAGGAGAAGGAGAAGAAGAATCATCCCTAGTTTCAATTGTAAGTTTTTTATTTTTTTAGGTTTCTCTAAATTAAGTTATGTATCTGATTCCAATCATTCTTTCCTTTCTTACATCTCCACCAAACACGATCAAAAGGACTTTCAGATGGATTACGTTTCCAAGATATATTTGACGCACCGTTATACATCTTTGAGAATTTATAGAATATTTCGTAGAATCCCAGGATTGGAAGGGACTTCGGAGGTCTTCTAGTCCAACCCCAATCAGGTGCTTAATTGCATCAACTTATCAAAATTGTCTTTCAAATTGAAAAATCAATGTGAATTTGAGTCAAGCATTGTATTGTATGCATTCTTTTGGCCATTTAATCATGCACTTTAAGATATTCATCTTCATATTCGTTTTCAATTAACGTGTGTGCATTTTAGGAATAACATGCTCACTGGCGGTCTAGGGATGCGGTTCAAAAACATTTGTAAAATCAAAATTCTTCTTATCCAATTTTAATTTTTTCCATCAAGCGAGCACAAATGAACCATCGACAAGCAAAATTCCCCTGTTCAAGTTCTCTTCTTGTTTTTAACTTAGCTTCTCCTTCAGAAAAAAAATCAATAAATCGTGGTAGGTCGGTCAAATTTGTGCGACTATCATTTCTCTCCAATAAAAAAGCTTCTTCGGGTGTGGGGGGGGGGGTGACAAATGCAAATGAATTTGGGGAGTTAATCTTGCTTTATACCAGTTCTATACCAGACCTTCTGTCTGTCTGTATGTATGTATGCCTGACTAGGTGGCTCAGTGGCTAAGACACTGAGCTTGTTGATCAGAAAGGTGGGCAGTTTGGCGGTTCGAATCCCTAGCACAGGTCTCCTGCATGACCTCCAAGGTCCCTTCCAACCAGGGGTGAAATCTAAAAATTTTTCCCTACTGGTTCTGTGGGCGTGGCTTGGTGGGGGGTTGTCCTGTGACTGACTGGGCGTGGCCAACTCAATGTCACTCACAGCCACACCCACTCAGTCACAAGACCCCCTCCCATCAAGCCACGCCCACAGAACCGGTAGGGAAAATTTTTAAATATGTCCTTACCATTCTCCCGCAGCTCCGCCCACCTGCCCCATTCCCCAACTCCGGCCTTGCCGCGGAGCTGCTGCCTGCTTGCCCTTCACCACGCGGCTCTGCCCACCCGCCCCATTCCACGGAGTCAGGGAATACACCATTCCCCGACTCCTACTGCCTCACCTTTCTCCCGCAGCTGGCTATCAGGGAAGGCAAGCTCCCAAAAGATACCAGAGTTGCTCACTCTCCTTGAATGAGCCGCTGTGGTCCATGCCCTGGCTGTGCAAACTCACACCCAACTCACACCGCTGAATTAAATAAACAGTGTGCACAGAACAGAACAGAACAGATTTTTTTTATTGGCCAAGTGTGATTGGACACCCAAGGAATTTGTCTTGGTGCATAGGCTCTCGGTGTACATAAAAGAAAAGATACGTTCATCAAGAATCATAAGGTACAACACTTAATGATAATCCTAGGGTACAAATAAGCAATCAGGAAACCATATCAATATAAATTGTAAGGTTCTCGGCCTTACTGACCGGCTGGGTGGGTGTGGCCATGGTGGGCGTGGCCAGAGGGTATGACTCGGCCTCCTGCACCCCCAAGGGTGCAAAAACGGGCCATGGAGGGGGGCGCATCCCCCATAGCCTGTTTTGGGCCTAGTAGCCCTCCCTGCGCTTACCTGGGAGCCAAAACAGGGTGCACCCGTAGGGTGGGGCCAGCCAGTAATTTAACAACTGGTTTGCCTGGACCAGCGCAAACCGGCTGAATCCCAGCACTGCCTTCTCTCGACAGGAGGGGAGGGATACGACATCATCTACCTCCTGCCTACAATGCAGTCCCTTCAGCAGCTCCAAGAAGGCCCCACACCCATTTGCACCACTCAGGTGACCCTGAGGACACAGATAAACCTCCAGGTGGCCTCAACATCTCTCTAAAAGGATGCAAATGGCCAGCTGGCTGCAAGGAGTGTAAATCCTTCCATCTTCCACCTTTTGGCCAGAACTGAAGAAGCTTCTTGGAGGAGAAGCGAAACGTCTTCAAAAGAAAAACAAAGAAGGAAGTCCAGTTGCCTCCTGAAAAAGCACCTTTGGGACAACCATGAGCTGGAGGAAGGAGAATCTCCATAGACCAGAAGCCACGGATGGGAACTAACCAAGGAGAGAAGTAAACTGGAATTAAGGAGAAACATCCTGACAGTGAGGACAGTTAACCAGCGGAACAACTGGCCTCCGGAAGTTGTGGGTGCTGCATGACTGGAGGCTTCTTAAGAAGAGATTGGAGAACCGTTTCCCTGAAAGGGTCGAGGGTCTCCTGGTTGAGCTAGTTGGACTAAAGACCTCCAAGGTGCCTTCCAGCACTATTCTGATCAATCCCTTGTTGCAAGGCCAAGGGGAAAGAGGTTGCCACTCAGGCGTTTGTATACAGGGACGTACATCACTGTCGTCGTACTTGGCTCCCGCACAAGGAATCCATTTCGGAGATTGTGTTGCCTGTGTTGAGGTCACACTCATCCATGCTCCATCTCTACGCCGTGTAGCCTTCAAAAGCGTTGGCAGGCTTTGCTGCTGGGTCTTGGTCTGGCCCGAAGCCTCTCTTCAGGCCACCCATTGGGCTGATCTCCTCGACTTACAACGAGGTTCATTTAGCGACCCTTCAAAGTTACAAGAGTTCTGAAAAAGGTGACTCATCATCATTTTTCACGCTTAACAACCGTTGCTGCATCTCCCGTGGTCATGGGATCAAAATTCAGACGCTTGACAACTGGCTCGTATTTATGACGGTCGCAGAGTCCCGGGGTCATGGGATTCCCTTTTGCGACCTTCTGATAAGCCAAGTCAGTGCGGAAGCCAGATTCCCTTCCCGTTACAACTGTGTTACTAACTTTTCAACTGCCTTGATTCACTTAACAACGGTGTCCAGAAAGGTTGTAAAATGGGGCAAAATTCACTGAACAACTGTCTCAGTCTCAGAAATTTTGGGCTCAATTGTGGTTGTAATTTGAGGAGTATCTGTTCACTAATGGGGCAATCCACTCTATAAACTGAATGCAAACTCCCACTCCCTTGTAGTACTGATGATGTTCCCTAGTTGGGTCATGAAACGCCTGCTAGAATAGCACCAAGCTCAGAGAGCACCAAAGACCCCCATACTTGTCGTTCTCCTCCTCCTCCTCCTCCTCCTCCTCCTCTGTGCAAACCTCATTCCCTTCTGGCACTGATGATGTTCACAAAACGTCTTCAAGAAAACAAACAAGCTCAGAAAGTCCCTACGACTCCATACACAGCCCATCTCTCCCCCTCCCCTCCTCTTCCTCTTTGTCTCTGCTAACCCTTCTTCCTTCTAGCACTGATGATATTACCTAGCTGGGCCATGAAACATCTGCCAGGAAACAACCAAGTTCAGGAATCACCAAGGACCCCAAAGTTCAACCTTGAGCTGTAAAGGTGCTCTTCTATCTGCATCCTTCAGGGGTCCCCCGGAGGGGCTGTTCTGAATTTCCCCAACCTGCTCCCTGCTCCAGCCCCTGTTGGGAGGCTTTGTTCGGCTGGCTTCTGCCTTGAACCCAGATCCCTGCGTGATTCAGAGACCCAGAGTTTTAATTACCGAAGTGGGTCTGCCCGTTTTGCCCAGCGCAGCACTCTTAAAAGTTCAATTGTTGATGGAGGCGAGCCCCATTTCTCACCAGGTAGAGGAAATGAGATGCGGATCGTAACATAAAAGATTGTTTTAATTAAACCTGGCATTTCCAAGGCTTCTGCTGACAGGGGATAATAGCGTCGCTGGGTTCAAAAAACAGATTAGACAAATTTATGGGGAATGGAGACATCGGTGGCAATTAGCCAAGATGGGCTGTCGACAGATATGGAAAGGGTCTCTTTGCTCCTGAGAGCATCCTCTGCGGGGAGGGGCTCCCCATTCACCCCACCCCACCCCATTTCTAAACAAGGGGCTGTGTTGCTGAGGGGCGGAGGCACCGGTGTGCACGTCAGTTCTGAATTTTGTTTTCCGAGAGGTGAGAATGGAAGGACGATTTGTACGGCACTTGGATACCTTTTCCCAAGCTGTGCTTTTCAGAGGCATTGGACTACAACTCCCATCATCCCCAGTCCTTTTCTGACCCAGCTTCTTTCTGGAAGGAGAGAGGGGCTCTCTCTAGGTCAGGGGTGGGAGTGGGGGTGGGGTTATCTCTTGCATCTGGCCTGGTGCAAATTAAATGCCAGGTAACAACATACCTTGAGTTTGATATATATAAAACAATATTTTGATATATAAGATAAATCTCAAAAGTTGGGATAAAATACAGGTAGTCCTCACTTACTGACCGATGCTTCGCAACCATTCAAAATTATGGCTGACACCCTAAAAGCTACTTATGATCTGGTTCCAGAACTCCCATGGCTGCACGCAGATTTTGGTTGCTTGGCAACCAGCTCACTTTTACAAGCAAGGTTGCTGCATTTTGAGGTCATGTGAGCATGATTTACAATGTTTTAGCCAGTTTCCTGGCTTTTGGGTTGGTTTCTAGCAAAAAAACAAAACAAAACAAAAATACCCATCCATAGGAATATATGGATTCACTTAATGACTGCTACGAAAAAAGTTACAAAATTTGGGTCTGGTCACATGAGTGCCTTGATTTATGATCATCGGGACTTACAATGGAAATCCTGTGCTTCATTATGGTCATAAGTTGAGCATTTTCTGTAATAATAAGCAGAGCAGGGGAGTTAAAGAGATGGATGGGCTAATTCTGGCTGGAAAAAAACCAGGTTTTTAAAGCAATGCGTACAAAGCCAGAATGGAGAAGACAGCAACAGACAGCAAACGCCCCCTTCTGCAAAGAAGCTGAAGAAACAGGGGACCTGGCAAGCTGCTGACAGAAGATCGCCCAGATTGACTACAAGCAGCGGCACGACAAAGTAGCAACAATGGCACATTGGAAGATCTGCAAGAAATATCATTTGACTGCAAGCAAGAACCGGTGGGACCGTAAAATAGAGAAAGTCATAGAAAATGAAGAAGTTAAATTGCTCTGGGACTTTAGAATTCAGATAGACAGGCACCTGTCATACAACACCCAGGACTTAACAACTGTGGATAATAAAGACCAAAAAATCTAGATAGTGGATGTGGCAGTACCTGGAGAGAGCAGAAGAGATAAGAAGGAACTGGAGAAGATCACAAAATACAAAGGGGACTCGAGGATAAAACATATAAAGAATATTTGCTGGAACTGGATATGTCTAGTTTGATGAAAAGAAGGACTAGGGATGACATAATAGCAGTCTTCCAATATCTCAGGGGCTGCCCCAAAGAAGAGGGAGTCAAACTATTTTCCAAAGCACCTGAGGGCAGGACAAGAAGCAATGGATGGAAACTAATCAAGGAGAGAAGCAACCTAGAACTAAGGAGAAATTTCCTGACAGTGAGAACAATTAATCAGTGGAACAGCTTGTCACAAGAAGTTGTAAATGCTCCAACACTGGAAGTTTTTAAGATGATGTTGGATAACCATTTGTCTGAAGTGGGGTAGGGTTTCCAGCCTAGGCAGGGGGTTGGACTAGAAGACCTCCAAGGTCCCTTCCAACTCTGTGATCCTGTTAATAATAGCAACCTGAGAACCAGTCCAGCAACTTCGGCCTGTTTTTTATCCTCGCTTGACCCAATTTTTTTTTTTCTGAGTGACTTTTTGCTCTTGCTGGTGTCACCTTATTCAAAAGTGAGTAGGGCAAAGGAGGAAGAGAAAAAAAAAAGAAAAGCTGCTGGATAAAAAAATGTGAACTCTGTGTGTGAGTTTGTGCGTGTGTGTGAATGAGACAGTTGCTATGCATGGCCAGCCTTTAAGCTTCTAGTCCATAGAAAGAGGCAACAAGGTACTAATTTACAAGCTGATAATGAGGGACCTTGATTTATGCTGCGGGCCTTCCGTCTGAGAACAGGATGAAGAAATTGGCCTGCGAAGGCCACACGTGTTTTATCACACCACGTTTCAAAGTCATTATCCTCCTTTCCTGGGCTCCTTTAAGCATCTCTTGAGAAGGAAGGTGTGATTCTTCCTGGCAGAGCTGTGAACCAAGCCAGGGAGATGCTGCAGAGAATAATAAGTGCTTCTTTAAAAAAAGGGGGTGTACGTATCTCTCTTTTTCTGGGTCTCTGTGTGGGGAGTGGAGCAATGGATTTTGAAGAAGATTTTACTTTGAAATACCCAAAGTTGCTTCTTCCAAAAAAGCAACTGGACTTTCTTAAAGCTCAAAGAAGCTTCATGGATGAGAAGCAAAAGGTCTTCAAAGTAAAAGAAGGCCCAGTTGCCTCCTGAAAAAAAAAAGCATGTTTGGGTAAGGTGACCAACTTTTTTTACAATGAGAAGGAGGACACAAATAAATTGAAGAAAAAAATTATCGTAAATAAAAGAAACGTTTTATTCCGTGCCGTGTCGTGTTTCAGTAAGAAGTTAACAAAGCCACTTGCACGCGGCACACTCTCTCAAAACAATTCTCCTGAGCAGAGCAATGTGTCTCATAATTGCATCTCGCTGCACTGTACCGAGCCTTGATGAATCGTCATGTCAAATACAAATACAAGTTCGAATCTCCCCAGGCTCGAGGTCGACTCAGCCTTCCATCCTTTCTAAGGTGGGTAAATCGAGGACCCAGTTTGTGGGGGCAATAAGCTGACTTTGTATAAATATACAAAAGTATGAAGGCTATTGCTTAACGCATTGTAAGCTGCCCTGAGTCTCCGGAGAAGGGCGGCATATAAATCAAATTAAAAAAAAAACATCACATCACACGCAACGGATTGGATCGGCATCGATCGAATACAGAGATTTACAGATTAGTCTTCAAATATCGAAAAGGAAAACATGTAAGAGGACACTTTTCGAGAGAGGACAGGACTTATAAAAGAAGGACTGTCCTCCCTAAAGGAGGACGATTGGTCACCTTACCTTTGGGACAACCAGGACTTGTATGATGGAGAATCTCCGCAGACATTTCTTTGAAAACATTTCGCTTCTCATCCAGGTTCTTCTTTGGTTCTTCATCAAACTTCATTCATTAAACTTCTCTGAGGAGAAGCAAAATGTTTTCAAAAGAAAAAAAACAAACAAGGAAGACCAGTTGCTTTTCTGTAAAAAAAGCACCTTTGAGGCAACCATGATCTGAATGATGGAGAATTTCCATAGACATTTCGTTTGGAAGAGTTTTGTTCAAACTTAAGAGGGCTGGACTTCATTTCCCAGAATTCCCCAGCCAGCTGTGGTTATTGTTCCCCACTTTTTCTGACACTGGCTGAAGCAGCTTCAAGATATGAAAAATCTGAGAGACTTTGTGGAAGGAAAATCAAGGGCTTGGCAAGAACTAGGATCAGAGTTCATAGAATCCTAAGGCTGAAAGGGACCTTGGAGGTCTTCTAGTCCAACCCCATGGCCAATGCAAGAGACCTTATTCAATTCTGGACAAAGGGCTGTCCAATCTCTTTTTGAAACCTCCACTAATGGAGCACCTACAACTTCTGGAGGTTAAGCTGTCCCACTGATTGATCACTCCCACTATCAGGAAATTCTTCCTTATTTCCAGGTTGGAGTTCCCTCTGACCCACTTCAACCCACTGCACTTCATTTTTTTTTTATATTATCTCCTATTTGTTTGACTTCATCTACTATTGAGTTGTTCTTCTTGCTGTCCATGGTATTCTCAACTGTTTCACAGAATCAGAGAATCAATCAGAGTATCATAGATTCACAGAATCTTAGAATCATAGAACCATAGAATTACAGAATCGTAAAATCAGAGAATCATAGAATCACACATTCACAGAATCATAAAATCACAGAACTATAGAATAACAGAAGCACAGAATCAGAGAATCGTAAAATCGCAGAACCATAGAATCACAGTCACAGAATCAGAGAATCATAAAATCACAGAATCATAAAATCACAGAATCATAGAATCACAGAATCAGAGAATCATAAAATCACAGAACCATAGAATCAGAGAATCATAAAATCACAGAATCATAGAATCACAGCCTCATAGAATCCTAGGGCTGGAAGGAACCGGCCCAAGGCAGGAGTCCTTATACCATCCTGGACAAGTACTTTCCTGCAAGTATTGGAAGATGCTATCATGTCCTCCCCATAAGCCTCCTTTTTGTAATGCAGAGCACTACACTGGATTGGACTATAGATTTTTTTAAAAAGCAAATGAATATGTAGGGTGTGTGTATGTGTGTGTGTGTGTGTGTGTGTGTGTGTGTGTGTGTTATTGGCATTGTTTGAATTTTTGATAGACCAAGGCAAAAATGTTGTCTGTCCCTGCATGAATGGGATGTGAACCACAGATTTGTATGGCCATTGGAAATCCATGCTTACCTTAAACAAAAAAAGTCAGAAAAGCTGGAATTGTATCGTGTGGCCTCTTTCCAGGTCCTGTAGGGCAGCCAGACAAAGGCCTTCATGAACGGCCTTCAGAATAAAAGCTGTGAAACCAACTCTGGAGATAAAACAATGATAGATGATTAAACGCTGCTCTCTCTTCTGTGAATCTCACAAAGAATGGAAACCCTGGAAAGTGAACATTTCCGACTTCAAAATGCGGCGGAAAAGCTTGCTTATTCTGTGGCCCCAGCTTGGAGAAGAAGACCTGGCGGGACCTTTTTAATTGAGAAGATTCACCCTGAGGGTCTCTGGAGACCTTTTCATTCCTGCAAAGAGGTTAGACGGCTCAACCTCCCTCACTGGGACGTCACTCCGATGGGTTTCCTTCCTCTCGTTTTGCTCCTGATTTCTTTTTAATGATATCAGGGGATGAAGAGGTTTCTTTGATACTCCAGAAGCCAACAAATTGTTCCTAACCCTTTCCCTGACTTCATAAAAGGGCCAGCTTTTATACGGAGCTCGGATTAAGCTATTATGAGCTTGACATGGAGGATGGCAGGCAGTGGGCCAGGCAGATTTCAATCACCCCGAGACAGTCAGGAAAAAAGTAGACAAGCAGCTGAATGGAAGATTTTAACACACACACACACACACTTTTTCATTATGTGTTGTCTATCTCCCTGCCTGCCTGCCTGTCTCCAAAGCTCCAGACAAGGCAGGACAAGAAGCAACGGGTGGAAACTAACCAAGGAGAGAAGCAACGTGGAACTAAGGAGGAATTTCCTAAAAGTGAGAACAATTCACCAGTGGAACAATTTCGCTCCAGAAGTTGTAAATGCTCCAACACTGGAAGTTTTTATGAAGAGATTGGACAACCATTTGCCTGAAATGCTAGGGGGTTGGACTGGAAGAGTTCCAAAATCCCTTCCAACTCCGTCATTCTATTCTGTTCTGTTCTGTTCTGTTCTGTTCTGTTCTGTTCTACTCTACTCTACTCTACTCTACTCTACTCTACTCTACTCTACTCTACTCTACTCTACACTGTTCTGTCCTGTTCTCTACCTACCTACCCATCTAGCTATCTAATATCTATCTATCATCTATCCATCCATCAATTTATCATGCATCTATTGTCTGTCTGTCTGTCTGTCTGTCTCTGTCTCTCTCTCTCTCCATAAGGGATCCCACTTGATAAAAAACGTCCACGAAAGAGACCTAAAACAAAATGGACTGACAACATCAGCAAGGCAGAAGAAAGCTAAGGGCCGTATCGGTTGGAAATGTGTGGAAGCGGCCTTCATCCTCCAGTGTATGGACAATGATATACTTCTATCAATTTAAATTAAAATACCCAAACCAGAGAGAGAGAGAGAGAGAGAGAGAGAGAGAGAGAGAGAGAGAGAGAGAGAGAGAGAGAGAGAGAGAGCAACCACACTTCATCCACAATAAGGAGCCACCTTAAGATGTCACCCGTTCCCTGGAACCCCCCCAATCTGGGCACCACACAAAGCACTTTTGCAAGTGAGAAAGGCCACCTGGGGGTGGCCAAATCAAACCACCTTCTTGTCCCCATTGGGTTACCATGGGCGCCTGGCCCCCCCATCCAAGCCAGGCGCCCCCTTGCCGGAGGCATGTGCTGAAGCATTAAACCTCTGTCTCAACCCGAGGTTTTGTCTCTCTCCGTGGATGCCCTCCCCCCAGCCTGTTCTCTCTCTGCTTCAACGTGATCAGATTAGGAATTAATTATAAATGTGAATAAGAATGGAAAATAATCTTTTGTTTCATTTCTTTTTCTTTTCTTCTTAAGTGTATCAGCCAGACGAACATTAAAAGCAAATTATAGTCATCAGCCAAGGGGAAGGCTGGGACAGGAGGGGAGGCGAAGAGAAAGGAAGGCTGTGCAAAGCCGTAATTGAAAATGGAAAGGATCAGCCGGGGCCTTCAATTCCGTCCTCGGAACAACCTCAGTGTGCGAAATGACAGCATCGCACAATCAGTGTTGGGGAGCTAGTGGCACTGAGAGGGATTGGATTCACTCACTGTTGAATACCTGCCTTTGTCTGAGTTGAATTGAAGTCGCAGCCAAGAAAACGAAGAGCAAAATTCAAACATCTATCCAACCTGTTCATTAAGGTTGGTTATTGGTCCTGGTTCTCCCAAAAGTGCTTTTTTCCCCGCTTCTCATCCCAGAAGCTTCTTTAGCTCTGACTGGAGGGTGGGGAAAGGAAGGATTTATACTCCTTGCAGACAGCTGGTCCTTTGCATCCTTTTAGAGAGCCATTGAGGCCACTTGGAGGTTGATCTGTGTCCTCAGGGTCACCTGAGTGGTGCAAATGGTTCCTGTAGTCTGCAATTTTTTAAACTCTGGAAATCCATTTCTACTTCCACACCATTCAAAGAATGTTCATCCCAAATTGGATAGCTAAAGATCTGTAGGGATTCTCAGTCATCCAAGACATGATTGTCCCAAAGGGGCTTTTTCAAGAGGCAACTGAACTTTCTTTGTTTTTCTTTGAAGATGTTTCACTTTTCGTCCAAGAAGCTTCTTCAGCTCCAACTGGATGGCGGGGAATGTAAGGATTTATACTCCTTGCAGACAGCTGGTCCTTTGCATCCTTTTAGAGGATTGTTGAGGCCACTTGGAGGTTTATCTGTGTCCTCAGGGTCACCTGAGTGGTGCAAATGGGAGTGGAGACTTCTTGGAACTGTTGCAAGGATGATGTAGTTGGAAGGAGATAGATGATGTCATATCCCTCCCCCTCTGTTGAGAAATGGCTGTTCAATTTGGACATAGATGGCCTCTTTGACCCCTCTTCTCAAACCAGTGGTCCTCTCTATCCAAAATGTGGACTTTACGGTCTTCAGAAGAGAGGCCGGTGTCTTTCAAATGCGGACAGACTGCTGAATCTAGTCCTGATGTGTTTGTTCTCCTATCTTGTGCCACATGTTTAGAAAGTGGCTGTTTTGTTTCCCCAATGTTCAGATCAGCACACGGCTCACTGCATTGCACTGCATGTACCACGTTGCTCAGTTTGTGTCTGGGTGCACAAACTTGGAGTGGACAAGCTTCTGCCTTGATGTATTCTTCGATTTGAAGTGTGCACGTATGCAGTGGTGGGATTCAAATAATTTAACAACCGGTTCTCTGCCCTAATGACCGGCTGGGTGGGCGTGGCCAGGGGGTGTGACAGGTAGCACTTGGACTCCTGCACCCCCCTGGGAGCAAAAACGGGCCACGGGGGGCACTGGCCCCCTTTGCCCCCCTTTGCCTCTAGTAGGCCTCCCTGCAGCCTTCTGGGAGCAAAAACAGGCCATCTTCGGCCTAGGAGGCCTTCCTGCACTCACCTGGGAGCCAAAATGGGGTGTGTGGAGACTTCTGGAAGGGGAGGGGCGAGGCCAGCCAGCAATATAGCAACTGGGTCATCTGAGCCAGCCTGAACCGGCTGAATCCCACCACTGCATGTATGTTGTGTTGGCCGAAGATCCTTGCAGCTGTCTGCAAGGAGTATAAATCCTTCCCTTCCCTGCCTTCCAGTTGGAGCCGAAGAAGCTTCTTGGATGAGAAGCGAAACGTCTTCAAAGAAAAACCAGAAAATCCAGTTGCCTTTCAGGGAGGAAAAAAAAAAAAGCACCTTTGGGACAGGTCTTTTGATAATTCCAGATTGCAGACACGGTCGAATGGCCAGGGATCCAAATCAAGAACGAAGCACTTTGAATCAGCTGCCCGGATGGATGAACCTATCAGTTCTGCTCTAGTTTTCATGCATTGCTTTAAGATCTCGGAGTTCTTTCCGTCCCATTGATCACGGAACCTGTGAACTTCAATAAAGGGGCCTCTGACAATGGAATGAATGTACAGCTTTACTCTGGCTGTCAAAAGCTCTTCGTCTCAACCCACCCTGAGCTGTGTTTCTCCATCAGATCAGTGGGCCATCTCTGCGTAGACAGACGTCTTGAGGAAGAGAGAAGGGAAAAAAGCTCTCAGGTGTGGGAGGATATACATATATATATATTTGCTCATGGCGACTCTGGCAGCTTGCAGAAATAAAACCCCAGTACAAAACCTAATAGTTGGAAGGGCCATTGGAGGTCATCTAGTCCAACCCCCCACCCAAGCAGGCGACCCTACACCATTTCTGACAGACGGCAGTCCAGTCTCTTCTTGAAAGCCTCCAGGGATGAAGCTCCCACAACATCCGAAGGCAACTTCTGTTCCATGGGTTGATCGTTCTCAGTGTCAGAAAGTTCTTCCTCATTTCCAGGGTGAATCTCTCCTTGGTCAGTTTCCATCCATTATTCCTTGTCTCGCCTTCAGGTGCCTTGGAGCAGGGGTGAAATGCTCCCGGTTCGGACCGGCTCGGGCAAGTAGGTAGCGATGGCGGCGGGCAGTTCGGAGAAGCGGTAGCAAAAATCCCTGCCCCCGCCCCCCATGCCCAGCTGAGCTGCGTGATCGTCAGAGCCTTTTTTTTTCCTTTTAAATGTTTCTGACGATCCCAGCTGAGTTGCCTTAGCTGCTGGTCGCAACGCCTGCCTTGCTTCGCTTGCGATCAAGCTCATCGGTGAGCAGCTCTATCTGCCTGCCTGCCTTCCTGCCTGCCTTGTCCCTTCTATTCTGGGGTCTCCAACCTTGGCAACTTTAAGACTTGTGGATTCAACTCCCAGCAAAGCTGGTTGAGGAATTCTGGGAGTTGAAGTCCACAAGTCTTAAAGTTGCCAAGGTTGGAGACCCCTGTTCTATTGGGTAAGTTTTTTCCCCCCTTTGGGAGCTTTAAAAAAATAGTTAATTGGTTTTTTTTTTTAGTTGTTCTTTTTTTAGACCTAGCCATTTAAAGTTTAGGAAGTTTTAAATTTAACTGTTTTTATATAAAATAAATTAAAATAAAATAATATTTGTGCAGCTTTCTGAGATTTAGTGTTTCGGTAGTGTTTCACTCTAACTACACAAACATACAAAATCTCACGAAGCTGTATGTGGAATTTTGTGTGTGTAAAGTGTGAAAGTTGGTTTTTTGGGGCTTTTTGTGGCTGTGTGAGGTTCCTGCTTGTTGCAGGGGCCATTTGGGGTCCAGCACAGCTGCTTTTACATTGTGGGTGAGCCCGTTGTGTTGTGTTGTGTTTTGTAGGTTAAAAAGGGGGAAAGAAGTGATGTCGATTTGGCCACGCCCACCCAGTCACCTTACCACCAAGCTCCGCCCACTAATTAAGCCACGCCCACAGAACCAGTAGCAAAAAAAAATTAGATTTCACCCCTGCTTTGGAGAATAGCTTGACCCCCTCTCCTCTCTGTGGCAGCCCCTCAAGTATTGGAAGATGCTCTCATATCTCCCCTGGTCCTTCTCTTAGACTAGCCATGCCCAGTTCCTGCAACCGTTCATCGTATATTTTAGCCTCTAGTCCCCTCATCATCCTGGTTGCTCTTCTCTGCACTCTTTCTAGAGTCTCAACATCTTTTTTATAGTGTGGTGACCAAAACTGGATACAGTACTATAGATGTGGACTTCTTCTTCTTCTTCTTCTTCTTCTTCTTCTTCTTCTTCTTCTTCTTCTTCTTCTTCTTCTTCTTCTTCTTCTTCTTCTTCTTCTTCTTCTTCTTCTTCTTCTTCTTCTTCTTCTCCTTCTCCTTCTCCTTCTCCTTCTCCTTCTCCTTCTCCTTCTCCTTCTTCTTTTTATTATTAAGGCTTTATAGAGGGGTATTAGTACCTCCCTTGCAGGTCAATGAATTTTGTCCTTACTTCTTTCTCACGACCACCTCCCAAAAATCAAGAGTGTCATAAGAGCTGTGCTTCTCTCAATCCTTTATTGAAGTTCCAAATCTTGCCATTTGGAGATATTTCTTGAGCTTCACTATTTGCTTTTTCTGTCTTGATATGCAGAATTTTCTAAACTCTTAACTGGCTGTTCGTTTTTTATTGGCTGTGAATATATGCAAGACAGCCGCTTGGCTAATCATGCTGGTCAGCTTGCAAAACTACAGAAAAATCTATTAGAAAAATATCATAAATCAAGAAGTACAAAAGGTAACAGCGGAAAGACTAAATGCTGAGCATTAAAACGCTAAACCATTAGGAAGTCTGGCTGAGGTAATAGATTTTAGTCCAGCTGTTTGTTGACTATCCAAGTCTGTCAGCCAGGGATAACCGACATGTCCCTCGAACAGTTCCTCCCTTTCAAAAGGCCATGTAAAGAGCCCCCCTCCCATTCCCAAAGACACCGAGCTTGTCGATCAAAAAGGTTGGCAGTTCGAATCTCTAGTATAGGTCTACTGGGTGAGCAGGGGGTTGGACTAGATGACCTCCAAGGTCCCTTCCAACTCTTACTGTTACTGTGACTGTGTCTGACCTGACCTGACTCTATAAAATAGATGTTGATACTTTGGAAAGAATGCAGAGAAGAGCAACTAAGAAGATTAGGGGACTGGAGGCTAAAATCTATAAAGAACGGTTGTAGGAATTGGGTTGTTGTTGTTGTTAGTTGCGAAGTTGTGTCCGACCCATCGTGACCCCCTGGACAACATTCTTCCAGGCCTTCCTGTACTCTATTGTCCCCCAGAGTACATTTAAGCTCACGCCGACTGCTTCAGGGACTCCATCCAGCCACCTCATTCTCTGCCGTTGCTTTCTTCTTTTGCCCTCCATCTTTCCCAGCATTAGGCTCTTCTCCAGGGAGTCCTTCCTTCCTTCTCATTAGGTGGCGAGAGTATTTGAGTTTCCTCTTCAGGATCTGGCCTTCTAAAGACCAGACAGGGTTGATCTCCTCAAGGACTGACCAGTTGGATGGCCTTGCAGTCCAAGGGACTCGCTGGAGTTTTCTCCAGCACCAGAGTTTTTGGGTATGGAATTGGAATTGGGTATCGGAATTGGGTGTATCTAGTTTAATGAAAAGAAGGAGTGAGGTTGCATAATAGCAGTAATCCAGTATTTGAGGGGTGGGGGTGGGGGTCAACCCTTTCTCTAAAGTGCCTTAAGACAAAAAAAGAAGCAATGGATGGGAACTAACCAAGGAGAAATTTCCTGACAGTGAGAACAATTAACCAGTGGAACAGCTTGCCTCCAGAAGTTGTAAATGCTCCAACAGTGGAAGTTTTTAAGAGACTGGACAGCCACTTATCTGAAATGGGATAGGTTCTCCTGCTTGAGCAGAGAGTTGGACTAGAAGACCTCCAAGGTCCCTTCCAACTCTGCTATATTCTAACTTCCTATAGAAGTGATGGCAAACCTTTTTGGCACCACGTGCCAAAAGCAGGCAGAGCATTGGGGGTTACGTGCGCACGTATCCACGACCATAATGCAATGCCCCCCCCCGTGCGCTCCGGCCTCTGCACATGTGCCAGCACCACCTTGCACATGCATGTATGACCCCCTGCCCCCCTTTCTCCTAGGACCTTTCTCCCACTCCCCCATAAGGCAAACCCCAAGATTTACAGCGAGGCTGGCAGTGGGAGGAGGAGGAGGAGGAGGAGCGGCTTCTGCCTCTGCAAAGAGGATTTCCCCCCCTCCCTCCACCCGGACCTTTCTCTTCCCCAGTAAGGCAAATCCTGAGCAGAGGTAGCGGCACAAGCAAAGAGGCAACACTGCTTTGCCGGCACGAACGGCCTCCAATGTGGATCTCGGACAGCGGATGTCGATGGCATGGCCGGTGCATGCTAAGAGAAGATGGGCATGTGCATGCCAGGAAATAAACTTCTGATTTCCAGTGCATGCATATACACCGGCCAGCTGGTCTTCTGCTTACTGGTGAGCATGCGTGTGGGACAATCAGCTGGCTGGCTGAGCTTCTCGTTTCTGGCGCAGCCATATGCGTGAAGGCCTGCTGATCGTCACGCACGCATGCACGACAGTAACCAGAAGACTAGCTGGCCGGTGTGCGTGCGTCCACCAGAAACTCGGAAGAGGAATGGGCATCGCCACATGTGCCAGGCGACATGGTTACACGTGCCACCTGTGGCAGGTGGCACGTGTAACCATGTCGCCCGGCACACGGATCTATAGGCTACAGATGTAACTCGCTGGTCGATTCTCGTATGGAAAAATTTCCAGGCGGGATTTTCAGTCCGCAACAAATTTATTTATTTATTTATTTCAATTTATATACCGGGAGGGGGACTCAGGGCAGTGAACAGCCAAATTAAAACACATATAATACAAATATTAAAAAATTTAAAATTAGATTAAATCGTTGGCATTCCAAAATAAAAGTCTCAAACCCCGTTAAAATCCCCAATTTAAAACCCCAGAAATTAATACTACCAAAAATTTTAAAACCCCATTAAAATCAATGCAGGGATTGTGTCTTTTCTCTTTCCGCCGATCAAAGAAGACACGGAGGCCCCCTCATCATTTCTTTCCACGGTCCCCGTGAGAGACCATCTTTCCTTCTGAAATGCATCTAGGCAGCCCAAGCTGGCAGGTGCTGAGCGGACGGAGCGTTAAAAAACCAGCCCAACTAAGTCAAGCTGGCATAAAATCCATGCAGGACATTGAACGGCAATGATTCTGACAATAAAGCCAGCCCGATAAATATTATGAAATGAAAACAGCCCGGCAGGAATGCGCGATCGATCCGAGGGGGCAGAAGTTTAAGCGCACATAAGATGAGTGGTAGGATTTCGGAGCGGCCTCGGTGGTGGGGTTTGTTTTGGGTTTTTTTGGCATGTGCCTAACGTGAGGGGTATGTTTAAAGGCAGCCATGAGGGTGTGATTGAAGCTCTGTGTGAATGTGTGTATGTGTGTGTGTGTGTGTGTGTGTGTGTGTGTGTGAGAGAGAGAGAGAGAGAGAGAGAGAGAGAGAGAGAGAAGGATTATATTTACACAAATCTATCATCTATCTGTCATCTCTCTCTCTCTCCTTCATCTGCCTGGATCTATTTATCTGTCTATCTGTCTGTCTGTCTATCTATCTATCTATCTATCTATCTATCTATCTATCTATCTATCTATCTATCTATCTATCATCTATCATCCATCCCTATCATCCATCCCAATCTATCATTTATCTATCATCCATATCTATCCATCCGTCCATCCACCCATCCACCCATCCATCCATCCATATCTATCATCCATCCCTATCATCTATCATCTATCATCCATATCCATCCATCCGTCCATCGATATCTATCTATCTATCTATCTATCTATCTATCTATCTATCTATCTATCTATCATCTATCTATCTATCTTATTTTTTTTTCTTTTTACAACCCTTTAATCCTTTTATTCAGGGTGGAGTAAGGGCAAGTGAATAAAGCTGAGTGTTTACTGGCAGATGCCCTTCCTGACGCCTACATGGAGTTCACAGCAAATATTTTCTCCTTGTGTCCTGATAGAGAAACATCCGCCATTGCCTAGGATTGAACTCTCAACCTTCCAAGAGGGAGGCGAGTGTCTTCACCTCTATGCCATCACGCCATTCCTATCTATCTAGATTAATACTAGACCAATAATCATGCAGTAAACAATACCCTAATCAAGGAACTACCAAACCAGACAGACAATGTAACAATAAACCACAGCCTAATCAAGGTTCTACCAAGACCACACTTACCAACACTATAATCAGAAACTCCCTTCTAGCATCCATGATGTTACCTAGTGGTTGCAGGACAACAGCCAAGGTCAGGGAGCACCAAGAACCCCTCAGTTCTCCCCTTCCTCCTCCTCCTCCTCTCCTCTCCAGCACTGATGATGTTACCAAGGTGGGTAATGAAATTCTTCTTCTTCTTCTTCTTCTTCTTCTTCTTCTTCTTCTTCTTCTTCTTCTTCTTCTTCTTCTTCTTCTTCTTCTTCTTCTTCTTCTTCTTCTTCTTCTTCTTCTCCTCCTCCTCCTCCTCCTCCTCCTCCTCCTCCTCCTCCTCCTCCTCCTCCTCCTCCTCCTCTTCCTCCTCCTCTTCTCCTCCTCCTCCTCCTCCTCCTCTTCCTCCTGCTCCTCCTATCTAACACTGATGATGTTACATAGTTGGGTCATGAAACATCTGCAAGAAAGCACCAAGGACTCCATATAATAAAATGAGCTTCTTCAAAGCTGTTCAAGACAGGAAGAAAAGACTGGTAACCTTAGCAGATAGAGAGTGTGATAAACACAACTCACAAGATACTAGGGAAGGTTGAAAGGGCAAGCCTGAAATTTGAGATTGATAGAAAAATTGTTCAGTGGATACCTCTTTCCTTCAAATGAGTTTAGATTTCTGGACCAGATGATTTGGATCTATCTATCTATCTATCTATCTATCTATCTATCTATCTATCTTTCTAAAATCACGACATCTTATTTTTAAATATCTTGGAAAACAGGGAATTGTCCATCCACTTGGATGGACAATAGCAAACATCCCCATCTTTAAAAAGAAAGGAGAAGAAGATCTGGACCAGTCAGAGTGACATCAACATTAGAGAAGATTCAGGAGCAAATCATGCAGTGATCATTTATCAGAAGTCCGCTTGGATTTGTCAAGAAGAAATCTTGACAAAGTAACCTTATTTCATTTGGGGCCAGGGAGCGTTCTGAATAGGTTGGCAGAATACCCTGGATATAATATGTGTATCATTATTTTAGGCGGCATCCATCAAAGTCTACTGCCAAGTCCCAGGGAGTAATCCATCTCCTTTATTCTGCTCTGGACAGGTCCCACCTTCAGTATCACAGCCAGTTGGTTTGATAATTGGAGAAGAAAGGATGTAGAGATCCAGAGAAGGGCGGGGGGGGGGGGACCTGGGCCTTTATGAACATCTGGAGTGAAAAATTGAGCATGTTTAGCCTTGAGGAAAGAAACCCAACTTGATGAACTAAAAAGAAGAGAAGAGCCAGGGGTGACATGATAGCATCTTTCAATATTTTTTTTTTTTTAAATTTGATTTATATGCCACCCTTCTCCGGAGACTCAGGGCGGCTTACAATGCGTTAAGCAATAGCCTTCACATTTTTGTATATTTATACAGAGTCAGCTTATTGCCCCCACAAACTGGGTCCTCATTTCACCTACCTTAGAAAGGATGGAAGGCTGAGTCGACCTCGAGCCTGGTGAGAATTGAACTCTCAGTAATTGCAGGCAGCTGGATGTTAAATGCTGCCTTAGTAGGACGCATTAGCCTCCTACGCCACTCAGGCTCCCACAAAGGGTTCCCACAGAGGGGCTGCCCCAAAGAAGAGGGGGTCAGGTCATCCTATTCTCCAAAGCACCTGAAGGCAGGGCAAGAAACAATGAATGGAAATTAACCAAGGAGAGAAGCAACCTGGAATTAAGGAGAAACTTTCTGACAGTGAGAATAATTAATCAGTGGAATAGCTTGCCTCCAGAAGTTGTGAATGCTCCAACACTGGAAGTTTTTAAGAAGAGATTGGATAACCATTGTCTGAAATGGTATTAAATCTCCTGGTTGGGCAGGGGGTTGGACTAGAAGATCTCCAAAGACCCTTCCAGCCCTGGGATCCTAAAACTCCTACTTATATGAACTCTGTTCCTAATTTCTGCCAGATTTCCCCTGATTTGCCTCTTAGGAAGGGAATGGGATAACTTACCACAGCCAACTCACGGCGGGACAATTTAAGAATTCTACGTAATTATTTAAAACAAATAAAAACATATTTTAATTTTTGCTTCATTCACATTTCATTCTGTCCCTCCTTTTGTATCCTTTCTTCAATGATTCTATTCCACCATTTCTTTGATAATGGTGTAACTCTTGTCCCACAGCAAGTTGGCTATGGTGAGTTGGCCATGGTGAGTTGGGTATGGTGAGTTGAGTGTGTTGAGCTGGATTTGGTAAGTTGTCTGTGGTGAATTGGCTTTGGTGAATTGGCCATGGTAAGTTGTCCATGGTGAGTTCTGCATGGTGAATTGGCTGTGATGAATTGGCCGTGGTAAATTGGGTGTGGTGAATTGTCTATAGGGAGTTGTCCATGGGGAGTTGTCCATGGGGAGTTGGCCTGGTGAGTTGGCCATGGTGAATTGGCCATGGTGAATTGGCTGTGGTGAGTTGACCTGGTGAGTTGGGTGCTGCAAATTGGCAGTGATGAGTTGGCTGTGGTGAGTTGGCTGTGGTGAATTGGGTACAGGGAATTGTCTTAGGCCTCCCCAGGAACTCTTTCAGATTTTACATACCTTGGAGCTGTCCTTCAGAGATGGTGAGCTCCTTTTCTATTTCCAGGGTCCCAAAAGCTTCAAAACCTATAGTCTTCACCGGATCCCTAGCTCACTGGCTCTCCCAAACAAGAATCCAGTTTCAAAAGAAAGAAAAGGAGAAACTGCCTGCAGCATAAATCCAGATGTACCAGAACATGAATTGCCTTGTCGGTGGCTGCTGTCTACTCAACCTTATTTCTTTCACAAGAAAAAAAAACCTGATTGCAATTTATCAAACTACTTTGGGGCTCACAAGCAGCTGCCTTAACCGGTGTCGGAGCTGAAATTGCTCTGACAAATAGAGACACCCCTCCAGACGTCAGATGCAAAACAGCAACAAAATTCCAGCATGCCACTTTTGGCTCAATGGCAGGTTGTTGGTCCTGGCTCAGGGCAGCTCCAGGGGGCCCTTCAAAGGTCACATCTGCCCTGCTGTGAAATGCATTTCCTGGGGAAGCCCATGGGGCAGCTGCTGGCTAAACCTACCTGGGACCCTCAAATGTGTGACAGCTCAATAAAAGGCAGCTTTGGGGAGGGATTTTGGAGGCCCAACGAGTGGGTCAGAAGTGACGGTTCGACTTTGGGAAACAGGAGAATGGATGTTATTTATACAGGTGGAAATCAGAGTGGCTTAGAAATGGTGGCAGGAAAGGGCAGTGCTGCAGCTTGGATCCAGAGCTTGGAGGGAAGTTAAAATTCCAGCCTCCATGAGAATCAGCAACCACCTTGGGTAAAATTAATAATAATAATAAAAATTAATTGCTGCTTTGGAGGCCAAGACAGCAGGTTTACAAAGGTTAGCCATGTTGGTTAGAAGAGAAGGATGGGATGTGTTGGCTCGGCGCCGGAAAGAAACGCGACTCAGCTGTCCGTTCAGAACCTTTATTAGATGGGTGAAACTGCACGCCGGCTGGGCTGCTGAGCCTCCTTATATCCTGCTCAGGCATGCCCACCGGCCAATGACAATCATTTAAGCTTCCCGCCGGTGGAATCTACCAATCCCCCGGCGGATGTCCTTATAAGGACATAACACCCCTCCCCTCCTAGTCCTTAGTCCGTCAATCCGTGTGCGCGATCACGTACTCGCGCAGGTAGGCGGGACGCCTGACGGTTCTACTGGACCTGCGCGGCCCGGTCGGTGGGTGGATGCTGCTCCGGACGGGCCGGGCCCCGGTTGGCGCCTGTCCCTCCGTCCGGGAGTCTCCGGACTCTGCCGTCGAGTGCGCGGGGCCTGACCTGGCGTCTCCGGCAGGAGTTGAAGTCATCTCCTTGGGCCGTTCCCTGGGTGCGCCGCCGTAGGTCTGGTGGTCCTCCGGGCTGTTCCAGTCGCCATGGTCGGAAGACGGTCGTCTGAACCTCGGTAAGGTTTCCGAGTCCTCGTCCCGTGTCCGAGATGCCCCCGGGTCAGGGGTCGTGGGGACCTCCACGGTGGGTTGACCCCCTGGTGGTGGTGGGTGCGACGGTCTCTCCCTGGCCTCTCCGGGTCGGCCTACCTCGCCGGGGTAGGGTAGGTGGCGTCCCTCCAGGCCGGGGATTGGCTGGTCCTCCTCCTCGTGCGGTGGGAGGCTTTCTTCGCCGAATCGTTGTCGTCCTCCCCTGCCGGGTGGGTGTCGCCGGCCCTCCTCTTCAGGGTGCGGTGGGCCTCCTTCATCGTGGTGGGGTAGGCCTACCTCGTCGGGGTGTGGCTGGCCTACCCTGTCGGGGCGGTGCAGGTCTACCTCGTCGGGGTGGGGTAGGCCTACCTCGTCTGGGTGGTTTTCCTCGAACTCCTCAGTTCCCCTCCACCTTTTCCGGAGCTGGTCGATGTGTCGCCTGCAGATGCGGCCGTCGACCAGCTCGACTTCGTAGGACCTCGGGCCGGTCACTCGCATGATTTGACCCTTGAGCCATTTGGGATCGCCCTGGAAATTTAGCGCGAAAATCAAGTCCCCGCACGCGAAGTTCCTTGGCGGCGGAGGTTTGTTCGGCCTGTCTTTTGGGTTATACAGCGGGTGCAGGCGGTCTAGCGGTGAGCGCAGCTTCCGTCCCATCAGTAGCTCTGCCGGGCTTTTTCTCGTCGTTGTGTGAGGGGTGATGTGTTGGGTCAAGAGGAACTGGTCAATTTGTTCCTGCCAGTCCCCTTTTCCCATTCTGGTTAGTGTCTCTTTCGTTAGCCTCACCATTTTCTCGGCCTGTCCGTTTCCGGCCGGTCTGTAAGGGGCGGTGAGCGCGTGCCTTATGCCGTGGCCTGCCAGGAATTCCTCCATCGCCTTCGCTGTCAGCTGTGGCCCGTTGTCGGAGACGAGGGTGTCCGGAAGGCCGTGCGTGGCGAATAGACGTCGTAGGGCCTTGATGGTGGCTTCCGTCGTGGTGGAGGGCATGGCTATGACTTCCAGCCACTTGGAAAATGCGTCGACCACGATCAGGAGGGATTTACCGTTCATCGGCCCGGCGAAGTCGATGTGGATTCTCGACCAGGGTCCGGATGGTGATTCCCACTCTGACGGTGTCGCTTGCGGGGGTGCTGGTCTCGTTGCCTGGCACGGGTCACATCTGGCAATCCACGCCTCGATGTCTTTGTCTAAGGCGGGCCACCAGACGTAGCTCCTTGCTAGGGCCTTCATCCTGACGATCCCTGGGTGACCGCAGTGAAGGGTTTGCAAAGTCCGTTTTTGGAGTGACTTGGGAATGACCACGCGGTCGCCCCAGAGGAGGCAGCCTTGCATCGTGGTGAGTTCTTGCTGCCTTCTGTGGAATGGGGTTAGCTCCTCCCTCTGGGCTTCTTCTGGCCATCCCCGTAAGACCCAGGATAGCACTTGCTTGAGGATTCTGTCCTTTGCGGTGTGCTGTGCAACCGTGGATGAGGACACCGGGCTGGACTGGTCATCATCGATGTGGTGGAGTCCGAGTGTGGGTGCGGGATCCTCGATCCGTTCGTTCAGCGGGCACCTGCTGAGGCCGTTGGCATTTCCAATGACCTTACCGGGCCGGTGGGCTAGGCGGTAGTTGTAGCCCGACAGGAAGATGGCCCAGCGTGTCATCCTGGGCGACATGAAGGTTGGGGTGGGTTTGTCCCCCGCGAGGAGGCCAAGTAATGGTTTGTGATCTGTTATGATGGTAAACGCTCTGCCATATACGTATTCATGGAAACGCTTAACGCCTGCCACGATCGCTAACGCTTCCTTGTCTATTTGGCCGTAGTTCCTTTCGGCTGGTGACATCGTTTTGGAGAAGAAAGCAATTGGTGCTTCTTCTCCATTCGGGAGTTGGTGGCTTAGGATGGCCCCGACCCCGTAGGGTGAGGCGTCGCAGGTCAAGGTTAGCGGTAGCTCCCCGTTGTACTGGATGAGGAGGCTGTCGGAGGACAGGAGTCTCTTGGCTTTCTGGAAGGCTTCCTCCTCTGCGCTCCCCCACTTCCAAGGTGCCGCCTTCCCTAGGAGTCGGTGCAGTGGTTCAGCGACGGTGGCTTTCTGTTGTAGGAATACACTATAAAAGTTAAGTAATCCCAGAAAAGCCTGAAGCTCCGTTTGTTTTTTGGGGCTGGAGCCTCGTGTATAGCCCTTACCTTGTCTTTGGTGGGGTGGATGCCCTGGCTATCAATTAAATAGCCCAGGAACTCGACTTCCCTGACTCCGATCACGCACTTGTCCCGTCGGACTCGTAGTCCCTTCGCCTGGAACCGCTGCAGGGCAAGCCTGAGCCGTTCCATTAGTTGGGATTCCGATGTCCCTGAGACTAGGACGTCATCAAAGTAGGGCACTACCCCTGGAATGCCTTGGAGAAGGCGTTCCATCATCGATTGAAAAATCCCCGGGGCGGCACTGACTCCGAACTGGAGCCTGTTGCATTTGAAGGCGCCCCGGTGCGTGACGATCGTTTGTGCCTCCGCAGTTGTCTGGTCCACTGGCAGTTGCTGGTAAGCCTGCGCCAGGTCCAGTTTGGCGAAAATTGATCCATTGCCCAGTGAGTGCAACAGATGTTGCACTACTGGCACCGGATATGCGCTCTGCTGCAACGCGCGGTTGATGGTGCACTTATAATCGGCGCAGATGCGCACTGATCCATCAGGCTTCATGGGGGTCACAATGGGAGTCTCCCATGCAGCGTGATCGATCGGTTCGAGGATGCCCTGGGCGATTAGCTTATCCAATTGTGCATCCACTTTCGGTCTAAGGGCAAACGGGACTCTGCGGGGCTTTAGCCGAATCGGATTGATTTTGGGATCTAAATTTAGAGAAATGGGTTTCCCCAGGAATTTACCTAAGCTCCCGTCGAAGACGTCCTGGAAGTCTTCTAGGAGTTTGTCGAGCTGACTATTCCTAATCTGATTAATTCCTCCGATTGTGAGCCCTAGTGGCCTGAACCACTCCACTCCCAGTAGGGTCGGTCGGTCGTCCTTGACGACGGCGATGGGGAGGTCTCCGCTGAACCCTTTGTATGTCACTCTGATGTTCGTTCGTCCCAGGATGCCGATGGGGTGGCCGCCAAAGTCTACTAACTTCGCCTGGATTGGCTTCAGGTGTCCCTTCGCGATGTTGGGCTGGAGTCTTTTTAGGTTCTGCCAGGCAATAATGGAGAAGGGTGAGCCCGAGTCTATCTCCATGGGGCATGGTGCCCCGTCCACGTGGACGGTCACGTGGAATTTTTCGGCTCCCTCCGCTGCGGTGTTGGCAATGGTCGTCTTGTTGACCCGCCGGCCGTTTGCTTGCCGCTCGTCCTGTCGCCTCGGTTGCTGGGATCGTCTGGATGACCTCTGGTATTCGCGGTCTCCAGGTCTCTGCCTCTCAAAAGTTGGTTCTGCCGCCCTGCAGGCCTCGGCAATGTGGCCTTTCCGTCCGCATCGGCGGCAGGTTGCATCTCGCCAGCGACATCTGGCGCGAGGGTGATCTCCCTTGCAGCTGGCGCATCTGTCCTCTCGGGTGCCATCTTGTTGACTTTCCCGCCTTTGGGGCCTCGTGACCTTGTGGACGGCCATTTCCCCTTCGGACTCCGAGCACGTGGAGAGGTCCTCGGATGACTGAGGCTGTTCTCTGTGGATCTTGTGGATCCCTTTTGAATGTCTCATCGCTGCTGCCGCTCTGTCGGACGTCTCCGCCGCGGTTGCTTCTTCTATGACGTCCTTAAGAGAGATCTTTTTCCGGCTGAGGAACTTTTTCTGGACTGAGCAGTCCCTCATGCCGAATACGATCCGGTCTCTCAGCTGGACGTCCACATTCTCAAACTCACAGCTGGCCGCGATCTTCCGGAGTGCCGATACGAAGTCCTTGAACGTTTCCCCTTCGTTCTGATTCCTTTGGTGGAATTCAAAACGGTTGGCTAGGGGAGTGCTCGTGGGCGCGTAGTGCTCCTGAAGGATGTCTTGGAGCTCGGACCATGGCATCTGCTCGATGTCCCTGGGTGCCACGAGGTCCATCGCCATCTCCAGGACTTCGGATCCGCAGTGAGCCAGGAAGAGAGCCCTCTTCCTGTTGTCGTCCAGTTCTGTGAAGCCGCTGCCCGCCAGGAATTGTCTGAATCTCACCATGAAGGACTTCCATTTTTCCTGGCTTGGATTGAATGGAGCCAGGGAAATTTGTGGTCCCGACATGGTTCAGTGACTTAGCTCGGTGATTCAGCTCCTGATGGCGGTAGCGTTGTGTTGCAGGTCGTCGGTTCTTTTTCAGTCCTTCGTCGCCAGTGTTGGCTCGGCGCCGGAAAGAAACGCGACTCAGCTGTCCGTTCAGAACCTTTATTAGATGGGTGAAACTGCACGCCGGCTGGGCTGCTGAGCCTCCTTATATCCTGCTCAGGCATGCCCACCGGCCAATGACAATCATTTAAGCTTCCCGCCGGTGGAATCTACCAATCCCCCGGCGGATGTCCTTATAAGGACATAACAGGATGCAACTGGTTTGTTTAAAGGATTATCTCTCTATGGATCCTTGGTGCTCTCTTGCAGAAGTTTCATGAACCAGCTAGGTAAAATCATCAGTGCCTACAAGGAAGTGGGGGTTTGTGGAGAGGAGGAGAAAGAGGAAAAGGACGAGGACTGTGGGGGCCTTGGTGCTCAGCTTGGATGTTTTCTAGTAGACATTTCATGACCCAGCTAGGGTACATCATCAATTTAAAACAGGGGTCACCAACCTTTCGGACCTCAGGGACCACTAAATTCATAATTTTAAATCCCGTGGACCATTAATATGATCTGCCTAATGATCGGCCGGGTAGGCGTGGCTAGGTGGTCATGTGACTTGGGTGGGAATGGCCAACTAGATGTCACTAGTAGTCCTGTCTGGACTACTGTAACGCTCTCTACATGGGGCTCCCCTTGAGGAGCACCCGGAGGCTCCAACTGGTCCAGAATGCAGCCGCGCGAGTAATTATGGGAGTGACTCGTCACTCCCAGATAACTCCCCTCTTGCGTGAGCTGCACTGGCTCCCAGTGGTCTTCCGGGTGCGTTTCAAGATGCTAGTCACCATCTTCAAAGCGCTCCATGGCTTAGGACTGGGATATCTACAGGACCGCCCTCTGCCACTGAATATCTCCCACCGCCCAATACGCTCTCACAGAGAGGGCCTCCTCAGGGTGCCGTCAGCCAGACAATGTCGGCGGGCGACCCCCAGGGGGAGAGCCTTCTCTGTGGGAGCTCCGGCCCTATGGAATGAACTGCCCCCGGATATAAGAAAGATTCCTGACCTCCGTGCCTTCCGTCGGGCTCTGAAAACTCTGTTGTTCCATCAAGCCGGCCTGACCGAATAGATTAATTTTAATGGGTTTTAAACTGGTTTTAATGGGGTTTTAATAAGGGGTTTTAAATAACGGCCAAATAGCTTTAACTTATTTTAGTAGTTTTAATTTTTGTGTGGACTGTTTTAATATGGCTGTGAACCGTCCTGAGTCCCTCGGGAGAAGGGCGGTATAGAAATGCAATAAACTAAACTGAACTGAAACTGAACTCACGTCAAGGGGTGCCTTGCCCTGTTAGTATTGATAGGCGTGTTCTTGATGGTTCCTTGATTAGGCTGTTATTTATCAATAACATGTTTGTTTGAGTTGGTAGTTCATTGATTATGGAAACAATATACAAACCAATAGTAAAACCGTCCTCCCTTCTAGCGCTGATGATGTTACCTAGCTGGGTAATTAGACGTCTGCAAGAAAACAACCAAACTCAGAAAGCACCAAGGGGCATACAACCCTCCCCTCCACCTCTTCTTCTCCGTCCTCCCCCTCCCCCTTTCCCGCACCACCCTCTCTTCTAACACTGATGGTGTTCCCTAGTTGGGTCATGAAATCTCTCCAAAAATCCAAGCTCAGAGAGCACCAAGGACCCCACTGTTCAATCCTGAGCTACAAATGTTTTCTTTCATCAGGACTCCCTCCTGCTTACACCACCACTCTTACTGCAGGAAAATATTGCTCTCCGAAAGCCCAGAAAAGGAACTGGATGGTCTTCTCTGAAATATCTTTTTTTCTGATACTTAAGGAAGCCAATTATCTTAGCTCAAGGCTAAACTCTTCAGGGGGTGCAAATCAGCCACAGTCTGATTTGAACTGGTGAGCAAAGATGGAAAGTGGAATGATTCAGTTTGGTTCAAGCCGTTCAGGAGGCAAGGTTCAGTTTGATAAAATCGTGGATAATGGCAGTACCTTTAAATTGAGCCCAATTCTCAATGATCTCTCTTGGCATCCACACACGGACAACATTTGCTAGGTATTGTGACCTGCACTGACTTCATTTATGGAATGACCCTGGTGCTCTGGCAGTGGGGGAACAAACTTTTGTTTGGCATTTTCTGGGAGCTGGTTGCTGGAGAGGATACATCAACAATCCGATAAACCAATAACAAGATAAGCAGGGATTAACACCAGACAAACAAGGAGAAAGCAATAGCCTCATCCAGGAAGTATCACGGAGAACTCCACACTTCTCCCAACACTGGCAGGGCAAGTTACTGTATTTAAGTAGGGAGCAAAACCCACACTCACAAGCACTGATGATTTTACCTGAAACTACTGCAAGAAAACAACCCATAATTCAACCCTGAGCTACAAATCTTCTCTTTTATGGAAGAAGAAATACCCAGAACAGGTCAGGGCCTGAATCAAGGGGGAATCAGATCTCTGATCCTGGCTGAAGATTTTGAGATCGGTTAAATTTCCCTAGACCACTGAAAATGCTCTCTGGGAGGGCTATTATTCTTCCATGAGTCGTGCAAAGGAAGGAGGGAGGGAAGGAGATAGGGAAGGAAAGAAGAAAAGGGAAGGAAGGAGAAAAGGAAAGGAAAGAAGTTATATGCTTTTTAAGCCAAAGTTATATGCTTTTTTAAAGAAATTGTTTAACTTTTGTGTACTATTTTATTTGGCTGTTCACCGCCCTGAGTCCGCAAGGAGAAGGGCGGTATACAAATCTAAACAAATAAATAAATAAATAAATAAATAAATAAAGATAAGGGAGGGAGGGAGAGAGGGAGGAAGGAAGGAAGGAAGGAAGGAAGGAAGGAAGGAAGGAAGGAAGGAAGGAAGGAAGGAAGGAAGGAAGGAAGGAAGGAAGGAAGGAAAGGGATGGAAGAAAGAAAGGGGGAATAGAAAAGGGAAGGAGATAGGGAAGGAGAAACTGGGAAGGAAAGAAGGAGGGGAGAAAGGGGAAAAGGAAAGGTAAGGGAGGGAGAGAGGGAGGGAGGAAGGAAGGAAAGATAGGGATGGAAGAAAGGGAAAAAAGAAAATGGAGGGAGGGAGATAGGGAAGGAGAAAGAGGGAAGGAAAGAAGGATGGGAGGAAGGAAGGAGAAAGAGGGAAGGAAAAATGGGGGGGAAGAAGGGGAAAAGGAAAGGGATTGAAGAAAGGGGGAAAAGGAAGGGGGAGATAGGGAAGGAGAAAGAGGGAAGGAAAGAAGGAGGGGGGAGGAAGGAAAGGAAGGAAGGAAGGAAGGAAGGAAGGAAGGAAGGGGAAAAGGGAAGGGAGGGTGACATGATAGCATCTTCCAATATTTGATGGGCTACCACAGAGAAGACGAGCTCAACCTATTCTCTAAAGCACCAGAGGGCAGGACAAGAAATAACAGTGGAAGATAATTAAGGAGAGAGGTCCCAAAGGTATTTTCTCAAGAGGCAACTGGACTTCCTGGTTTTTCTTTGAAGACATTTCGCTTCTCATCCAAGAAGCTTCTTCAGCTCTGACTGGATGGTGGGAGTCAGAGCTGAAGAAGCTTCTTGGATGAGAAGTGAAACGTCTTCAAAGAAAAACCAGAAAGTCCAGTTGCCTCTTGAAAAAACACCTTTGGGACAACCATGACCTGAATAGACATTCAAGAGAGATCCAACCTAGAATTAAGTAGAAATTTCCTGACAGTGAGAACAATCTTATCAGTGGAACAGAAGCTGCCTCCAGAAATTGTGGGTCCTCCATCACTGGAGGCCCTCAAGAAGAGATTGGACAGCCATTCGTCTGAAATGAAATAAGGTCTCCTGCCTGAGCCAGGGGCTGGACTAGAAGACCTCCAAGGCCCCTTCCAATTCTTGTTATTATTCTGCTTTTCTGCCTAAAATGTGCAGGTCGCATGCGGCTTCATCCAAACCATCTGGAGATACTTACAACCGCCTTGTCAGGAGGAAGCAGCGTCTGACCTGGAATGGCTGGTCCATCCAGCACTGCCAGCTGCTGCGATTCACCAAGCAGTCCCTGCAGGCGACAAACTCATTAACACTAGCAAGCGCCTCTATCGACAGCCAAGAATGGCGTCCCACTCCTTCTGTGGATCAGCCACCCTCCCCCCCCTCCAGCTTAGATGCCAACCTGCCACCCCAAAGCTGCAAGCCCAGGGGGCCACCTACAAATGTCTTTGTTTGTTTCTCTCTAGCAGAAGTCAGGAGAGCAGCGAGCTGGCAAGGATGAACTTCTCCGGCGGCTTTGTTTTGTGGCTTGTTTGACACACAATCCCCCTCGCCTTCCATGCGCCACTGGGGCCTGATTGCGGTAATATGCTTTGCATAATGACGGCGTTTGCAGGCACGTTTGGCGGAGAGCCTGGAAGAGATGCAAGAGGTGGTGGAGGGAACTTTGTTTTTTTGGTCTCCTTTTCTTTTATCTCCACAATCCTTCAAGAGCCAGCTTTATAAAGTACCGCTTTGTAAAGCCTTAGTAAGGCCACACTGGGAAGGAGTTTTGGTCACCATATTACAAATAAGGATGTTGAGAGTTTGGAAAAAGTGCAAAGAAGAGCAACTAAGATGATTAAAAGCCTGGAAACTAAACTAATCTTCCAATGTTTGAGGGGCTGCCATAAAGAAGAGGGAGTCAAGCTATTCTCCAAAGCACCTGAAGGCAGGACAAGAAGCAACGGAGCTTGGAGTCCTAGTGGACAATCCCTTAAACGTGAGCCAGCCATGTGCAGCAGCTGCCAAAAAAGCCAATGCAGTCTTTGGTTGTATAAACAGAGGCATCGAATCAAAATCACCTGAAGTGTTAGTACCACTTTATAAAGCCTTAGTAAGGCCACATCTGGAACACTTCATCCAGTTTTGGCCACCACATTACAAAAAAAGAATTGCTGAGATTCTGGATTAAGTGCAAAGAAGATGATTAAAGATGATTAAAGGCCTGGAGACTAAAACATGCGAAGAACGGTTGCAGGATTTGGGTTTGGCTAGTCTAGAGAAAAGAAGAACTGGGGTGACATGTTAGCAGGATTCCAGTATTGGAGGAGCTGCCCCAAAGAATTGGGGGTCCACCTATTGTCCAAAGCACCTGACGGCAGGACAAGAAACAATGAATGGATACTAACCAAGGAGAGAGAACCAACCTGGAACTATGGAGAAACTTCCTAACAGTGAGAATGATTAACCAGTGGAACAGCTTGACACCGGATGTTGTGGCTCCTTCAACACTGGAGGCTTTTCAAGAAGAGACTGGACAGACACTTGTCTCAAATTATATAAGGTCTCCTGCTTGAGCAGGAGGTTGGACTAGAAGACCTCCAAGGTCCCTTCCAGCTCTTTTCCAATTGAGTTTGGCAGCTTCAGAAGAAAGAATTTCCATAGAGGACTGTTGGCTGCAGGACATCTGTTGATGCCTTAAATTTATGGCAAGCTTTAAAAACCTCTTGCAGAAGGGCTGTCTAGGAATGGTGGGTTACACTAACTTCTCAGCTCCCCAGCTTGGAGCACTGATCGTTAACAAGGCAATAGAACATAGAATAATAGAGCTCAGAGAGCAGCAAGGACCCAACACTCCCCCTCCTCCTCCCTTTAGCACTGATGACATTACCTAGTTGGGTAATAAAACTCTGCAAGAAAGCAACTAAGTTCCGAGAGCACCAAGGACCCCACTGGGGTTGTGTGTGCGTGTGTGTGTGTGTGTGTGTGTTAAGATGTGGGCCGAGAACTCCCGAGTGCTGCTTGACAAGCCTTCCTTCCATTGTCAATTCCAAACTCATCTTGCTATCGCTGCATTTCTGCCGCTTGTCAGTGTACGGAGCCCCTTTGATTCATTTCTCAGGTGTCTTCCTTCGCCAACCATTTTGTCTGCCAAGCGAGGAGACGGATGCCAGCTCTCAGGCTGAAATCCGCGCTACCCAATTCCTCACGTTGACATCACATTAGATTTCCCTACCAGCTTCGCCTGGAGGGATTGTTTCGTTCTCTTGAAAAGTGGTGGCGACGAGGAGTGAGAAGACGGTAGAAGTTTTGACTCCCGAATCTGGTTGAAGGGTCTCAACAGAATCTTAATTGCTTAGTGAGGGGATTATACAAAAAAGGGGAAAAATGGATCATCTGGGTAGTTTTTATTTATTGTATTAGGTTAGGGTTTTTTTTGTTGTTGTATTGTTTGTATTTCTGTGTTGATATTCTTTTTCCTCTCTTTTGGCAGCCCTAGGCATGCTTAACATTTTAAAAAGCTTCTTTTTTCTCTGGGGTTGAATAGGGGAAAAACGGAGTCTCTCTGTCTCTGACTCTCTCTGTGTCTGTCTGTCTCTTTCTCTTTCTCTCTCTGTCTCTGTCTCTTCTGTCTTTCTCTGTCTTTCTCTTTCTGTCTCTGTGTGTCTTTCTGTCTCTCTCTCACTGTCCCTCTCTGTCTTTCTCTGTTCTCTCTTTCTGTCTCTTTTTTTCCTATCTTTCTCTTGCTGTCTGTCTGTCTGTCTGTCTCTCTCTTTCTTTCTCTGTCTCTCGTCTGTCTCTCTGTCTCTCTGTCTGTCTCTCTGTCTCTGTCTCTCTCAGTATGTGACTCTGTCTCTCTGTCTGTCTCTCTTTCTGTGTCTCCATCTCTCTCTGTGTGTCTCTGTGTGTGTATCTCTCTCTGTGTCTCTCTTGCCTCTCTCTCTCTGTGTCTCTGTCTCTCTCTGTGTGTCTGTCTCTGAGTGTGTCTCTCTCTGTCTCTCTCTCTGTCTCGGTCTCTCTCTGTATGTATCTCTGTCTCTCTGTGTGTCTCTCTTTCTGTGTGTCTATCTCTCTCTCTCTGTCTCTGTGTGTGTGTGTGTCTCTCTGTCTCTCTTTGTGTGTCTCTGTCTGTCTGTGTCTCTCTTTGTCTCTCTCTCTCTCTCTCTGTCTCTCTGTGCGTGTGTGTCTCTGTCCATCTCTCTCTCTCTCTCTCTCTCTCTCTCTCTCTCTCTCTCTCTCTCTCTCTCTGTCTCTGTCTCTGTCTCTCTCTTTGTGTGTCTCTCTCTCTGTGTCTCTGTGTGTCTCTGTCTCTCTCTTTCTCTCTGGGTGTGTCTCTGTCTCTCTCTCTCTTCGAGACGTTGGACTGGATGAATTGCAGGCCTTCAAAAAAGAGATTTTGAGGTTCCAAGTCAGGAAAAGTTCTTATAGGTTAAAACCAGCAGCTTAAACTGGGACTAGAACTATTTTTTCCCTCAAGGAAAAAACAGTCCAGTTATGTCTTTTGGGGGGAGTGGGGCAGAAAAGCATATTTGAGATAGTTTGTAAGATGTTAGAGGCTGTTCAAATGTCCAGTTTTGATCAGCGTTCTTGGTGTGAAATTTGGTGTTCATTCAAGTTTCTGGACTATCTTCTGGGATGGTTCTCATGTGAAATCAAATCAAATCAAGGTTATTACAGTCAAAGACCAGAGACTGATTCTCGTGTCAAAGGTCAAAGGTCTTCTCGGGTGGACAAGTCTTTTTTTTTTTTAGCAATAGTATAGAACAATGCAGGTAGTCCTGGACATATGGCCACAGTTGAGCCCAAAATTTATGTTGCTAAGCAGAACAGTTATTAAGTGAGTTTAGCCCAGTTGTGCAACCACTCTTGGCACGGTTGTCAAGCCAATCACTGCGGTTGTTCAGTCAGCAACACGGTTGTTAAGCGGATCTGGATTCTCCATGGACTTGGCTTGTCAGCAGGTTGCAAAAGGGACCCTGCCAATCATTTGGATTTTGATCAGGTGACCATGGGGATGCTGCAATGGCCATGAGCGTCAAAGTGTAAAAAAAATGGTCATAAGTCACTTTATTTTCAGTGCTGTTGTAACTTCAAATGGTTTCTAAACAAATTGTGTGGTTGCTTCTCTGTGTCATATGACATATTCTCTTCTCTTCTTTTTTCTTCTCTCCTTTCCTCTCCTCTCCTCTTCTGCATTTTCTGTTCTTTTGCATCTCCCCTTCCCTTCCCTTCCCTCCTCTCCTCTCCTCCTAATGCTCTTCTAAGTGCCTTGTGGCAGCCGAGCTCCTTCAAACCTGCGATTTGCCTATTTGCCTTATCACCAAAGGCCAAGAGATTCAGAGATTCGGACTCCTTTTGAGAAACTAAGTGCCTGCCTAAATGAGATTGCCCAGGCAGATCGGCCTTCCCAGCAGGGGAGAAGACCCTTAATTGCACTCCCATGCAAACCCCTCCTCCTTTCATGCTCCGGAGTGTGGAGGAAAGAGATTATGGTATGAAAACCTTCAATAATTGAGCTGAAGAGGAAGACGAAATGGGGGCGTAGTTGCACTGGTGTAACATTTGTTCCTTGTTCTGCTTCACTACACTCGTGCTAGGTGGGCTGGTGTAGGAGAAGCAGAACCAAGGAGGTCTTGTACTCCAACCCCCTACCCAAAGCAGGAGTCCATAGCCCATCCATCCAAACGGTTGCCCAATCCAGATTGTTTGAATATGTATTTTGAAATCATGCAGTGATACGAAGGAATTTATTGAGGTTGGTTATGAATATAGTGCAGGCAGTCCTTGACTTATGACCACAATGGAGCCTAAAATTCATGATGCCAAGCAAGAGCTGGTTGCTAAGTTGTTAAGTAAGTTTTGCTCCATTTTATGACCTTTCTTGCCACAGCTGTTAAGCGAATCATAGCAATTGTTAAGCTAGCCACAGTGTCATTGAATGAATCTGGCTTCCCCCTTGATTTTCCTTTATCAGAAGGTCACAAAAGGGACCCCCAGACACTGCGACTGTCATAAATAAGAGCATTTGAATTTTGAACATGTGACCATGGGGAGGCTACAATGATTGTAAATGTAAAAAACACTCATAAATCACTTTTTCGGAATAACGGAATAGAATAAAAGAATAACAGAGTTAGAAGGGACCCTTGAAGACCCTTGAAGGTCTTCTAGAACAGAACAGAATAACTGAGTTGGAAGGGACCTTGTAGGTCATTTAGTCCAACCTCTAATCCAAGCAGGAGACTCTACACCCGTGATGGCGAACCTATGGCACAGGTGCCACAGCTGGCAAGCAGAGCCATATCGGTGGGCACACAAGCTTAGCTCCAGCACGCATGTGTGCGCCAGCCAGCAGATTTTTGGGCCTTCCGGGCCCACCAGAAGACAGGAAACACACTGTTTCTGGCCTCCAGAGTGCCTCTTGGAGGGGGGGGGGGAAGCCCTTTTTGCCCTCCCCAGGCTCCTAGAAAGGCTCTGGAGCCTGGGAAGAGCAAAAAACGGGCCTACCATCGCATGCCAAAAGCGGGGGGAGCATGGGGAGGGCATAGAATTATGGATGTGGGCAGGTGTGCGTGTGACCCCACCGTGCTCCCCCCGCTTTTGGCAAGTGATGGCAAAAAGGTTAGCCATCACTGCCCTACACCATTTCTGACAGATGGCAGTCCAGTCTCTTCTTGAAAGCCTCCAGCGATGAAGCTCCCACAATTTCTGAAGGCAACTTCTGTTCCACTGGTTGATGGTTCTCAGAAAATTCCTCCTTAATTCCAGGTTGAATCTCTCCTTGGTCAGTTTCCATTCATTCTTCCTTGTATTGCAGGCACATCTTCCCTTCCCCTTCCTCTTCCCCATTCAGGATGTGAGCCTGCTTGTCATTAGACCGATCTGTGATTGGAGATGGTAATTCCCCACATCCTTCCCTCCTGGCTGCCATGGAATAAGGGTCACTCAGGGGAGAGACTGGCAATGCCTATCAAATTAACTCGACTCAGACATCCGAAGGGCTTCCTGGAAGGATTAAGCCCGTTCTCCAGACCGTGGCTTTCCCAGCAGGTCTTTTAATCGAATCCCTGCTCCCTCTGGAAACGAGGACCTGATGAGGATGCTAGGAAGCATGTCCCAGAGAAGCATCTGTGCAGCTGGAGGATGACAAGATAAGCCCATGTGGGTTTAGCCAGGGGAGGATGCTGCCCATCTCTTTGGCTTCGGAAAGGCAGCTCCAGAGCTGGCTAATCTGAGATGTCAGCAGCTGGCGTCATGGCCCTGCGGGCTGTTTGGAACAGCAGGGTGGTTGCTATGCTTGGCTGCTCAGGTGCTTCCACCCCTTGGCTTCTTCTGGGAGAAGAAGAAGAAGAAGAAAGAAACCAAGAGGAACCGACTTGGACATGTCAACGCTCCTGGCTTTCGTATGCGTGCAGCTATATTGCCTGAGAGAAAGATATGTCAGCCTCTTCATCCAGGCATTGAGCCATGTTTGGTGGTGGTGGTGGTGGGAGGAACATGGTCTCTACCACGGCTGCTTCCAGTCCCGCCACCTCCCATGTTGACGGGGATGATGGACCGCAGGGCTGCCTTTGGCTGGAAGGCGGTTTGTAGGAGGAGGCATTCTTTCCCAGCCCCTTAATCACATCCGGATGGTTGTAGAACACGGTTCGCTCCCCATTGGTGACTTTAAGTGTGATCCTAAGAGACTCTTCTAAGACAATGACGTCTGGTTTGCAAAGAGGAGAAGGAGGACAGTGGGATCCTTGGTGCTCTCTGAACTTATAAGTTTCTTACAGATGTTTCATTACCCAAGTAGGTAACATCGTAAGTCCTAGAGACCAAATTCCTCTCATTTTTATCATGGAGGATGTTACTTTTTTTTTTTTTAATTTGATTTATATGCCGCCCTTCTCCGGAGAGTCAGGGTGTCTCACAGTGCATTAAGCAATAGCCTTCATACTTTTGTATATATGTATACAAAGTCAGCTTATTGCCCCCACAAACTGGGTCCTCAATTGACCCACCTTAGAAAGGATGGAAGGCTGAGTCGACCTTGAGCCTGGCTAGGATTGAACTCGCAGAATTGCAGGCAGCTGGATGTTAATTACTGCCTTTAGTAGGAGGCATTAGCCCCCTACGCTACTCAGGCTACTTAGTTGGGTTGTTAGGAAATGGTCATTGCCTAACTAGTTGGCCAGGCAATATATAAGCCAACATTATATGTTTACAGTATGAATATGTATAATATATATTTAAGAGTATTGCTGAGTCATTCTGCATCCTGATTGGATGAGCTCTGTAGCAACTGTATTTAAGGAGAGTTTGATTGTGGTCAGTGTGGACATTTCCCCATATTGTTCCCTGCTGCTATGTTGTAGATATCTTTGATCTCTTTACATGGTCAATTTGATCATGGTTTATTTATTACTGCTTTTGTGAACTGTTTATATTGTTTCTGGATGATTCATGTCTTGTTCTACGAACCAGTAAGAAGTTTTGTATCTCTGGATTGATTATGCATGGCTAAGACTTGGATTGGTAAAAGGACTATGATTTTGCCTTACTCTATAAGTAAACTACTTTAAAAACCAGTTTGTATGCAGTTTGTTCACAACTACTCTCAGCACCGTTTCCATGCACAAACACTCTATGCTCTGCTTCATAACCGTTCCTGGTTATCTCACAACTATATTCTTATAGTATAAGACCCCACAATCCTCCTCCTCCTCTCTGCAAACCTCCCTCCCTTGGGAGGTCTTGTTCTACTTTTCTTGGCCTTCTTCTTCCTCTTGGCCTATTCACCCTTCCTTCCTTCCTTCCTTCCTTCCTTCCTTCCTTCCTTCCTTCCTTCCTTCCTTCCTTCCTTCCTTCCTTCCTTCCTTCCCTCCCTCAAGAAGAATTAGGGGAAAAAGAAGGAAGAGGAACAGGAGGAAAAGAAGAAGAGGAGGAGGAGGAAGGGGAGCGAGGAGGATTGCAAACATCAAATTTCTTCGGTGTGTGTCTCCCATGCCCATCCCTCTCCATATATATAATTCAAAGCACATTCTCTCAGCTCCTATTCTTTCTTAACCATCCCTGCTTTTGATTTCCATCACATACTTCTTAAGTACCTGGTTGCTCCTGCATTCGACTTGCTTTTACTGTTCTCTTGACATACTCAACTCTCACTTCCTTTTATTTTGAGGGGAGGGGGGTGTATGAAAAAAAAATCTCCCTGATGCATTTCTGTACACAGTTGTGGTGTCTTTCTGCCATGGGGAGGAAGGGCTGGAAGCCTCCTGCTGGATCCAGTTCAGTTCAGATAGCTTCCCTCGGGATCCTTCCTTGACTTTATAGAAGTACAGGCACCAAAACATCTTATTAGAATTCAGAATGCGGCCAAGGGAGAAGAAGCTGGATATTTTGTGTGATTGGACAACACGTAGTGTAGAGACAGTCAACATGGAGATGTCAGGCACGAACGAACTGGTCCATACGTGAAGGTACAATTAAATGGATTTCTTGGCTAATTATGCCTAGGCACAGGAATCTTCTCAGCTAATGATCAGCACCTGCTAAGAGTTAGATAAGAGTCCATGGGATTTAAGGAGGTTGAACTTAGTTCATTTCTTATGAATAGATTCTAGGCTGATTACTCGTTTCTCTCCACCACCCCAGGTTCTGCCAGTCCTTCACTTACAACTGGATGAATTTAGCGGAGGGATGGAGGGATGGTGTCCAGCAGGAAAGATCAGATCCACATGTGTAGGCCACTTAAACATGAGCCAGCCATGTGCTGCAGCTGCTGAAAAAGTCAACCCACTTCAAGGCTGCATCAACAGAGGAAGAACAGAGAAGAATCAAGATCATGAGAAGAGATGGTGCCGCTTTATACTGCACTGGTAAGGCCACACTTGATCACCATGATCTAAAACAGATGTTGAGACTCTGGAAAGAGAGCAGAGAAGAGCAACACAGATGATAAAATGAGCGGAGACCAAGTTGCACGAGGAACAATTAAAGGAACTAGGTTATGTTTAACAAAGAGAAGGAAGTGGAGGAGGTGATAAATCTCTTCCAGTGTTTGAGGGGCTGTCAAAGGACAAGAAACAACAGGTGGAAGATTAAAGAGAGATCTAACCTAGAATGACAGCACCCAGAGCAGTGGGGTCATTTCTTATTTTTATTCCTATCCTAAACTAAACCATCATGACTAATATCCCAGGTTGATCCTCCTCCTCCTCCTCCTCCTCCTCCTCCTCCTCCTCCTCCTCCTCCTCCTCCTCTTGAACTTCTCGTCCACCCCAAAATACCTAAGGAAATTGTTCAGGCTGATGATGATCTGTGTCAACTCCTTTTTGCCTTGTCCTAAATCTCTTGCCTTCCTTCTCCCGCCCCAGCCCCCCATGACTTTTTCCCCATCTCCCCCCAACCCCCATGGTGGTCATCATCTATCAAGATTTTAAGGAAACAAGGGGGAGACGAGGGGGAGAGAGAGAGAGAAGAGAGGAGCTCACACATTTGTTGCAATCTGAAGTTTTTGGGTCAAGTCAATTGCCCCCCTGAGACATCTTCAATTAAACCTCTCTGCACTCATAACGTTACCCAAATTGGTGCTCAAATTAATGAAGGGATGGTTCCTGTACAAGGGGAGGAGGAACTGGACACATGAGATTTGAACATGCTGGGGCATTTGGTCAGGGGAGAGGAGATGAACGCAGGGACAGATGGGTCCAAGAGACTTGAGAAGAGGGAGGTCTTGCCGACAGAGAAGACAATTAAGATGCAAGGAAACTAGAAAGTGAGAAGCTGGGGGATGTAACTGAGTAGAAAATTAAAATTATTCAGCTACAGAATGATTTCAAGACAGGCAAATCTAGGAAGGGGACTCAGGGATCCAGCTGTTCGTGGAGGGGAGATTGGGGAGGGAGACAACAGAAGAAAAATGGATGGTCATGAGATGTCTCCTGGAGTAGATGAGGTGAGCCTCACTGCCTGTCAAAGGCAGAAGGAATGAACCCGAGGAAACCAGAAGGAGCTGAGTTATGGGGCTCAGGTTAGGTAGCTATTTTGTCTTTGTAATAGAAAACTGACAAGCTTTCGAAGAGAACTGGGAATGGAATGGGAGGCTGAGCCCAGCTGTGAGCTCCACCCCCCTCTAGATTTGTGTCCAAATGGGATGGGATGCCTTGTACATAATTCACCTTCATTTTTGCAGTTGTCAAAACAAACATGAGGAGATGAAGAAACTAGACTCTGTTGGTCTAATTTGTCATCTCTAAGATGGGAGGGCAGGGCAGGAGAGGAGAGGAGAGGAGAGGAAAGAGAGAATGCAATAATAGAGTAGAGAAGAGTAGAGAAGAGAAGAGTCGAGAAGAGTCAAGAGAAGAGAAGAGAAGAGAAGAGAAGAGAAGAGAAGAGAAGAGAAGAGAAGAGAAGAGAAGAGGATGAGACAGAGCTGGAAGGGAATTTGGAGGTCTTCTAGTCCAACTCCCTGCCCATGGCAGGACACCCTTTACCATCCCACTCAAATCACTGCCCAACATCTTCTTAAAAACTTCCGTGAGGGAGCATTCACAACTTCTGGAGGCAACTTCCATTCCACAGTTTAATTGTTTTCACTATCAGGAAATTTCTCCTTAGTTTTAGGTTGTTCCTCTCCTTGATTAGTTTCCATCCATTGCTTCTTGTCCTGCTTTCAGGTCCTTTGGAGAATAGGTGCCCCCCTCTTCTTTGGGGCAGCCCCTCAGATGTTGAAAGATGCTATCATATCACCTCTAGTCCTTCTTTTCACTAGACCAGACATACCCAAGTCCTATAACTGTTCATCATATGTTTCAGCCTCCAGGCCCCTAATCATCCTGGTTGCTCTTCTCTGCACTTTTTCTGGAGTCTCAACATCTTGTTTTGTAATGTGGTGACCAAACTGAATGCAGAATTCCAAGTGTGGCCTTACCAAGGCATAATAAGGCAGTACTAACACTTCTCATGATCTTGATTCCATCTTTCTATTAATGCAGCCCAGGACTGTATTGGCTTTTTTGGCGGCCACGGCAAACTGTTGGCTCGTACTTAAGTGGTGGTCCACCAGGACACCTACTGTAGATCTTCCTCACAGTTACTGCAGTTTAAGACAGATATCAACTATTCTTTATCTGTGCATTTGTTCCAAAGCTGCTTTTTCCAAAAGGCAACTGGACTTCCGTTTTTTTCTTTTTTTTTCCTCTTTGAAAACATTTCACTTCTCAACTGAGAAGCTTCTTCAGTTCTAACTGAGCGGTGGGGAAGAAAAGGTTTTATGTTTTTTTGGAATTATCTGGTATCCCCACCAGTCAGAGGGGAATTCTATGTGTTTAGTACGTTGTGTGCACCTATTGATGTAATGTGTGAATCAGTGGTGGGTTTCAAATTTTTTTACTGCCAGTTCTGTGGGTGTGGCTTGGTGGCCGTGGCAGGGGAAGGATACTGCAAAATCCCCATTTCCTCCTGATCAGCTGGGACTTGAGAGGCAGAGAATAGATGGGGTGGGGCCAGTCAGACTTTTTACTACCGGTTCTCCGAACTACTCAAAATTTCCACTACCGGTTCTCTGGAACTGGTCAGAGCCTGCTGAAACCCAGCTCTGGTGTGAATCTCTCAAAATGGGTTGATTCAGTAATCAGGTTAAGGCTGGGGTTTTAGATGCTGACTTTGAGGAGACCCAATGTTACAGGTGCAGAGTAGGTGAAACCTGGCCCAATAGTAGTAACTTGTGAGAGGGATCTTGGAGTCCTAGTGGACAACCATTTAAATAGGAGCCAGCCGTGTGCAGCAGCTGCCAAAAAAGCCAACACAGTTCTGGGCTGCATCAACAGAGGGATAGAATCAAGATCACGAGAAGTGTTACTACCACTTTATAAGGCTTTGGTAAGGCCACACTTGGAACACTGCATTCAGTTTTGGTCACCACGATGTAAAAAAGATGTGGAGACTCTGGAAAGAGTGCAGAGAAGAGCAACAAAGAGGATTAGGGGACTGAAGGCTAACACATATGAAGAACAGTTGCAGGAACTGGGTATGTCTAGTTTAATGAAAAGAAGGACTAGGGGAGACATGATAGCAATGTTCCAATATCTCAGGGGCTGCCACAAAGAAGAGGGAGTCAAGCTATTCTCCAAAGCACCTGAAGGCAGAACAAGACCAATGGAGGGAAACTAACCAAAGAGAGAAGCAACCTGGAATTAAGGTGAAACTTCCTAACAGGGAGAACAATTAACCAGCGGAACAACTTGCCACCAGAAGTTGTGGTGCTTCATCACTGGAGGCTTTTAAGAAAAGATTGCACAACCATTTGTTTAAAATTGTATAAGGTTTCCTGCCTGAGGAGGGGGCTTAGAAGACCTCCAAGGTCCCTTCCAACTCAGTTATTCTGTTGAAACATTTCATTACATTGCCTTCCACCATTGGAAGAAAAAAAGAAAGAAAGAATTCATTTCCTTTTGGCTGAGACACAAGTCGCTAAAATGCAACTCCAAACTTTCCTCCAATACATTTGAATTAATTCCATGCCGTTTCTGATGATGGAATGATTTCCTGACCTTGCCTTCTACCGTTTCAGCAGGAAAAAATGCAGCCAACAGCACGCTTGCAATTGTTACGTAATTCAAATGCACTGTAGCCAATAAATATCAAAGCGCAAATCAAGTCAATGTATTTTCTCCTTCGAGAAAGAAGAACGGTAGACTTCGAATAACTTTATTGTCACTTTGAATGTACACTAATCGGCATACATTAAAACAAATTCTCGTTGCATGCAGCTCTCAAAGGGTCACCAATATATACTACATAACCATGACTAAACAAACTAATAAACAAATAAATATAAAAATTATGCAAATGCCCACATATATGACACAGAGAAACAACACAGTCTAGTTCGGATGTATACATGTACAATGTGAGAAAAACAAATCTTACGAGTTTTCCAGACAGATGGCTTAGGGAACAAAGTTGTTACAGAATCTGAAAGTCCTACTAGAAATACTTTGAAACCTCATCCCAGAGGGGTGCCACAGAAACAGGCCATAAAATAGATGTGTGGGGTCACTAACAATGCTTTGAGCTCTAAGCACATAGCACTTATAAGCGGCATCCTGAATAACGGGAAGCGAGCTTCCTATAATCTTCTCCGCTGTCCTCACCACTCTCTGTAGGGACTTTTTATCTGAGGCACTGCGGCCACCAAACCAAACAGGGATGCAGTTTGTTAAAATGCTCTTGATCGTGGCTCTGTAAAAAGGGGCCAAGACAGAAGGAGAAAGATGTGCTCTCCTCATCCAGCGCAGGAAATGCAGACGCTGGTTTGCACACTTTACTAAGGATGATGGGTGGAGAGACCAGTTCAGATAGTTAGCTATCTGCTACTCCAGATACTTAATACTGTTAACCAGCTGCATCCTTGATATGGAGTGGAGTAGGACCATGCCGGCTCTTTCTAAAATCTATGATGATCTCCTTTGTTTTATTAACATTTAGAACCAAGTGACTTTTATTGTACCAGTTCTTGTCTCTCTTCTTTGATACTTTGGGGTGTAAGAAGGGAAAGACAGACAATCCAGGGGTGTCCATTGGGGAAAGTGAAATGCAGGGCTGAAATGTAAAATTTATTGCTACCAGTTCTGTGGGCGTGGCTTGGTGTGTGTGTGTGTGTGGGGGGGTAATGTGACTGGGTGGGCGTGGCCAACTTTTTTTTTTTATTTGAACTTTTCAAAGCATTTTTTCTGCAAATGCAAAAAAAAATACTTGGAAAAGCCTCTGCCGATCAGGAACTCAGCTGGGATCGTCAGAGAGACTTTTAAAGCATTTTTAAAATCACCTCTTCCCTGGAAGAGGTTGCATAAAAAAATTCTTTGAAAAGCCTCTGAGATCCCAGCTGAGCTGCGCGATCATCAGCGGCTTTTTTTAAAAAACTTTTAAAAGCATTTTTTTCGGCAGAAGAAGTTGTAGAAAAAATGCTTTTAAAAGTAAAAAAAAAAGCCTCTGATGATCGTGCAGCTCAGCTGGGCATGGGCGGGGCGCAGGGATTTTTGCTACTGGTTCTCCAAACCACCCGCCACCATCGCTCCTGGATCAAGCAATCCGGTCCAAACCGGGAGCATTTCACCCCGGAATGGGGATATTAAAAATAATATCCTGGCCATGAATATATACAATGGAAGCCTGCCCCCCTTTTTATATGTGCCACATGTGCACCACATGTAAGAAAAGGATAAATACTCTAGTTCTGCCTTAGCCATGGAAGCCAGCTGGATAACTTTGGGCCAATCACCAGGAGACAGGGAGTTCTAGTCCCACTTTACTCATGAAAGGCAGCTTGGTGACTTCGGACCAGCACCTCTCTCTCAACTCAACCCACCTCACAAGGTTGTTGTGAGCAAAATAGCAGAAGGAAAATGTGTTGGATATGTTCATTGCTTTGAGTTGTTTGTAAAAATAATAAAGGTGGGTTACAACTAAATAACTAAATAACTAAATGAGAATGCCTGAGAATGCCCAGGAAGGTAAATTATCTCAGCATCTACTTCTATCCTACTATTGCAGCACCATTGAGAGTGTCCTGACATACGGTATTCTTGCATGGTATGGGAGCAGCTCCGTAACGGACAGAGAAACTCTACAGAGAATCATTAAAACTGCCCAGAATATCATCGGGCTCCAGCTCCCAGCCCTGGATGACATCTTCAAATCTGGCTGTTTGAGGAAGTTGCATAACATTCTCAGAGACCCATCCCATCCTGCTTACCGTCCTTTGGGACTGTTGCCTTCTGGCAGAAGATATAGAACAATTAAAACTTGGATCACAAGTTTTCTGAATGGTTTTTATCCCAGAGCTATAATTGCACTCAACAATGAACTCAAGGGCCACCATCAGTGAGCTGTTGGACAGCATGACTTGGTCTGTTGTGTGGATGTTTGGGTGGTTTAGGGTGGGGAATTGTGACGGGTGGGGGGGGGTGTTTGGGGATTGTTATGTGTGTTGGGCCTGCTCTTTGGGTGTTAAGTGAATTTTGTTGTATGGGTGTACTGTGTATACACTTACAATGACAATAAAGTTATTATTACCAAATAACCAAATAACTAAATTACTAAATAACCAAATGACCAACTACCTAAATAACTTTCTTAAAAGGAGGCTGGTTCCCCCCTGCTTCCTTGGGTCAACAGCAAGGAAGTCTCGGCTCTCTGAACAGAGTGCAGGAAGTAAATTTGCAGCTATGCAAATCTCTCAGAAACAGTCCTTTTCGTCCATTTCCAGTAGCATCCCATTTCCTTTGAGAGAAACAGATGCTCCCGCTTAAGGCAGTGCCGTCTGCCTGGAGGCGACTCGTTCCGCTTCACAGGCATCATCGCGCTCGGTGTGGCCCGCACGAAGCACGATGGAGCAGGAGACAGCTGCAGCGATTTCTTCTTCTTTTTATTTATTTTTTTTAAAAGAAACATTTTCATAAAGCCGCCTGCTATCTCTGAATTTCAGCAGAAATTCAGAAAAAGGGGCTCCCAACCTAGCTGGTTTCTTTTATCCGCCAGCTGCTCTTCGCTGCTTTTTTTATTTCCTTGCGGGAAAATTGGTGGGTTAGATGAAGAATTTTTCTTTCTTTCTTTTTTACTCTTTTTGAGGAAAGAATGTGTGATTAAGGAATGTCTCCCTTGAAAGGGATGAGAGATGCATAAGACAATTTAGACTGGATGGAACTTTAAATGGGATCTAATTTTTGCTTCTTAGCTTGTAGAGGAGTTTCAATTCCATAAGACTTTCTCCCCCCAAAAAAATCTGGAGGAAAAATGGCTTCATTTGGTTAAGGCAACATAATGTTGGTTTTATTTTTGAATGTCGCAGGTGGCTCCAGCTCTGGTTTGGCTTATTTTTTTCCTTTTAGCAACCAAAATGCTCCATTTTCCTACAGAACGAGGGAGGTTTCTGTCCGTTCTGCTTTATATTTGCAGAACTTCCAACTTACAGATTCTTTCCTTATTCTTGTTAATGAAAAATGAATTCTAAGCGGCTTTGTTCCATTTGGGTTTTATATACACTAGAAGAGGGGAATTTTTCCATATCTTCCCTTTTTCGTTTCTAGAGGGTAAATTAAATATGGAGTCCTCAAAGCAGGTTCTCCAAAATGCAATGGTTTCCACATTTTTAAAATATTTCTACTTAACAGAACAGAATAACAGAGTTGGAAGGGACCTTGTAAGTCATCTAGTCCAACCCCCCACCCAAGAAGGAGACCCCCTACATCATTTCTGACAGATGCCAGTCCAGTCTTTTCTTGAAAGCCTCCAGTGATGAAGTTCCCACAACTTCTGAAGGCAACTTCTGTTCCATGGGTTGATTGTTCTCATAAAGCTAAATTTTGGTGTCTTAGCAGTGGAGCAGCATTTAAATATGAGCCAACTTCCTCATCCAAATTTTTGATAAAAATACTGAATGGCCCAAGGCCCAGAACAGAGCCCATGAATGATCCTTCTCTCAAAATCAGTCTGGAGGGGGTGGTATGATAGTATTTAATATTTGAGGGGCTGCCCCAAAGAAGAGGAGGGTCAATCTTTTCTCCAAAGCACCTGAAGGCAGGAGAAGAAGCAACGGATGGATAGTAATCAAGGAGAGAAGCAGCCTGGAACTAAGGAGAAACTTCCTAACAGGGAGGACAATTAACCAGTGGAATAGCTTGCCTCCAGAAGTTCTGAGAGATTGGATGTCACAGGTAAATGTTCTCCCTGGGCACCCTCCACAGTGTATACTGGCAAGTCAGGGGTTAACCACCCTAGGCAAACCTAATCCCTCTTATCTCCCCCTCCCATTACCTGTAACTCCGCCTCCAGGGTATTTAAGGTCTCCTCCTGTTGTTACCACCATTGTTCCTGATGATACCTGTAATGAAACAGACATGAATCAATAAAGAACTACTTCTGATAATTATACCAGTGTGTCTTCGTATGTTATTGGGCCCCAACTCGATCCAAGTCAACAAAATGGTAGCAGTCGATGGTCGTGCAACCCAATAACCAGAAGACATGCCAAAAAAACCGCAAACTAGGTCAGAGACCAAAAGGTGAGAAAAACAACAAAACCCAATTGAAGACATGGCAACGCCAATAACCTCTGAAGAAGAAAAAGAAAACAGCCCCGAAGACTATTCATCGGATGATGAACAGGGGCAAAGAGACCTGAGCGAAGAAGAATCCCAGCAAAAAGACATCAGCAGGCTCAGATGAGAAATGATGAGCCTGCTAGAGACCCCCGCAACAGACAAAGACCTCCTAGCCGGCATCAGCAACCTCATCCAAAGCCGGGACGAGGCCAGAAAAGACCGAGGACGAAAAGCAAGACAACCAGACGCAAGCCCGGTAAGAAAACCCCCCCAGAACAGTCGCAGTTTAAAAGCTGAGGGGGAAATTCCCGCGCAAAACCTGAACTGGCAGCCATCTTTGAACACGTGGCCAAAAAAGATGGCCGACCTCCAAAAAATCAAATCTAAATATGCAAATCCACTAGCCAATGAGATGCCCGAACCCCAAAAACTACAAAATAATAGTGACTCCTTGGAAGAAAGTGAGGAATCACCCCCCGAGGACGGTGGAAGAAGCAATAAAAACGCTCACCGCCGCTTTCGGGCCAAAAATGAAAATATTAAGGGGGCTTCCGAAAAATGCCAAAAAGCCTAAAGGGGAAAGGAGAAGACCCCCCAACTACTTGCCAAGGGATGCGGATGCCGCTGAGGACCCACCGACGCCGCAGCGCCCCCCGGTCGCGGTACGCCACCCCACTCCCAAGCCGCGCCTACCGGAAAGGACGCAATGGAGGGAATACTCACCACCGCCGCCGCAGAGAGAAGCCAGGGGTCGCCCAGCGGAGAGGACAGCCTTCCCAGGCCATCGCTGGACATCCGGAGCCGGAGCAGAGGCCTACCCATCCTGGAGAGACAGCCAAGCCGGAGCGGAGACAGAGAGAACCTTCCCCGACAAAGTCCCATCTGAAATGAACTCCGCGCATGCGCAGAAGCTCCTGTGGATCAAGAAAGAAAAAAAAATGCAAGGAGGGACTTTTAAATTACCTACCAGCGTTCCTGAGCCATTCTGCTGTTTTCAACATGTCAAGCACCATGGACAGCAACATCCACCTGTGAGTAACACACAAAATAACACAGGAAACTTACCAAATGGGTTCCCTATATTAAAAATGGAAGGTTCAAATTTAATGGAGTGGTATCAGCAGCTCCAAGTCTTACTTTTAAAAGAAAATATGATGTTTTTTATCACTGACCCTCCTGATAGACCATGGACATTTGAACTGGACTGCATGCACCACAAGGCATTTTGCCTCCTAATTTCTAGCATATCACCCACCATTTATTATAGCATTGGGAATGACTTAACTATACATGATGTTGTTCAAAAAATATTTGGATACTTTTACAGTGACAGTGTAGCCACCACCACAAAAATTTCCAAGGACTTTTACTCAGCTAGAATCAAACCCGGGGTGTCAATGGGGGAACATTTAATGGAGTTGAATGCAGCTAGGGCAGAATTGCAACTAAGGGGAGAAATTGTATCAGAACAAACCATGAAAAGTATCATACTTAATTCGCTAGATCCGTCCTGGCAAACATTTCTCACACAACTGAACATACTCAGCCTAGGCCACATGACAATAGACAGCCTCTCCAATCTATTAATAGCAGAGGACAATCACAGAAAGGAGCATCAGGTGACTTACAGGGAACATAGACAAACACGAAGAGTGGCCTTCACTGACACCTCTCGCAACTCCCCCGAGTGTTATAACTGCGGGTTAAGAGGTCATTACAAACGGGATTGCCCCAAGGGCTACAGAGATAGGAACAAGCATGAACCACGCAACAAACACACGGATAGACGCCACCATGATAGCAAAATGAGGCGAAGAGATTCACCTAGGCCCTGGGAGAGGAAAGGAAACAGGGACAACTCAAGGGATAGCAGGGACGGATCTCTATGCAGGGTAGGAGGACCCACACCAGAAACCACACAAGATAATAAGACAAACGAAAAGGGGTCCTGGTGGCTCATTGACTCAGGGGCCACCAATCACACCACATGTGAAAGGGAGCTCCTCTCTTCCTTCACAGAGGAAGATTACTTAATTAAAGTGGCAAATCAAAATGACGTGAGAGTGACCGGGAAAGGTAATGTGACTCTCCCCAACTTAGGAAAACTAGAAGGGGTACTACTGGTACCAGAAATACCCCACAACATACTCGCCTCCTTGAAACTCAGCAAGGAGGCAGGAATAGAGATTAGCATTAAGGAAGGGGGGATCACCATGACCAAAGGCAATGCAACCATAGGAAAAATCCCGATTAGAGGGGGGCTACCCTACTTTTACGTAGATAGAACTAACACTAAGGAAGACACTGAGGGCAACAAAGAACAAGAGAAGGGGAACATCCAACCCCACAAGGAAGGCACACTAAACAAAGGGAAAGTTAATCTAGGGAAGCCACTCCACGATGAGTGCGCGCATCTGCTACACGCAGGTTAGGGCACGCTAGCTTCCCTGTTGTTCAGAAAGTTACTGATTGTACAGAAGGTTCAAGAATAAAAAACTGTGAAACCTATTTGGACTGCTCTATATGTAAACGCTCTAAACTCAAGGTAGCTCCCAGACCCAGAAAAGCCACACGCTCAACAGATCACATATTTGAGATGATACACATGGACCTCGTAGGCCCCCTAAGGCCTTCCATAAAGTATGGTAAGAGGTTCTTTTTAACTATAGTAGATGACTACAGCCGTTACGGCTTTGTGTACACCCTGAAACACAAAAACGAGACCTACCAAAAATTTAAAGAATTCTATAAGCGTGTAGAAACACAACATAACACAAAGATTAAGAAAATTATGACTGACAGGGGATCAGAATTCCTGTCTAATGACTTTTCACATTGGCTGAGGTCAAAGGGCATCCTGCACTTTAAGTCCTCGCCGTTCTCACCTTTTCAAAATGGCGTCGCACAACGCAAAAATTCCGCATTACAAACAATGATGAGATGCGTCCCCGAAGATGCTGGGCTAGGCCAACACTTCTGGGCCGAAGCCCTGATTTACTCTAATTATACAATCAACAGACTCTGGTCCAGTGTGCTAAACACGACACCTTATGAAGTCATGTACAATAGAAAACCACGAATATCCCACCTCCACATCTTTGGGGTCACAGCAGATGTACATATACCAAGGCAGCTCCGCAGAAAGGGGGACAAAATATCAAAACAACTCAGATTCATGGGCTACGAGACAGGCACGAAGGGATTCAGGTTTATAGACAGTAATAATAGATTCATTATCTCCAGATCTGCCACATTTCATGAGCAAGCTAATTGGCCAAAAATACACCTAAACGAATTACAACACCAGGTAGAAATCAGCCACCAGAAACCAGACAATGCTGATCACCCAGACAATGGCCACACGCAAAAATCACACCAACCCAAGCAGAAAGTAGACTCCCTCACCAACAAAGAGGCAAGGTACATGCACGACATGGAGACCCTGCCAGGTAGGCCAGTCAGAGCCAATAGAAGCCAAAAGCCCAAAAAATTCGAAGATTATGTCATGCATCTGCAGACAGAGCCCATCACCCCTGAGACTTATAACGAAATAACTAAACTGCCACTGGAAGAAAGACAGAAATGGGAGGCCGCAATGGAAAAGGAAATGAACAGTCTTAAGGAGCTAAATGTATACACGCCATCTAAGGCACCAGAGGGTAAGGCTGTCATTGGAACAAAGTGGGTCTTTAAAGTAAAGACTTTAGAGGGGGGCCAGAACCTATATAAGGCCAGGCTCGTAGCACAGGGATTCGCCCAAAAGTTCCCTGATGATTACACTGAGACATACTCACCAACCGTAAGGCCCGAGAGTGTCAAAAGCGCGCTGGTCATCGCAGCCACCCTAGGCCTCGAAGTGCAACAATACGACATCCAAACAGCCTACCTACACGCCATACTAGATAAAGAAATTTATGTGAGAGCTCCACCTAGTAAAAACACCACCAAGGGTGACACCTGGTTGCTAAATAAGAGTCTGTACGGGCTTAAACAATCGGGTAAACAGTGGTATGATTGTCTGGTCAAAGTGTTAGAATCTCTGGGGTTCAAGGCTATCTTAGCTGATAACTGTCTTTTCACCAGAAAGAACAATGGGGGCATGGAGTATGTTCTCATATATGTGGCTGATATATTATTCATAAGCAAAAACAAAGAGGACTGTGATGTTTTCGCAAGTAAACTGAGCAAACACTTTTCTCTCAAATCATTGGGAGGCATCAATAAATATCTTGGGGTACACGTCACCAGGTCACCCAAGGGATTCCTCCTATGTCAAAAAGAAAAAATCAATGAACTCATTAAATGTAATATGGCTGGTGCCAAACCATGTGAGACCCCAATGTTAGCCGATTTTCTAAAAAATGTGTACAATGACTCACCCCAATTCCAAGAAAACACCCTATACAGATCCACGATAGGTTCCTTGTTGTACATTGCCAATTGGACACGACCGGACATTGCCCTGCCTGTAAACTTACTATCGAGACACGTAGCTAACCCCACAGTATTCCATTGGGAAGCGATTAAGAGAATACTCAGGTACCTAAAGTACAGCATCAACACTTGCCTCAAATTAGAACCCAGTACCAACAAGAAACCTCTCCTTTCCTGCTACGCTGACGCTGATTGGGCAGGTGACACCAGGAGTAGGAAAAGCACCTCTGGATACGTTTTCTTCTTAAACAACTGCCCCGTATACTGGTATACCGGTAAGCAGAATCTCGTGGCCACTTCCACCACTGAGGCAGAGTACATTTGCTTATCCAAGGCCATAACCAATATGGTTCGATGAGCTGCTGACTAACATCTGGGCCGAACCTATGCGTCCCATTCAGATATTTGAAGACAACAAGGCAGCAATAGAAATATCCACCTCAGACGCTGTGGGTCATAGGTCAAGACATATAGATATCAAACACAAGCATGTAAGGCAATTTCACAAATCCGGGTTTGTTACCATTATGCACTGTGACACAGAGCACCAAACAGCAGACATGCTCACGAAACCTTTACCATTTAAACAACATTCATACCTCACTTCTAGACTCTGTGTTCTACCCGTAAACCCCCATCAGGCTGAACCTGTCAACCCCAGGGACAAGCATTTAGAGGGGGATTTGTCACAGGTAAATGTTCTCCCTGGGCACCCTCCACAGTGTATACTGGCAAGTTAGGGGTTAACCACCCTAGGCAAACCTAATCCCTCTTATCTCCCCCTCCCATTACCTGTAACTCCGCCTCCAGGGTATTTAAGGTCTCCTCCTGTTGTTACCACCATTGTTCCTGATGATACCTGTAATGAAACAGACATGAATCAATAAAGAACTACTTCTGATAATTATACCAGTGTGTCTTCGTATGTTATTGGGCCCCAACTCGATCCAAGTCAACATTGGACATCATTTGTCTGAAATGGCAGAGAGTCTCCTGTCTGAGCAGAGGGTTGGACTAGAAGAGCTCCAAGGTCCCTTCCAACTTTATCCCGATTAAGTGTTCATCCAGTCTCTTCTTAAAAACCTCCAGTGATGGAGCATCCACATCTTCTGTTGTAGTAATGTTAAAACTTATGCTCAACAGGTGCAACCAGATCAGTTAGGTCTAAGCTGAAGAATGAGACTAAATCTATTCCAAAAAAAAAAAAAACAACCATTCAACATATGAGAATAAATAATCCGAATTTCATGCTGGATCAATTGTCCCCAAATTAACAAGGAAGATGTTGGATTCCATGGCTCCTGGCACTGAACATTGTGCTATAGGTGTCAGCTTCTGGGTTAGAATCAAGATCACCTGAAATGTTAATACTATTTTATAAGGCCTTGGTAAAGCCACACTTGGAATCCTGCATCCAGTTTTGGTTGCCACGGTGTAAAAAAAAGATGTGGAGACTCTGGAAAGAGTGCAGAGAAGAGCAACAAAGATGACGAGGGGACTGGAGGCTAAAACATATGAAGAACATTTGCAGGAACTGGGTAGGTCTAGTTTGATGAAAAGAAGGACCAAGGGTGACATGATAGAAGTATTCCAGTATTTGAGGAGCTGCCACAAAGAAGAGGGAGTCAAGCTATTCTCCAAAGCACCTGAGGGCAGGACAAGAAGCAATGGGTGGAAACTAATCAAGGATAGAAGCAACCGAGAGCTAAGGAGAAACTTCTTGACAGTGAGAACAATTAATCAGTGGAACCACCTGCTTCCAGAAGTTGTAAATACTCCAACACTGGAAGTTTTAAAGAAGAGATTGGATAATCATTTGTCTGAAGTGGTGTATGGTTTCCTGACTAGGCAGGGGGTTGGACTAGAAGACCTCCAAGGTCCCTTCCAACTCTGTTATTCTGCAACCTGTTAGGCAGAAGGCCATGGAGCTGACAAGCTATGGAAAACAATCAAAGCAAAGAATTTGGCCAAAGGGGGAGGGGGAGGAATCACTCAATTACAGAAGGTTTTTACCAATCAAAACCCTCAAAAAATGGATTTCAAAAGTGAATTTACCAGTTTTGGAAGAAAGATCACCAGATTTACAGGTTGACAAACAGAGATTTGTGGAGCAAAGGTTTAGGTTTTTAAAATCCGTGTTCTTTACCAATGCTGACGGGGAAGCAATTGAAAAATTGCTGAAAATTCATGTTTATTCTGAACTACCAATAATAATAGTGAGCAACCAAGAGCAGAAAATGAAGAGTCTATTGATGTCAACAAACAACAATGAGGAGAAGAAACTGCAGGAGCTGAGGAAATTCAACTGCTGTTGGTTAATCAAGATTAACTGAGGGGCTGCCCCAGAGAGGAGGAAGGGGGTCAAGCTATTTTCCAAAGCACCCAAAGGCTGGACAAGGAATAATGGATGGAAATTCATCAAGGAGAGATTCAACCTGGAAATAAGGAGAAATTTCCTGACAGGGAGAACCATCGACCCACGGAACAGAAGTTGCCTTCAGAAGTTGTGGGAGCTTCATCACTGGAGGCTTTCAAGAAGAGATTGAACTGCCATCGGTCAGCAATGGAGTAGGGTCTCCTGCTTGGGGGCGGTGTGTGTGTGTGTTGAACAAGATGACCTACAAGGACTCTTCCAACTCTTATTCTGTTCTGTTCTAGAAGACCTCCAAAGTTCCTTCCAACTCTGTTATTCTGTTAATCTGTTAAAAAGATCTGGTTGGGAAAATCAAGGACAGAATGAAAGAAACTTAGAAGAATGCATTAGTCAAAATTGGATCAAGTTAGCAAGGAAACTTTGGCTAAAATAGTGAAGAATACTAATGAAATAGTCAAAATTATTCCAACTGAAACAATGGCCCCAATGACCCCAGCTAATGCAGCCTGTGTAACCACTGGAGAATTAGAATGTAAATATGAAGGAATGAAATTATAAAGAAAGGAAAATGTAAAACTAACCAAGGAGAGAAGCAATTTATAACTAAGAAGAAATTTCCCAACAGTGAGAATAATTAATCAGTTGAACAACTTGCCTCCAGAAGTTGTGACTGCTCCAACACTGGATGTTTTTAAGAAAAGATTGGACAACTATTTGTCTGAAATGGTATAGGGCTTCCAGCCTGAGTATGGGGTTAGACTAGAAGACCTCCAAGGTTCCTTCCAACTTTGTTGTTCTGTTCTGTTCTGTTCTGTTCTGTTCTGTTCTGTTCTGTTCTGTTCTGTTCTGTTCTGCTCTGCTCTGCTCTGTTCTACTCTACTCTACTCTACTCTATTCTATATTCTACTCAACTTGACTCTACCCTACCCTACCGTACCCTACCCTACCCTACCATATTTGATATTCAATATTTGATATTCAATATTCAATATTCAATATTCGATATTCTATCTATTCTATTCTGGTTGCACCTGTTCAGCATAATTCTTAGCATCACTAGAGCAGAATAGTAGACCAGAAAGGAAATGAAAAGCAGAAGTATAAGAGATCAGCTTCGATTTGATAAAAGGATTGTGGAGAATTGCAAAAACCGAAAGACCAATTTACATGTGGTCTGGATTGATTACAAAAAGGCATTTGATTCATCACCACAGAGTTGGATTATCAAACTTTGGGAAATAACCGGTGTCAGTAAAAACATTACAATATTTATAGATAAAACAATGAAGCAACGGAAGACAGGATTGGGGGTTGGAAATGAAAAAAAGAAAATACAGGCTGATGAACCCGAGGAGAGGCATTTTCCTGGCTGACTCATTATCACCCTTATTTGTCACTGCCATGATCCCATTTTCTGTGATTTTGAAGGAAACAAATCTTGGCTCTCAAACAGCCCAAAACACGTTAATAAAAGTTCCCATTTGCTCTATATCGATGATCGGAAGCTTTATGGAAAATCAGAATGCTGGCAAGGAAAAACATTACATAGTCAATTTCTACAAAAGATTGAGTGGAAAGGGGATAAAGCTAAAACTTGGCAATGACTTACGAAAGGAACATTAAGTAAAATCTGAAAGTTTGATTTTGGCTGAGTCAAGGCCAGAATTGAAAAAAATCATCCGATGATTCGAAGTGCAGATTGTGCAAAGAAGCAGAAGAAACAGTAGATCATATATATTCAGCTCAGGCAAAAAGATCACACAAAAGGATTATTTTTTTTAAAAAAAATGACATTATACAATCGCCAAACTCATTCCTTGAAATATCTGTAAAACTTACCATGGTCAAGGTAGTCCTTAACTTATGACCATAATTGAATCCCAGTGGTGCTAAGCAAGACCATTTCTGGTGCTAAGCAAGACCATTGATTTTTGCCTCATTTAAAAACCTTTCTGGCCACCGTTGTTAAGTGCAATTACTCAGTTAGGAACACAGTTATTAAGTGAATCCAGCTTCCAAATTGACTTTGCTTGTCAGAAGGTTGCAAAAGGGGATCACGTGACCCTGGGACACTACGACCATCATAAATACGAGTTGGTTGCTGAGCATCTGAATTTTGATCACATGACCACGGGGATGCTGCCGTGGTCATAAGTGTGAAAAATGGTCATAATCACTTTTTTTTCTCAGTGCTGCTGTTAATTTGAAACAAATGCTTATAAATTGAGGATTTCTTGCATCAGTAAAATTGGAGGCTTGAATAATGACTTGAAAATGAGCAATTTTAATATTGTGGGTTTCTGGAACACAATCTGATAAAAGTCTTGGCTCATAACGCACCAGATGTAGCTCTTGTGAAAAAGAAGAGAGTATGGAGATGAGGCAATGCCGGGAGATAGTCTTATCAGAAAAGTTGGAAGGGTCCTTGGGGGTCTTCTAGTTCAACTGCCTGCTCAAGTGAAAAGAAGGACCAGGGGAGACAGGATAGCAGTGGTCCAATATTTGAGGGGCTGCCCCAGAGGGGAGGGGGTCAAGGCACCCGAAGGCCAGAGAAGGAGTAATGGAAGGAAACTGAACAAGGAGAGATTCAACCTGGGAATAAAGATAAATTTCCTGACAGTGAGAGTCATCAACCCATGGAAGAGAAGTTGCCTTCAGAAGTTGTGGGAGCTTCATCCCTGGAGACTTTCAAGAAGAGACTGGACAGCCATCGATCATAAATGGTATAGGGTCTCCTTTTTGTGTGGGGGGTTGGAGTAGATGACCTACAAGGACCCTTTCAACTCTGTCATTCTGTAAACAAGTAGTAGAAAACAAGACAAAGGATTGGAGAAGACCACATGGTATCAAGATCTGAAAATTGGATTATTATGGTGTAGTATTATGGCATAAACTAGCCATGATGTTCGCAGTGGCTATCAGCACATTGGGTGTCATACCAAGAAGTCTTGGACATTAAAAAATCTGCTCATTAACCAAATTTCCACCCTGCTTATATACTACACTATATACTACACTAATGTATTACAATATTTTAGGTTCTTGGGAAGAACTTGACGTGCATGAAAACCAATCACAGCTAAAAAAATCCAGGAGCTGTGACTTCACATTACTGCGAACAGAGAATAATTACAATAATTTACTAGGAACAACTTACATCCTGTCAAGATACCTTTAATACAATCAACCATTCACCTCTGCCTATCCCAGATCCTTAGAAAGGACTCAATGGTTGGGCAAATCCAGTCTGAACATTTGGCTGGCTGTACCACAAACCATAATAATAATGTCTTCAAAGACAAAAACCAAGAAAGTCCAGTTACCTCCTGAAAAAGCAACTTTGGGACATCCATGACCTGGATGACTGAAACTCTCTACAGACTTTGAGCCATTCAATTTGGGATGAGCATCCTTTGAATGGTGTGGGAGTAGGAATGGATTTCTAGAGGAAAAAATGCAGACTGCAAGAACGAGGAGCACCACTCAGGAGACCCTGAAGAGACAGATAAACCTTCAAGTGGCCTCAACGACCCTCTCAAAGGATGCAAAGGACCAGCTGTCTGCAAGGAATAGAAATCCTTCCCTTCCCCCACCATCCATGCAGAGCTGAAGAAGCTTCTTGGATGAGAAGTGAAATGTCTTCAAAGAAAAACTAAGAAAGTCCAGTTACCTCCTGAAAAAGTACCTTTGGGACAACCATGCCCTGGGTGGCTGAGAATCTCTCCAGACATCATAATAACGATACTTCTGGAACTAGTTATGGCCTTCACACCTCTTCGTCCTGAGTTTTCAGCTCTTGAAGGCAGTGTGAGCCATGATCAATTTCAAACCTGGCTTGTTGACAATGGCCTTTGTATCAGGGAGACAATTGTCTTTGTGGAGGTGAGAAGACAACACAATTTTCTCCAGGGAGGGTGCTGCTTTGTCTGCCTCAATGTCACACCACGAAAGCCGGACAAGGCTCCCACACATAGTTCCAGCAGCTGAGTGGAAATCTTTCCTGGGTCCTACAAGGGCTGCTTGAGGCAGGCGAAGAGAAGCATCTGAGATGCTTTGCTTTCTTCTCAGACCACCCTCCTGTGCAAAGTAACCGTCAGAGGTTGTCTCACCTGAGCTCCTTTGGCATGAAGCACATAATGGAAGATCTCTGCACCCCTAGCAAGTGCCTTCTCTCCCTTGTATCCAATGAGGCGTTCAGATCATTGTTTGCTGTGCAAAGTGTTTAGATGGAGATGATAGATGATAGATAGTGGGGGGGTGGGGGGGAGAGGGAGAGAGAGAGAAGATAGAGACATAAAATATGATAGACAGACAGACAGACAGACAGACAGATAGATACCGTAGATGTTAAATAGACGATGGATGGAAGATGATAGAAGATGGATGGATGGATGGATGGATGGATGGATGGATGGATGGATGGATGGATATTGATGGACAGAGATGATAGATATGGTAAATACATATATAGATGATAGATATAGATAGATGATAGATAATAGATGTTAAAAGATGAGGGATGATAGATGATAGATAAATGATGCGTGGGTGGATAGGTAGGTACATATAGATATAGATAATAGATGTTAAAAGGTGATGGAAGATAGATGATAGGAGGTATTGGATGGATGGATGGACAGACAGACAGGTTGGGTGGACGGATGGACGGATAGAATAGAAACATACCCGCTTGAAACCGTCTTTCAAAGTTGACACATGCTTCTCGCTGGTTCTCTTATTCGCAGCTATCCCTGGGTACGCTGTTCTGTCAGTGACCTCAATCTCTCCTACCCAACCTTCCTGTGATTTATTCCTTGCATTATTTCAGGCTCATTTTCTTTGCTGAGCTCCGAGGTTGATGGATCTCAGTTAGCACTTTCCGTCTCCAACGCGCTTGGCAATCCTTTGCTAATTCATTCATGCCAGCCTGCCCCACCCCCTCGCTCTGGGGCAGGAAAGGCCCCTTTGGAGTGTGGGCAGGGCTTTGAACTCAAGGAAACCGAACCCCCCGGATGGGCATCACAGAGTTTACACCAGAAAGTCTTTGACCAAAATATTCTTGGATCTTGGACCCGCTGGCTTGGGCAGAAAAGCGTTGTTGAAAATCTCCCTCCCTTCCTTTCCTTCCTTCCTTCCTTCCTTCCTTCCTTCCTTCCTTCCTTCCTTGCTTCCTTCCTTCCTTCCTTCCTTCCTTCCTTCCTTCCTTCCCTCCCTCCCTCCCTCCCCTTTTTCTCCTCTCTCCCTCATTCCCTTCTTTCCTCCCTCCCTCCCTCCCTCCCTTTCCTTCCTTTGTCCTCACTTCCTCCCTATTTCCCTCTCTTCCTCCCCCCATTCCATTCCTTTCTTCCTCCCTCCCTCCATCCCTCCTTTGTCCTCGCTACCGCCCTCCCTACTTCCCTCTCTTCCTCCCTCCCCCATTCCACTACTTTCTTCCTCCCTCTCTCTCTCCCTTCCCCTTACTGTTTCTTCTCCCTCTCCATCCATTCCATTCCTTCCTTCCTTCCACCCATTCATCCTTTCTTCCGTCCTCCCTCCTCCCTCCCTCCCTCCCTCCTTCCCTTTCCTTTTCTCCTCTCTTTCATTCCCTCCCTCCCTTTCTCCCCCCTTTCATTTCTTTTTCTCCTCTCCCCCTCATCCCTTCTTTCCTTCCTTCCTTCCCTCCCTCCGTTTCCTTCTTCCTTCTTTCCTCCCTCCCTCCCTCCCTCCTTCCCTTTCCTTCCTTTTTCTCCTCTCTCTCATTCCCTCCCTCCCTCCCTCCCTCCCTCCCATATAACCCTTTTCTTTTTGAATACTTGACATTTAAGAGCCCTTATCTAATGGCCTTTCCAGATATCTCCAGCTTCTCTTCTCCTTCTTGCCCAGCTGGGCCGTCAAGGCGAGGAGACCCCAGGACCTTCCAAGCAAATAGTTTTTCTTGCAATATTTCCGTGAGTACCAGTCTTTGCTCACCAATTTCCTTCTGTTTTCCACCCAGTGTCATTTTGTCATTTCCAGAACTGAAGCTTTACCTCAACGAAAACAGTCAGACGTGGAAAGCATGCTTAGATGAGGCTATTCATGCCTGGCTCACAAGAGACATTTTGTCTGATTTCTCCAGCCTGGTGCTTTAGGGATCCTGATGGATTGTAATTCTCACCCTGTCTGAGGATTATGTCCTTTGTAGTCCCAGCTCACCTGTAGCTAGACCACAGAGTTAGAGAAAGCCAGTTTAATATGCCAGAACGTGTTGGAGTTGGGAAATCTTTATGCAAGACCAGACTGAATTATTCACCATTTAACCTGCAAATCTATCTAGAGATGCTTTAGGAATGGCCCATGTTCCCCAGCAAGGCTCTGTGTGGGACAATTTATAGGTTCCCTTGTAATTGAGCTGGAGATCTGGAATCTGGTTACTTATGTTGAACTGAAATGGCTCGGCTTAGCAAAAAATAAAAACACTTTTGAGAAAATGTAGGGGTGGGTTACACTCAAGCAGCCATTAGCCTTTATTTGTGTTGAAGATGGAATTTGTTTTGTGCAAAAGCAGGTTTTTAAAACATTTTACCAAACTGCCTTGTCCTAAACTACCGATTTTTCATAATAAGGCAGGAAGCACCTGCTCACCCAGATCAGAAGGAGAGGGGAGAATTAAGGTGAGCCAAAGGAGATTAAGTGCCTTTCAGGCCAGTTTTTTACATGAGATTTTTTTTTTAAAAGAAAGAATGTGAATTGATAGAAGAAGGAGGTGGGGGGAGCTCAGGATTTGTGAAACAAGGGCAATTACTCCCAGGGGTGCATTGAAAACAAGCAAGACGTTGCCTTATCCAAACCTGTCTTGAAAAAACTAAGATAGCTGGAAAAAATACAGACGTGAGGGCATCTGGAGAAATTCGGTTTCACATTTACTGATTACAGAATAATAGAGTTGGAAGGGACCTTGGACCTTTGGTTTTTGACATCTAGTGGAAATTATTTCAAATAGACTTTATTTCCACTAAGTGTCAATTACTGCAAGTCTGTGAAATCGCATCAAAGAAGGTTTCTTCTGAGTCATTTGGTTTTCTGGACCTCAGAAGTCCCATATTTAACAGAATAATATAGTGGGAAGGGACTTTGGAGGTCTTCTAGTTCAACCCTGGATAGCGCAGCTGACTAATGCATTGTAATTGACTCCAGCTGTCTGCAATTACTGCAAGTTAAAATCTCGCCAGGCTCAAGGTTGACTCAGCCTTCCATCCTTTCTAAGGTAGGTCAATTGAGGACCCAGTTTGTGGGGGCAATAAGCTGACTTTGTATAAATATACAAAATTATGAAGGCTATTGCTTAACGCATTGTAAGCCGCCCTGAGTCTCCGGAGAAGGGAGCCATATAAATCAAATTTTAAGAAAACCCCACTGCTTAAGCAGGAGACCCTGTGCCATTCTGGATAAAGGACTGTCTCTTCTTAAAAACCTCCAGTGTTGGAGCCCCCACAACTTCTGGGGGCCTTCTAGTCCAGCTCCCTGCTCAAATGCGAGAACCTATTTTAGAGAAGTGACTGTCTAGAGTCTTCTTATAAACATCCAGTGATGGAGCGCCCACCATTTCTGGAGGCAAGCTGCTCCACTGGTTAATTCTGGTAGCCCTTCTAATATGTCACCCCTTAGTCCTTCTTTTCATTAAACTAGACAAACCCATTCTTCATATGTTTTAGTCTCAAGGGCTTTAACCATCTTAGTTGCTCTTCTGGAAGTTTTTCAGAAGAGATTGGACAACCATTTGTCTGGAATGGTTTAGGATTTCCTGCCTGAGCCGGGGGTTGGATTAGAAGACCTCTAAGATCCCTTCCAACTCTGTTATTCTGTTATTCTCTCTGCACTCTTTCCAAAGTCTCAATAGTTTTGGTGTCATTTTATGATGATGATGCTTTTTTTTCTCCTTTGCATGGTAAATAATTCTGTATAATACATTCAGATTAGGAGAATGTTCTGATTAAGTGTGTGTTCTCCTGAATATGCCCCTGTATCCTGGATCTGAAAATTTAAGTCTCATTGGATATTGGATTCTAAGAATGAAGATTGGTTCTCCACACACACAGAAGAGTTAGAATATCTGAAGATGCAAGAAAACGAACTACTGCAAGAAAACGAGTTACGTATCTCTTCCTTCCAGAACATGCACAATGTTAAGGATATTGTTGTTGTGTTACCAACCAGCAAAGTGTAGAGCACAGAGAAACGTTGCTGAGAGCAATGAATAAGAGATACGTGCAAACTGGTTTATCAAAAGTTTGCTTTATAGTGAAAAAAACCAATATCATAGTCTTTTAAACAGTCCAAGTCTTTGCCAGTTAAATCAGTCCAGTGATACAAAGATCTTCTTACCATACAAACAATAGTTGGTTAGAATAACAAATACACTCTGGTTCACAAACCACAATGGTAGCAGATCCACCCATGATGATAGCACAATGGTAGCAACTCCTCACACAATGGTAGCATATCATCAACTGACTACATCCTAGTTCCTTACTTAAATACGTTTACAACTAATTACAGCATGACTCAGCATTACAATGATGCAGCAGTAAAACTTAAAGTCACAGAACACATATATTGCCTGGACAACCTGTTAGGCTCACACCATATCCTAACACACAATAACCTTACTAATCAGTACATGTTGGGTATTTTATCAAATGCTTCCCTGAAATCAAGATATATTACACCTAGAGCATTGCCACAATCTATTAAGGGAGTTGCCTGAACCAAAAATGACGAAAAATTAAACTGACAAAATTTCTCCTTGGGAAAACAAAGAAACATGTGGATTTCTAATGATTATTTCCAAGATGTTTACAGATGGAACCTTTTATAATCTGTCCTAGAATTTGCCTAGTATTGACTATGTAATTCTTTAGTTTGAAAATGCTCCTTTGGGATGATATGACCATTTACCCTTCTCTGTTCATAAAGGGGTTGCACACATCAAGAATTGGCCAACCCATCTACAACTTCCTTCAGTAGTGTAGGATGCAGGAATCTTACCATGGAAATTTAAATTCATACAAGGAAAATAGGTATTTTAGTCTCACCAGGCTCAAAGTTGACTCACCCTTCTGGACCTTTATCCTTCCGAGATCGGTAAAATGAGGAGCCAGATTGTTGGGAGCAAGAGGATGATTCTGTAAATTGCTTAGAGAGGGCTGGAAAGGACTGTGAAGTGGTATATAAGTGCTATTGCTAAGTGCTAAGAAAGAAAGGGAGAAAAAGGAAGGGAGGGAGGGAGGGACGGAAGGAGGAAGGAAGGAGGGAGGGAGGGAGGAAAAAAGGAAGGAAGGAAGGAAGGAAGGAAGGAAGGAAGGAAGGAAGGAAGGAAGGAAGGAAGGAAGAGTTCTGGTGGTGCAGTAGTTAAAATGCAGTATTGCAGGCAAACTCTGCCCACTGCCAGTTCGATCCTGACCAGCTCAAGGTTGACTCAGCCTTCCATCCTTCTGTGTTGGGTAAAATGAGGACCCAGATTGTTTGGGGCAAATAGGCTGACTCTGAAAACTGCTTAGAGAGGGCTGTAAAAGCACCATGAAGTGGTATATAAGCCTAAGGGCTGCTGTTATTTCCTCATCATGTTTCTATTCACTTTAGAATTTGGTTTTGTCTTTCATTCTTTCCTTCACACACACACACAAACTGTAAATACCAACCAACCAAATAATAGGAGCTGGGTAGCTCTGTTATCTTGCCATTTTGCTGCCTTCCTTGAGGAACTAAGGTTTTGTTTTCTAAAATTGTTGCTCTTTTATTTTAAACTCATTCAGTCCTTTCAGTATTCTAAGGAGCTTTTGCTAACTGGAATTTCTTTGGGGTTTTCTTCACATCACTTCTCTTACTATGCAGTGGGTTGCAGCACGCAGGTGAAGGTCTATGACATGGGATCCCCGGAGTCTTCAGTGTTAAGTCAGCGATGGTATAGGTTTAGAGGCTCTTGGCACCATCTTTAGATGCAGATACAGATTAACAGGGTTGGAAGGGACCTTGTGGGTCATCTAGTCCAACCCCCCCGCCCAAGCAGGAGACTCAACACCATTTCTGACAGACAGCAGTCCAGTCTCTTCTTGAAAGCCTCCAGGGATGAAGCTCCCACAACTTCCAAAGGCAACTTCTGTTCCATCAGTTGATGGTTCTCACTGTCAGAAAATTCCTCCTTATTTCTAGGTTGAATCTCTCCTTGGTCAGTTTGCATCCATTATTCCTTCTCTGGCCTTCAGGTGCTTTGGAAAATAGGTTGACCCCTGACCCCCACGTGGATTAGGAGAAACTGGTATCTGTCGGTTCTGTCACAAACATAATTTGTGCTATGGGGTATTTGGTGCTATTTGAGCTCAGGTTTTTTTCCTGCAAACATTTCATTACCTGACTAAATAACATCATCAGTGCTAGAAGGGAGAGGGGGTTGTGGAGGAGAGGCAGAAGAGAGGAGGAGGAGGAGAAGGATTGTGCTATGGTGGATCCAGTGTTGCAGGCTAATTCTGCTTATTGCCAACTGTCTGCAATTGAACAGTTCGAATCTCACCAGGCTCAAGGTTGACTCAGCCCTCCATCCTTCTGAGGTTGGTGAAACAAGGACCCAGATGGTTGGGGGCAAGAGGCTGATTCTGAGAGAGCTGTGAAGCAAAGGGAAGCGGTATATAAGTCTAAGTGCTATTGCTATTGTGACTGTATTGTGGGGGTCCTTGGTGGTCTCTGAGCTTTGTTGCTTTCTTGCAGACATGTCACTACCAAATTAGGTAACATCATCAGTGCTAGAAGGGAGTGAGGTTTGTGGGGGGGAGGAAAAGGAGGAGGAGGAAGAGAAGCAGAAGAACTGTGGGGTCCTTGGTGTTCTTTGAGCTTGGTTGTTTTCTGGCAGATGTTTAATTACCAAACTTGGTAACATCATCAGTGTTAGAAGAGAGTGGGAATGGGGTTTGCTCTCTTTATTTGATCTTCTGATAGATGAAATCCTTCATGAGACCAGGAGACCAGCAGCTAATGGTAATTTGATTCTTCGTGGGAGTGGATGAAGTTGCAGGGCTCAACTTCATTCTCTCTTCTTTTCAGGAATCCCATCCTGAAGTTTTTCTCATAAAACCTCTGTCTGGTCGGACAGAATTTGAGGTGACCCAAACATCTTTCAACTTCTTTCTTTTCTTGGTATTTTTTATTACAGAGATAATGAGCATGGCAGGTATAAAGGAGAACCTGGACATGTTAACATAATCGCCTATGTACTATCTTCCTTATTACAAAGGATGTAGCTTTATACAGTATATTCATGCATTATTACTTATTGTTTGCAAGCATTACACCCTGGAAGTCACCATGGCTTGAACTCAGTGCCAACCTATCAATCAGTGGAGCAATCCTACTGGTCGTGTTTTCCCAGACTGAAATGCACTTTTAAAATAACGTGGTAATTATAGTACCCCATTTATCAGCGAAAAAACTAGCCTTTGCTTTTTGCTGCAGAAATAATTTGCATGATCTTTTGCGCACTGAATCCATTAATCAATTAAAATTTACACCGTTCCCTGTCTCTTTCAATCATGCGATGGTCCTAATAGATGGTTGCTGTCAAAAGCGGATGATGCTCATTCTGGAGCTGTTTTGTGGGGTTACCAAATCTTGACTGCAAAACATCTCGTGACCCTAGAGGGCAGCAAAGAGATATAGACTATTCTGTTCCTCTGAGGCCACCTAGTGGGCATCTAGTGTTTTGCAGATCAGAAATGATAGGCCTTATGAGTGCAAAGCACACAACCATCCCTCCCTCCCTCCTTCTTTCCTTCCTTCCTTCCTTCCTCCCTCCCCTTCCTTCCTTCTTTTTTCTCCTCTCTCCCTCCCTCCCTTCCTTTTTCTTCTCACCCTCCATCCAGTCACTCTTTTCTTCTTTCCTTCCTTCCTCCCTCCCCCTCAATCCTCTTCCTTTTTCTTCACCCCTCCATCCATTCCACTCCTTCCTTCTTTCCTTCATCCTCACTTCCTCCCTCCCTACTTCCCTCTCTTCATTCCCCATTCCATTCCTTTCTTCCTCCCTCCCTCCCTCTCTCCCTCCCTCCCCTTCCTGTTTCTTCTCCTTCTCCATCCATTTCACTCCTTCCTTCCTTCTTTACTCCTTCCCTTCTTCCTTCCTTCCTCCTCCCTCCCTCCCTCCCTCTTTCCCTCCCTCCCTTTCCTTCCTTTTTCTCCTCCTTTATTCCATCCCATTCCTTCTTTCCTCCCTCTTTCCTTTCTCCCTCCCTCCTTTGTCCTCCCTCCCTCCCTTCTTCCATTCCTTCCTTCCTTCCTTCCTTCCTTCCTTCCTTCCTTCCTTCCTTCCTTCCTTCCTTCCTTCCTTCCTTCCTTCCTTCCTTCCTTCCTTCCTTCCTTCCTTCCTTCCCCTATCCCAGTCAATGGGTCTTTTAGCTGTAACAAAAGCATTCCCTCTGGTGACTCAACAGGGATTTTGCGGGGGGGGAGCGGAGGGGGGAAAAGGGTCATGCAAAGCCAGCCATGCACAAACGATGCGCCATGTGTTTCTCTGTATTAAGGTGTAGCTCAGCAAGTCAAGAATGTGCTTTGCTAAGCCTTTAGCAAGGTTACAACCGATCATTTCCATTAAGGAGTCACATATGGTTGGCATTGCTGATTGCATGCTGCATCAATCATAGTCCCTTTTCGTTGTCATTGTCAAACACACACATACACACACACAACCCGCTCACATAGCTGGAAAAATTCACTTTCTGGAAATGATCCAAAGAGAAATAAGCCCCCCCCCCCCCCACTTCCTGGTCTCCTCTCGGGTTTCCTTTCATCTGAGCTTCACTCAGACCCACAACCACAAATCTTCCTCTGGAGTTCCTGTGTTTGTTACTGGATTCCATCCCTGTGATCTTTTTTTGAAAAACTTCTGCAGAACTTCCAGTTGTCCTTGGCCAGTTTGAGTACAGGTAGTCCTCAACTTATGGCCACAATGGAGCCCCAATTTTCCATTGTTAAGCGAGACTGTTGTTAAGTGAGTCCATCTTCCCCCTTTGACTTTGCTTGTCAGAAGGTTGCAAAAGGGAATCACGTGACCCCGGGATACTGCGGCTGTCATAAATATGAGTCAGTTGCCAAGTGTCCAAATTTTGATCACGTGACCATGGGGATGATGTCATGGTTGTAAGCCTTCTGCAGATCATGGATAAGGCACCTCTGGCTGTCCTTGGCCAGTTTAAGTGTAGCCATTCAGAAGAAGTCCTGAGGATGGCCTGTGCCTTCTGACGTCATTGCACGCATGGCAGAAATGATGTCATCAGTGCACAAATGAGATCATTTGTGTGGTGATTTCATCATGCACTTGTTGTTGTTTTAAAACATTGATGTAGCCACCCATCTTCCAAATAACTCAGTGCCCCTCAATTAAAACTTAGAACAGCCTGTGAAATTATGTCAATGGAGATAAATGACCTTAGTCATCCAAGTCATGGTTGTCCCAAAGGTGCTTTCTCAAGAGGCAAGTGGACTTTCTTGTTTTGCTTGAAGATGTTTCGCCTCTCATCCAAGAAGCTTTTTCAGTTCTTGAAGTTCTTCAGTTCTTGAAGCTTCTCAACCAAGAAGCTTCTTCAGTTCTTGAAATTCTTAAGTTCTTGAAGCTTCTCAACCAAGAAGTGGTTCAGTTCTTCACTTCTTGAAGTTCCGCAGCTCTTAAAGCTTCTCATTCAAGAAGCTTCTTCAGTTCTCAGACGTTCTCAGCTTCTTCTTGGATGAGAGGCAGCATCTTCAGGGAAAAACAAAGAAAGTCCAGTTGCCTCTTGAAAACACACCTTTGGGACATACAAAATTATATTAAAACTATAAAACCTAAACCAAGACAACCAAGACATGGCACAAAATCAACTTTCTCGTGTGCCACCATCCAATCTTATCTAAGTGCTTGGGGGAAAGAACATGGTCTCCAAAGCTTTATGGAAGGCAAGGAAGGTGGAGCCAGCTGAACTTCAGGAGGAAGGGTTTTCCTTGGGGCAGAGGCTGCCAGGGAAAAGACAAGCTTCTTAACTCACACCAGATGCCACACTAAGGACATCTACGCATTCTATCAGGTCATATGGGTGTGCCAAGAGTGTGCCCACCCTATATGACCTGATAGGATGGGTAGATGTCCTTAGAGAAAGGTGATCCTTCAAGTAACCTGACCCTTTGCCACATCAGCGTTAAAGATGATGGCCAGTACTTTGAATTGTGCCCAGTGGTCTTCAAGGGCAGTCCCATGTAGAATGTATTGTAGTAATCCAAACGGGAGGTGCCCAAGGCATTAATCAGATCAAGATCAAATCAGTCGATCCTAAAAGAAATCAATTCTGAGTGTCCTTTGGAAGGACAGATCCTGAAGTGCAAGTACTTTGGCCAACTAATGAGAAGTTAGGACTCCTTATAGAAGACCCCGATGTTGGGAAAGATGGAAGGCAAAAAGGACAGAGGAGGGCAGAAGACGAGATGGTTAGATAGAGTCATCCAAAAAAAAAATGAACATGAATTTGGGCAAACCAGGGGAGACATGGTAGCAGTCTTGAAATATTTGAGGGGCTGCCCTAGAGAGGAGGGGGTCAAGCTATTCTCCAAGGCACCTGAAGGCCAGACAAGGAATAATGGATGGAAACTGACCAAGGAGAGATTCAACCTGGAAATAAGGAGAAATTTCCTGACAGTGAGAACAATCAACCCATGGAACAGAAGTTGCCTTCGGAAGTTGTGGGAGCTTCATCACTGGAGGCTTTCAAGAAGAGACCAGACTGCCATCTATCAGAAATGGTGTAGGGTCTCCTGCTTGAGCAGAGGGTTGGACTAGATGACCTACAAGGTCCCTTCCAACTCTGTTAATCTGTAGCCCTGGGTAAAATTTGGGAGATTGTGAATGACAGGGGTTCATGGTTTCATGAAAAGTTGGACACAACTCAGTTCAACTGAATAACAGCAAACTCTCTCTGAGCTTCTAGTCCTTCCACTCTTCTGTCACCTGGAGGACTTTGTGAAGGTTTTTTTTTCAAAAAACGCCCCTCCTCTTCCTTGTCTTCTCCATCTTCCACTTGTTAGTATTTTTTTTCCCCAAGAATGAGCAAAGAGACAATGATTAATTGACTCACCAGAGGTTTCTTCCCACAGCTGGTATCTTCTAGTGGTGGAAAAACAATCAAAAACGTCCCTTCAAACTTGTCCTTCATAATTCTTCTAGAGCTATAACAGATGTACTAGCTGAGACCCCCAGATGTTGCAAAGCCCCTGCAGCCTGGGCTGTAGCCCCTGGGGGTTTGCAGAGAGCTGAGTCCAACGTGTAATGCTTCATGTGCTAGAAGGGGGAACATTGTCAGACATGTGGAAAGCAAGCATATCCATACAGGTGATTAATCTAATTTGAATATAGTGAAATGGACAGGTAGTGAAGAGAAGGACTAGGGGTGACATGATAGCTGTCTTCAAGCACCTGGGGAGCTCTCCCCTAGAGGAGGGGGTCAACCTATTCTCCAAAACACCTGAGGGTGGAGAAGAAGTAACAGATGGAAGATCATTAATGATAGATCCAAGGTGGATTAAGGAGAAATTTCTTGACATGAGAACAATTAATCAGCGGAACAACTTGTCTGCAAAAGTTGTGGGTGCTCCAACCCTGGAGGTTTTTAAGAAGAGACTGGACAGCCATTTTCCGGAATGGTATAAGGTTTACTGCTTGGGCAGGGTGTTGGACCAGAAGACCTCCGAGGTGCCTTCAGGACCTATGATTCTATGATTCTTTTTCTAGCTCTGCCTGCCTCCAGCTGGCACAGCTCACCTTCTACCAGCCTCTCCTTTCTCTCTTCCAGCCCCCTCACCCCCTTGCCCAGCACGTATTCTCCACCATCATTTGCAGGCTGGTCTTCTCTTCCATATAATTTACACGGCAATTATATTTAACGCAAAAAGGCAATAAAAGTACAAGTTACTGCCAGTTTGCTACCAAGCCATAATTATGCTTTGAACAGTTTGATGATTACCGTTTACGGTGCAGGTGGAGAACTGGCCCCAGCTTCAGAGGGCTGGATGAGAGGGGTGGGGGAGAGCCAGAGTGCAGAGAAACAGGGGTCTTGAATGAAACACCCATCCCCCCAAGGGGAAAGGTCTGGTCCCAGCCAAGGTAGAAGAGATGAATCCCCAGGCTCTAAAAGGAACACATTGGATAATTGAGGTAATTTGGAAAGCATGTTTAGATAATACTTTTCTGGCCACTTAATTTTCTTTTGGGTACCATTAGAGGTGGAGTGATGATGCAAAGGGTCTTAGGTCCTACAAAGGTGCCCCCATGACCCCCTGCAAGCCCATTACCCTTGCCGCTAGTCCTTCCCTTCTCCTCTTTTCTTCTACCTTTTCCAGCATCATCAACTTCTCCAGAGAGACGGGTCTTCATGTTGATTGACTATACACCATCAAGTCATTGTTGAGTCTTAACAACATGCATTATTTCCAGGATGACTTGCCCTCAAATTGATCCTTCAGGTCTTCCTACAATGGACCCATCATCAACAAGTCCTAGAGTCCTAGAGCTGGAAGGGATCTGGGAGGTCTTCTAGTCCAACTCACTGCCCAAGACCTATCCACTTGTCTGCTGGTCCTTCACTTTTTCTCTTTCCTTCCACCTTTCCCAGCATTATCAACTTCTCCAGAGAGTCAAGCCTTCATATTAATTGATTGACTACATGCCATCAAGTCATTCTTGACGCTTAACAACATAGATTTTTTTTCCGGGATGATCTGTCCCCAACCTGGTCTTCAGGTCTACCAATAGTCGAGCCATCACCATTCCAATTGAATCCATCCATGATCTTCCTCTTCATCTCTGCCCTTCCACCTTTTCCAGCATTGTCAACTTCTCCAGAGAACTGGATCTTCATGTTGATTGATTGACTGTCAGGGCTGCCATTCTCCACTGATCCCTCCCCGCTTTTCTATGGCAGCAAGCAGCAGGCTAGCTGACATTCAGCCCCCCGTAACAGAGGCTTTAGCTACACAGAGAAAATTTATAAACCACATAATACATCACACCAAGAACAGCAATTTCTTCAGGGTTTGTTGTGATATTTTCTATAAAAACTCTGTGGGAGTTTAGGTGCTCAAACATGTTTAGCAGCCACCTATTCAGACTGTGCAGGGGAAAAATGTTTCCCCCTGGAAATGAGGTATTGGACCTTCCCTCTATGTTTCCTGGAGTCTGGAATTTCTTTACCTTCAAAATGCTGCTCTCCTTCCATTAGAGTGGGTGCAGGAGGAGTGTCAAACGCAGTGTGAAGGTATGACACAGTTTCAGGCTGTAGTTGCAAAGCTGCAGTGAAAAATTCTCCACTGATCTCTGCCTCCTTTTCTATGGCAGCAAGCAGCAAGCTAGCTGACATTCGGCCCTCCGTAACAGAGGCTTTAGCTGACAACAGCATCAAGTCATGTTTGACCCTTAACAACAACACAGATAGATTTGTTTCCAGGAGATCTATCCCCAACCTGATCCTTCAGGTCTTTCAACAGTGGACCCATCTCCACTGTTGCCCTCCAACTTCATCTTTCCCAGCATTAAAGCCTCCTCCAGACATTGGCTAATAGCTTGCTGGCCACTTGATGTTCTTTTGGGGTGCCGTTAATGGTAGAGTGATTATGCAAAGGGGGTACAGGCTACAAGGCTATGTTTTACCTCAGGATTTGGGGGTAACTGTTGCTTTTCCAACTATGCAGTACTTTTCTAAATCTGCTACCCATCCTAAGAGTTTTTCGGCAGGACTGTTCCACAGGCTGCAGTCAAAAGCATCATTGGGCCATTGCTGCTACCATCTTGATTTTCTCACCACACTCTGCAGGTTTTCCTGTTTCCTGTTTTAAAAGCAGAAGTGATGGGAAGCCCTGATTTTCAGCCAATGTGGTCAGAGCAATTCCAGGCGTGTCCCTAAAGTGGACTGAAGCCACTTGTGGTCTAAAGTGGCTTTGCAAAGCAGATCTGTGGGTTTAGCAATTGTGTTGGCAGGTAGCAAGATGCAAAAAGAGATAAATAGCCAGGTAATAAAAGACATATCACACAGCATATCATGCACTTCATACTGGAATTGCTAATATCAGGTTAGGCTGCTTTGAACCTGGCCCCCAATTGTCATCGTAAGTCGTGGACAATCTGTCATTCCAAGCTGAATTTCTCTTAGAATTGGGAATATAATTGGGGGTGAGAGAGCAGGCCGAGCTATTCTTTAAAACAGCATCCAGACATTTTTCAGACTTATTTTTAGCAAAATGTTGGGTGGATGGAAGAGAAATTGCCTGTTTCTTTCTTTTTCTTTTTCTTTTCTTTTTACTCTTCTTTCTCTACCTGGGCTTGGCAGGTAAGGCTGAGACCTTTCCTGATCATGATTGGGCCTTCTGTTATAGAATAACAGAATGACAAAGTTGGAAGGGACCTTGGAGCAGATGTGAAATCCAGCAAGTTCTGACAGGTTCTGGAGAACCAGTAGCAGAAATTTTGAGCAGTTCGGAGAACCGGCAAATAGCTTGACCCCTTCCTCCTCTCTGGGGCAGCCCCTCAAGTATTGGAAGATGCTCTCCAGTCTCCTCTGGTCCTTCACATGCTGGTGGACTTGAAAATTCTCTTCTTTTCTTTACTACTTGGATCGCAACCTTTCCGGAGGGGGGGGGGGTTACGCGCGCACGCAAGGGGGGAGCGCAGGAGGAGTATGTGCATGCATGGGGGGGGGCACAGAGTGGTGGTGGTCGTGCATGCAATGAATTATGGGTACAGGCACTTTTGGCACGCGACAACAAAAAGGTTAGCCATCACTGGTGTAGGATCTGCTTTATTTTTTTAAAAAAAACCTCCAAAAAACCATTGCAAAACCTCCAAAACGCCTTGCAAAAAAAATTATGTCCATATTAGAGTTATGAATTATAAGCAAGTAACATTCTGGGGTGAAAAAAAAGGGGGGGCTTTCATATACATTCTTGCAACACATGCTGGCTGGATGACCTCAAGGTTCTTTTCCCGCTCTGGGATTCTGTAGTTTTTACAAACACAAAATTAAATTGGGTGCCACGGGGCCAAACTTCCCCGTGGCCAGTAAGGTCATCCTTAATATTAAATGGCACGAGGAGGCTGAAAGGAAAAGAAAAGAGAAGCAATAATAAAAGGAAAGGAAGAACGTGGGGAGTACGAGAGGCTTTTCAGATTTATATGCAAATGAACGAGGAGCAAATTGCCGGCCCCATTTCACTCCACTGATTCCGTCTTTTGAATGGTGCAGGGAGGTCAGGCGCTTGAGCCAAGAAAACCAGCCAGCTCCTTAGGTGGGAAATGAATGCCAGGAGAAGGAAGAGGCTGAGAATGTCTCCTTCATGAGAAGGCTGGGGGCTTGGACACCCAGCTCAGTCTCTTCTTCTCTGCTGTGCGTGCAAAGCACAAAAAAAGGGCTGACAGCGGGAAGGACAAAACAACAACAACAAACCCAGAATAATTGGGTAGGAAGGGACTTTGGAGGTCTTCCAAAGATGGAGTGGTGGGCGCTCCATCACTGGAGGCCTTCAAGAAAAGATTGGACAATCATTTGTCCAGGATGGTATAAAGTTTTCCTGCCTGAGCAGGGGGCTGGACTAGAGACCTCCAAGGTCCCTTCCAACTTTTCTCTTCTCTTCTCTTCTCTTCTCTTCTCTTCTCTTCTCTTCTCTTCTCTTCTCTTCCCTTCCCTTCCCTTCCCTTCCCTTCCCTTCCCTTCCCTTCCCAGGAAGTCTTTGACCAAAATATTCTTGGATCTGGACCCACTGGCTTGGGCAGAAAAGCGTTGTTGAAAATGTTCCTTCCTTCCTTCCTTCCTTCCTTCCTTCCTTCCTTCCTTCCTTCCTTCCTTCCTTCCTTCCTTCCTTCCCTCCACCCTCCCTCCCTCCCTCCCTTTCTTTCGTTTTTCTCCTCCCTCCCTCCCTCTCTTCCTCCCTCCCCATTCCACTCCTTTCTTCCTCCCTCCCTTCCTCCCTTCCTCCTTCCTTCTTTTGTCCTCGCTTCCTCCCTCCCTCCCTCCCTCTCTTCCTCCCTCCCCATTCCACTCCTTTCTTCCTCCCTCCCTCCTCTTACTGTTTCTTCTCTCTTTCCGTCCATTCCACTCCTTCCTTCCATACATCCATTCATCCTTTCTTTCGCCCTCCCACACTCCCTCCCTTTCTTTCCTTTTTCTCCTCTCTCCCTCATTCCCTTCTTTCTGTCCTTCCTTCCCTCCCTCCCTTTCCTCCTTCCTTCCTTCCTTCCTTCCTTCCTTCCTTCCTTCCTTCCTTCCTCCCTCCCTCCCTCCCTCTGTCCCTTCCCTTCCCTTCCCCTCTACTCCACTCCACTCCACTCCACTCCACTCCACTCCACTCCATTCTTGTTCTGTTCGGTTCGGTTCGGTTCGGTTCCGTTCCATTCCATTCCATTCCCTATTTTCTATTCTATTCTATTCTATTCTATTCTATTCTATTCTATTCTATTCTATTCTATTCTATTCTATTCTATTCCATTCCATTCCATTCCATTCCATTCTCCTGCCTTGGGAAGGGGATTGGACTAAAACTCCACCAAGGTCCCTTCCAGCTGTATGATTCTGTGACTCTTTTATTGTAACCCCTCAGAATAACAGAATCAGGGGTGAAATCTACTTACCTTCCCTACCAGTTCGGAAGTGCACGCAGATGTCACATGTGCGCTTGGACCTTTTGTGCATGCACAAACCCTCCTGAGCATGCACAGAGGGTAAAAAACAGGTTACTTCCTGGTTAAAACCAGGAGGTAACGATGACCAGGTGAGTGGGCGGAGCCTTGTGCTGCTGCCGTTACCGGTTCTCCGAACCACCATCACTACCGATTCGGTTGAATCGATCCGAATGGGTAGCATTTCATCCCTGAACAGACTTGGACGGGACCTTGGAGGTCTTCTAGTCCAACCCCTTGACTTAACCAAATCAGAATCTTAGCAGCTGCATTCTCTTGATCCATTCAGCTTCGGTGGCTTATTGTGGGATGCCAGCTCCTTTGCTTAGTTTACCATTCTATTTATTGTGTAACGGCTTAATTTGATATCTAAGTTATGTATGTTGCGTGAACAAACCCATGAGAGTTAGGGTCCTGCCTAAACACAAGGATTTAATCTTCTTTAAGTTCTCCGTTTCAAACCTTGCAAAATTCCTCACCAGAGAAAATTCTGCCTTGTGCGGTGTGCCCCTCCTGTATTTAAAACTCATCTGTTATTGTTAAAGACGGGAAGGAAGTGTGCTTAGCTTGTCTCTGTATGCGAACTATCTAATTTTGAATTTTTGTACCAGGACACGGGCTGAAAAAGAGTTATCACTTGAGAACTGGCAGTGGTCCAAATTTTGCGATTTAAATAAGAATCTATGCGGCGGGAAAGGGTATGAAAAGATCTACGTTCATAAAAATACAGCTCCGAAATTTATTACATTAGGACAAAGTCTTTGCAAAAAGTGTCTCATAGGCAAAACCGGGAATCAAGGAAACCTGCACTAAATTACATACACATTTAACTTTAAAGAAACACCTTCTCCTTTGACTTCAGTTTAATTTTGTAAAAAGGAAAACACCGAGAAAAAAAGGGGGGGAGATTTATAAAACTGAGACTTGGAGAGAAAGAAAAATAGACTTGATTCATTATCCATGGTCCATTTGCTACCATGATCCATATGGCCTGAATCCACAGTGAGTCCAAGACTTGGTATCACAGTTGCATCCTTTGTGGAAGCTCTACTAGGAGTAGAAGAGGAATGATTTCTCCTTTAGATCGTGGCCATTCATTATTCGTTACCTTTCTGGTGAGAAGAGCCATTTAACTTGTTGCATGACTGAATTCATCAAATGTGTAGGAAAAGCAGTGGCACAACCTGGAGGTAGAGTGAAAAGAGGGATTTGCCTAGAATCCCTAAGTAGCCACAAGCAAACTAAGTCCTATTCTCCCTTGAATTCCATGGACCAGGATCTAACTCTTAGCAAGTGCCCACTGTTAGTGAAACAGATTCCTGTGCATAGACATAGTTAGCAATGAATCATATTAATTGGATCTTCACTTAACCCTAATCCTAACTCATCGTCTCCTGGAGATTGGTCCAAAATCACCCAGCCAGCTTTCATGCCTAGGGCAGGACTAGAATTCACTGTCTCCTGGTTCCTGGGCCAGCACCCTAACCGCTACACCAAACTGCTTCTATTTATCCTTATAGCTTTTTCTGTGATGTTCTACCTGCTGTCTTTAATAGATTCTCCTTTAAATTGATGTTTCAACTCATTAGGAACCCCAGAAACAATTGCATGACCAGGCTGGATACATGCGATATAATAGACCCACAAAACTACTAATCTGGTTTATCACTGATGCTAAATTTAGCCTGTTGCACATTTGTTGCTATGAGATCCTTAACTGAGCCGGCTAAGTAGGTTGCATCAGTATAGTTGAACGATTCTCATCAGTTATGCGAATTTGGATCTGCAATTTCCTTTTCAGAACTTTGGTGAACATAACTTGAGACCGTTTGATTGCATTTAATTCAGCTTCATTAAATAGCCACATACAAACCCAGCCAATCATAACAGCCAGAGAGGCTTAGTTCTTTTTCATCTCTTTCAGCTTTGTAAAAAAAATATCTTACATAAAATCTATGCTCATTATATTTGTCTTGCTTCCTTCTTGCAAAGGTACAAAGAGCAAATTAAAAGTAAATGAATTAACAAAGTTGGCCCGCATTTTCTTTCTTCTCAGAAGAAACTCGGAGTTAGAAGCACTCGGGTGCCTCTCTGGAGTTTTCTTCTCAATGATGAGCAGAAGAAAAGGCTTCGGTTTGGACCCCCGCCAATTTCTGACTCTTTCCATTCCTTGAACCTTGGAGACACTCCTGTCTCCTCCCTGAGGAGCACAGTCTTTGTAGGAGAGGATATTGGTAGCTCAGGGTTGAACCGTGGGTCCTCGGTGCTCTCTGAGCTGGGTGGCTTTCTTGTAGATGTTTCATGACATGACTAGGTCACCTCTGTCAAAGTGTGAATCAGCTTCGTTCCCCACCCCCCGGGGAAAACTGTGATTAATTAGAGGTGACTGGATCTTGTTTTCCATGCTGTATACTCTCAAAGAAAGAAAACCCGAATGTATTATCCTAAAAAACATTTTTTATTACAAAAATAAAAAAACCTAGCTAACTACATTTTCCTGGCAGTTTATCTCAGAGACGGAACAAAAGAAAAGTACGTCAGGAAGTTAGAAAAAAAAGAATGTAGACATGCGCAGTAGCTCAGAAATCACAAGACCATCTTATCTTTTGTTGATAAAGTTCTCTGGCAGGTTATCGTAATGTTCAGAATGGAAGCTCAGCTGGCAAATACAAATAACACAGTGACAACCTCATCGATGATAGAAGGGAGTGAGAGACTGAAAAACCTCCTTGCCACCAATCAACCCCCAGATAAACAGGGATTAACATGCTGAGTGGAGAAATCTGGGAGTTGATGTCCACATTTCTTAAAGTGTCCAAGTTTGAGAAACACTGATTGACTGTAGAAGATCTCTAAAAATGGGCTCAACTTAGCACCCTTACACACAGACAGACAGACAGACAGACAAACTCACACAAACATGTATACACACTCATTTATTTCTCCAGAATTGGTTAAGGCTGCCCAAGTGCATAAAGAGTCTCCCACCCTTCAGAGGCAATGATAATAAGAAAGAAGTATAGGAGTGTGCAGAGATGGATAGGTTGATGATGGAATTGAAAGAGGGGGAAGAAGCAGAGTACAACCAAGTTTGGAGTTGATGGTATACATGGCTAGAGAATAGGAGCAAAATTACTGTATAAGAACTATATAATATTGATGATAATACGATTGTATCATAGTTACGTGTAAATATTACTATAATTCAAAAAACTGTATAATATAGGATAGTGAACCATAGAAATAGAAATAGAATTTACGTAAATAGGAATGTTATGGATGATATTGATACCGATATGGAAATGCTGTAATGAGTGAAAATTTGTGTTTTGTTTTTTAATGTTGAAAATGTTTAATACATTTTTTTTTAAAAAAAAGAGTCTCCCACCCACCCAATTTCCACACATTTGTTGAATGGTCACAGAATGAATGGATGGATGGATGGATGGATGGATGGATGAATCGCACTATTGCAAGCTTTCCTAATGGTGTGTTCACTAGATATATTTGATGATGGCTCCCTGAATTTTAACAGAATAACCAAATTGAACCGAATTGAAAGGGACCTTGGAGGCCTTCTAGACCAACCTCCTTTCCATGCAGAAGATCCTAAACTTGTGATGGCGAACCTATGACACATGTGCCATAGGTGGCACACAGAGCCCTCTCTATGGGCACGCCAGCCGTCGCCCCAGCCCAGCTGCACCATGCATGCACAAGCGCCTCCCGCTGGCCAGCTGGTCTTTGGGTCTCTGCTGCACATGCATGAGAGGGGGGGCATGCATAGGGGGCGCTCGCATTGCATTTTGGGGATTCACGCATGCACGCCTCCTGAGCACTGTTTTGGCCTCCTGCACCAACCTGGAAGCCAAAGCAGGGTGTGGGGGCCCTGGAGCGCATGCACAGGGGAGGCCAGGTTGCATGCGTGGAGAAGTGTGTGCATGCATGGGGGTGGGGCGCATGGGTGGGGACACGGGGGCGGGGCACATGCACGAGGATTGCTTGCATTGCATTTTGGGGGTTCGGGGACATGCATGTGCATTCACATGCACATCTGTTTGCTTTGGATACCCGGCACCAAAAAGGTTAACCATCACTGCCGTATACTATTCTGGACAGGACAGTTTCTTCATAAAAGCCTCCAGTGATAGAGGGCCTACAACTTCTGGAGGCAAGCTGTTCCACTGATTAATTAGCAGAGAAATGGAATAACAAAGTTAGAAGGAACCTCAGTGGTCTTCTAGTCCAGCCCCCTGCCCAGGCAGGAGACCTTGTACCATTTCAGACAAATGGTTGTCCAATCTCTTCTTTTAAAAACTTCCAGGGATGGAGCACCCACAACTTTGTTCCACTGACTAATTGTTCTCACTGTCAGGAAATTTCTCCTTAGTTCTAAGTTGGACCTCTCCTCGATTAGTTTCCATCCGTTGCTTCTTCCAGACAGCATGCCAAAGGCTGAGTGGGGCATTCTGGGTGTTGTAGTCAAACATGGTTGGCCTTGGAAGGTACTGATTTGGGAAAGACTGGACTACAAATCAAATTCCTGTTTGCACTGTATTCAAAGAAGGAAAATCACATTCCTTTCTTCCTGCCGTGTTCATCAGATTTGAAATTATTGTCTTCATAACTTGCAAATATGTGCCTATTTTTTCCCTCGGTGGAGCCGGAGAACGTGAGTTGAGATAAGCCTTATTGCTATTTTCTTGTCTTCCTTTTTTCTTTAAGTCGAAGTTTTGATTGGAATCAGTCTTATTATTTTATGAGTATAAAAGGGAGTAGTTAGCGGTAAGATTTATTCTAAATTTATCTTATCAGCTCTAAGGCATCAATTTTGCAATCAATTCCCACTGGGTCCTTACCAAGAAAGCCATATTCTGAATCAATCTTGGAATTCATTAGGTTATTTCTAGTGTTAAAAAATAAGATTGATCTGTACTTTATGTTTCAGGGCTCCTGCAATTTATTTTTTAATGATATGAGGTAAGACTCAATCTTGGCATTGGGCTCCCTCCCCGATCTCTTCTCCCGCAAGGGGAATAATTTTCATATTCTTCAGAAAGTATGAGATCAGCTTATTCACCCTCAAATTTGCACACATTCAGAGCAAAGAATGACAATCGACAAATTTTGTATTCATCATGAGTTTGCCTTTTACTATCGTGAGTTTTTCGGTTCAACCCAGTTTCCAAAATCTAAAAGAACTTCTTTTAAATGTAAAAGAAAAGCTCGTGGTTTTCCGCTCATGAATAAATTGTGATACACGGTTATTTAGAGTGTGTACCATGCAACCAGTTTTTTTAACCATAAAAGGCACTTTTCTTTATACAGATATTCCTCAACTTTCAACCACAATTGTGCCCAAAATTTCCAGGACTAAATGAGGCAGGTGTTAAGTGAGTTTGACATCCTTTCGTGCCAACAGTTGATAAGTAATAGAATAACAGAGATGGAAACGGGTGAAATCTAAAATTTGTTACTACCGGTTCTGTGGGCGTGGCTTGGTGGGGGTGGGGTAATTTGACAGGGTGGACGTGACCAATTTTTTTTTTTACTTTTAAAACCATTTTTTACATATAAAACCATGCTAAAAAAAATGCTTTCAAAAGGCTCTGACGATCCCAGCTGAGTTGCCTGATTGGCAGGCAACTTGTCACGAGTGTTTTCAGGATTGCTGTGGCCACTTGATCAGCTACAAACTGTATGGACTTAATCAAGCCATCTCCGGTCTGCAATTAACTGCAAGCCTTCCCTGCCCTAGTTAATTGCAGGTTAGCTTACCATATAAGCACGGACCTTTTTCCTTGCTAGTTGGGCCTAGACGCTGTTTAGGCCTAGATGCAGAGCTGGTGTTGAGGCACCTGGATGCAGACCTGAAAGAAGGGAGGAGAACTCAAGGGTTTGAGTTCTCCTTGAGTCCGCAAGGAGAAGGGCAGTATATAAATCTAAATCTAAACTCTGCTGGAAAGCCCCGATGCCTGCAGCGGAGAAGAAGCCGATTAGCTATGTTACTCCCACGTAGCTATCTTGCAGCTGTGTGCTGAGATAGCCGGGAGCTTTTTGAAGTTTCTACCTTCGGCTTGCCTTTTGCTTTTGTTGAAGCACGCAGGCCAACATTTGAACATTTGCTGCTACGATCGGAGGGATACACTGGACAGTTTCCCTGCCAGGAGCTTCAAGCCACATTTGCTGTTTGGATTGTTTTTACAGGTGACTTTTACTCTGAAGCCCACGCTGCTGCCCTTCTACCACCTCGATGATGTATCTACACCGAAGCTGTTTAATGTCTTGTTAGTTTTTCCCAAGGACTAGTTTCGGTATTGTGGAGAGGAATTTAGGGAGACGGCCTGGCTTCATTTAACCAAGATAAGACTTTGTTATTAATGTGCTTTTTTAAAGATACAGTGTTTTTTAAAAGTTTTGTAGTAAAGTATATTTTTATACAAGACTCCTCTGCTAGTTTTATTTCAGTCCTGGTGTGTTTGCTTGTGTGCTGGTTCACGATTCGGGGGCAAACCTCCCCCCACCCCAACACAACTCAGCTGGGATCGTCAGAGCTTGGATCTTCAGAGCCATTTAAAAGAAAAAAAAGGCTCTGACGATCACGCAGCTCAGCTGGGCATGGGGGGGGGCAGGGATTTTTGCTACCGGTTCTCCGAACTGCCCACGGCCATCGCTACCTACTCACCCGAGCCGGTCCGAACCGGGAGCATTTCACCCCTGGTTGGAAGGGACCTTGGAGGTCTTCTAGTCTAATCTGCTGCTCAGGCAGGAAACCCTACACCATTTCAGACAAATGGTTGTCCAATCTTTTCTTTAAAACTTCCAGTGTTTACGACTTCTGGTGGCAAGCCGTTCCACTGACTAATTGGTCTCACTGTCAGGAAATGTCTCCTTCGTTCTCTCCTTCATCAGTTTCACTGCACTACATTGTGAAGTTACTAACATGGTTGTTAAGTGAATCTAGCTTCCCCATTGGTTGTCAGGAGGTTACAAAAGGGGGTCATGCGACCTCCAAGACACTGCAGCAGTCAGAAGTACATGCCAGTTGCCAAGCGTCTTCATTTTGATCACGTGACCATGAGGATGCTGCAACGGTTGGAGGTGTGAAAAATGGTTACAAGTCATTTTTTTCAGTGCCGTTGTAACTTGAAACAGTCACTAAACGAAAGATTGTGACTTGTAAGTCAAGGAATACCTGCATTTGTGAGTCGTGGTACACATTACAATGTGTGTATGAATGTAAGTTATTTGTCCCAATGTGCGTCAGTTTACACTTTTGTAAATTAAATGGCATGTTAAGTTAGTGAAAAGAAGGACTGGGGTGACATGAGAGCAGTCTTCCAATATTTGAGGGGCTGCCCCAGAGAGGAGGAAGGGGATCAAGCTATTCTCCAAAGCACCTGAAGGCCAGAGAAGGAGTAATGGATGGAAACTGAGCAAGGAGAGATTTAACCTGGAAATAAGGAGGAATTTCCTGACAGTGAGAACCATCAGCCCATGGAACAGAAGTTGCCTTCGGAAGTGGTGGGAGCTTCATCACTGGAGGCTTTCAAGAAGAGACTGGACTGCCATCTGCAGAAATGGTGTAGGGTCTCCAGCTTCGGGACAAGGGGGTTGGACAGATGACCTACAAGATCCCTTCCAACTCTGTTATTCTGTGTTCTTATCAATAGCCACTTGTTAGCCCCACGGAGAGGAACACGAGTGTAAGTAGAAATAATAACAAATTAAAATAAACACTCATTTTTAATCACCCTTACAGCACAACGGCTAACAATCTCCCTATATTCTTTTTCACACAAATGTTACTCCGATAACTAATCAATAATTTGCAATCTGCTGTTTAGCTAAATTAATCTAAACTATGGAGTATTGCCACATTGTAGATTTTTTTAAAAATAAACTTTGCCATTTCTTGCTATAAATCACTCCCGGAACTATTAACTTATTAATCACAAAGGTTTTAATTTTTTTTCTAAAATCATTTTAAAGGGGAAATGTACATGTTATTCATTCTCCGGTTATCTCTGGAATCACTTTCTGGGACACTTTTCATCAATGCAGGGAGCCCTTGACTTATGACCACAACTGAGCCTGACATTTCCGTTGTTAAGTAAGACCTTCGTTAAGTGAGTTGCAAATAGTTGCGCTCACAACTATTGTACCATCCCGACAATCACATGAGGAAAATCCAGGCTTTTGGGCGGAAAAGCACGTATTTATGGCAGTTGAAGCATCCCCGGATCACATGATCTCGGTTGTTAAGTGCAACACGTGGTCGTTAACCGAATCTGGCTTCCCCCGTTGAGTTTGCTTATTGGAATCCAGCTGGGAAGGTCGCAAATGATGGTCACGTGACTCCAGGATGCTACAACCATGTGAACATGTGCCCATTGCCAAGTGCTCAAGGCAATGGCATGGATGCTGCAATGGTCATTCATAGCCATAAGTGCGAGGACCAATTGAAAGCCAGTGCCATTGTAATTCTGAACAGTTGCTAAAGAAGTGGTTTTAAGTCAAGTATTAATTCAATTCAGAATAGAGCTGGAAGGGACCTCAGAGGTCCTCTAGTCCACCCCCTGCTCAAGTATTTCAGATAAGTGCTCTCTTCTTAAAAACCTCCAGGGATGAAGCACCCATAACTTCTGGTGACAAGCTGTTCCACTGGTTCATTGTACTCCCTGTTAGGAAGATTCTCCTTAATTTCAAGGTTGCTTCCCTCCTTGATTAGTTTCTATTTTAGAATAGAATCAAAGAGTTGGAAGGGGCCTTGGAGGTCTTCTAGTCCAACCCCTTGCTTAGGCAGGAAACCCTATACCACTTCAGACAACTGGTTACCCAACATCTTCTTAGAAATTCCCAGTGTTGGAGCATTCACAACTTCTGCAGACAGGTTGTTCCACTGATTAATTGTTCTCACTGTCAGGAATTTTCTCCTTAGTTCTAAATTGCTTCTCTCCTTGATTAGTTTCCACCTATTGCTTCTTGTCCTGCCCTCAGGTGCTTTGGAGAATAGCTTGACTCCCTCTTCTTTGAGGCAGCCTCTCAAATGCTGGAAGACTGCTATTTATGCATCATGCAGGATTACCTGTAGGTGTTTCCAAAGAGCCACCTGGGCTTTACCTGTGAAGGGGTTTAAAGCTGACAGGTAAAACCCCCTCGAGCCCCAGAGCCGAAATGCAAAGCAAGGGAAGAGGTTGATGGTGGAATGGAAAAGGTGAAGACGGAGTCCATCAGGCCGCAAGGGAGGCAGGTCAGAGAAAAGAGCTTGGGGAATCCGAGTGTTTCTTTGCAAGGGCCATCTGATGACACTGCTGAATAGAGAACCAGTGACAGGCTACGAAAACCCTGCGGATCTGTCAAGGGTGAGTTACCTTCACAAAGCTGTTAAAAACACTGAGACGCAATTTGCCGGCTTGTGGCTGCTGCTGAGATGGCCGCGGGCTCTGATTGAGATGATTGCTGGACGCTTCGCCCGCTGGGCAGCCAGCAAGGGTGCTGGACGTGGCTGGTGGCATCCGTCTACGAGAGGAAGGGGTGAGGGGTCCTGCTTCTTCCTCCTTTCGAATGTTGGCATCTGAGGGTGGCAACGTGTCTCTGGTTCACACAGCCGGAGGAAGCCTTCAAAAGGGGGTGGGCGGGCAGGGAAGGGGCCAGTAGATGGACAATTTCCTTCTTTACTGGTTGCATTTCTCTTCCTTCCTTCCTTCCTTCCTTCCTTCCTTCCTTCCTTCCTTCCTTTCTTGTCTCTGCTCTCTCTTTCTCTATCTCTTTTTCCCTCTTCCCCTTTCTATCTCTTTTCCTTTTTTTATTCTCTTGCACTTCTTTCACTTTCTTTCTTTCTTTCTTTTCTCTTTTCTCTTTTCTTTCTCATTCCCTTCCTTCCTTCCTCCCCCCTTCTCTCTCTCTCTCTTTCTCTCTCTCTCTCTCTTTCTTTCCTTTCCCTTTTCCCTTTTCATTCTCTTTTCTCTCTTTCCCTTCCTTCCTCCCCTTCTTTCTTTCCTTCCTTCCTTCCTTCCTTTGCTCTCTCTTTCTCTATCTTTTTCTCTCTTCCCCTTTCTATCTCTTTTCCTTTTTTTATTCTCTTGCGCTTCTTTCACTTTCTTTCTTTTCCCTTTTCCCTTTTCTCTTTTCTTTCTCATTCCCTTCCTTCCTTCCTCCCCCCTTCTCTCTCTCTCTTTCCCTTTCTCTCTCTCTCTCTCTCTCTTTCTTTCTTTTCCCTTTTCCCTTTTCATTCTCTTTTCTCTCTTTCCCCTCCTTCCTTCCTTCCTTCCTTCCTTCCTTCCTTCCTTCCTTCCTTCCTTCCTTCCTTCCTTCCTTCCCTCCCTCCCTCCCTCCCTCCCTCCCTCCCTCCCTCCCTTCCTTCTTTACTGGTTGTATTTATATTCCTTCCTCCCTTCCTCCCTTCTTTACTGGTTGGATTTCCCTCCCTCCCTCCCTCCCTCCCTCCCTCCCTCTCTCATTCATTCGTATCCTGCCTTTATTATTTTTACAGATAACTCAAGAGAGTAAACATATCCAAGACGCCTTCCATCCTCCTCCTTTTTTTCTCACAACAACCCTGTGAGATGGATTGGGCTGAGAGAGAGGGACTGGCCTAAAGTGGGACTAGAATTCACCACCCGAACATCTCCTCATGAGAAATGGGAAGTGAAATATACAAGTCAAGAAACCACAATGAGGACACAACTTGGTGAAGCAAATTGGTTCCAGGTTGGCGAAGGGCGGCAATAAACCCGCAGACTCTTCTGGTTATTTATGCACCCGATACGTGGAATATATTTGGAGGGAGGCTGGATGGAATGAAGATAAGGACGGTTTTAAAATTGGAGGAAGAAAATCAATAACTTATGTTACACAGATGACACTATTGATAGCCGAAAAGTGTAGATAAGAAGCAGAGCGAAAATTGAGGCTAAAATTAAATATAAAGAAGACCAAATGAATGGAACCAGGTAACCCAGCCGGTCTTCGAACTGACAATGAAGGTACTGGAAGGGTGGAGAGCTTCTGACTTTTAAGACTGTCAACAGTGCAAGAGACAGTCTGGTGTAGTGGTTAAGGAATCAGGCTAGTAACCAGAGGATCATGAGTTCTGGTCCTGGTGGGTGACATTGGACCAGTCACCAGGAGATGGTGAGTTCTAGTCTTGCTTTAGGCATGAAAACCTGGTGGGTGACTTTAGTTCAATCACCAGGAAATTGGGAGTTCTAGTTCCAGCTTAGGCATGAAGGCCAGCTGAGTCACCAGGAGATGGTGAGTTCTAGTCCTCAGTCATGAAAGCTGGCTGGTCCACTTTGGGCCAATCACCAGGAGATGGTGAGTTCTAGTCCCGTCTTAGATGTGAAAACCAGTTAGGTGACTTTGGGCCAATCCTCAGGGGATTCTGAGTTCTAGCCCTCACCCCCCCCCCCCCCCCCACTTATTCACAAAGCCAGCTGGGCGATCTTGGGCCAGTCACTTTCTCTCAGCCCTCAGAAGAAGGCAGTGGCAAACCACTGAAATAGCTTGCCAAGAAAACTGCATGGGGCTGCTCAAAGCAGTCTCCGAGAACTGGATATGATTAAATGGAAAAAACCAAAAAATCAACAGTGCAGAAACCTGCAGCCAAGAAATATTTTGCAAATTAGCAATTTTACCATTAAACAAAGACGCAGCCTTTTGGAAATGCTCTGATGCTGAATAAAGTGGAAGGAAAGAGAAGGACATCTCCCTCCCTCCCTCCCTCCCTCTGCCTTCCTTCCTTCCTTCCTTTCTTCCTTCCTTCCTTCCTTCCTTCCTTCTCCTCCTCTTTCTCCTTCCTTTTACTTTCTCTCTCTTTCTCTCTCCCTCTCCTTTTCTTTCTTTCTTTTTTCTATTTATTTATTTATTTTTCTTTCTTTCATTAGAGCTCTTTCGTGCCTTTTCTTTCTTCCTTTCTTTCTTTCTTTCTTTCTCTCCCTCTCTTTCTCTTTTCCCTTGTTTTCCTGGCTTTATAGAGGCGGCAAAGTCCATTCCAACTCTGTTATTGAATGTTTCTCCACCTTGGCAGCTTTAAGATGGGTGGACTTCAACTCCCAGAATTCCCCAGCCAGCATGAAGTCCACACGCAGTATCTTAAAGTAGCTATGGTTGAGAAAGCTTGGTGTAAACAATAAAATCACCTAGCAAAGGAAACAGCAGAAAACCTGTTGCAATGTTCAGCTTCTTGTTAGGGTCCCTCTCAAATTTTCCTCTGCTTGAACATTTTCAGGCACAAAGAAGCTTCTCGGATGAGAAGCGAAATGTCTTCATTATATGTGCATTTAAATTAACAGATAATATATGCAAGGGGTGAGATCATATCCAATAGGTTATTTTGCATGCTCCATTGCCTTGTTTTTGAGTTCCGGGTTATTTTATGAATTCATAGGTCAGTTCTTTCGTGTTATTGTGGCTGTACACTGCCCTGAGTCCTTTGGGAGAAGGGCGGTATAGAAACTTAATAAATAAATAAATTATTCAATCAGTTTTAGTTTTCCTGCTTTTTCAGTTAATTTTAGTTTTGGCTTTCCTATTTTCAATTTGTTCTTTTTTTTTTTAACCTTTAAGCTAACTATTTCCTCTTGCAGCTACTTCCTTTGACAGCTACTTCCTCTTACGGCTAACCTCTTTCATTTACTCCTATCATGCAGAAGGGTCAAAAAAGTCAAGATGGCAGCCATCACCATGCTATCAAGCCCCCCCCACTTCCAGGGCACACCTGTTTGGTGGACCATTTCCAAGCTTTGGTGAGTCCCAAGCTGCAATATCTTCATTTGGTTTGCCCTCCCCGCCTCTTTTGTGTCACCTGGTATTGAGAGTTCCTTGGAGGATGGCATGCATTTTATTCCATTATCACCCCTCCCAATCTCTTCCCACCCCCTCCCTGCCTTCCCTTCCAATGTCCTCATCACCCATTTCCAGATTGCCGAGTTGAGTCTTGCCACGAAATGACAATTTAACAAAGCGGTGCCAGCTACGCCAAGGCTGGAAAAATTAAGCGTTTCCATAAAATAAAGGGTTTTTTGCTCCCCTCCCACTATTGAACGCAAGGAGAGAGGGCCAAGGTGGGTGGGTGGGTGGGAATTGATTGGCTTCCAGCGTTCCCAACAAAATAAAATCCTTCCAGCAATTACAGGCAGATAATGGGCTGATATTAAACAGTCTGTCTTGCTTTCTAACAAGAAGGTTAAAAAAAGAGAAAAGAACAGAGTGCATAATATTAACGATTCAGGGTCTCTCTACCTGGGATATTTTAAAAAAAAAGAGGCATTTATTGTATTGGCTGATGAAGCTTTTACCTTTTGGGGGAAAGCAACTGTAGCCAGAAGACCAGAGAGGATAAGAAATAGGCAGCCAAATGAATGAAAGGCCCGAGATAAGAAAAACAAAAGGAAGGCTAAATTAAATCTAGTTTGCAGAATCGCTCTCCAGCGGGCTCCCGACACCTCCCTACCTCAATGTGCACAATGCCTTTTGTTCTTTCAACTTCTCACCTCTTGCCTCCCCCTTGCAGGATGTACCGAGGATTTATTCCACCAATAAAAGAGAATATTTGTAGCTCAGGGTTGAAATGAGCGGCCCTGGGTGCTCTCTGAGCTGGGTGGATTTCTCACAGACATTTCATGGCTCAACTAAGTAAGGTCATCAGTGCTAGAAGGGAGGGGGATTTGTGGGGGGAGGGAGGAGGAGGAGGAGAGGAGCTGTTGGGTCCTTGGTTGTTTTCTTGTAGATATTTCATAACCCAACTAGGTAACTTTATCAGTGCAAGAAAGGAGTGGAGTTTGCAAGGAGGAGGAGGAGGAGGAGGAGAGCGACAACAACAAGTCCTTGGTGCTCTCTAAACTTGGCAGTTTTCTTGTAGATGTTTTACGAACCAAACGAGATAACATCATCAGTGCGAGTGATTTATTCCACCCCAATATCTGCTTGAGTCTGCAGTTCAGTCCTCATTTGTCCTCCCTTTATGACAAAGCCACCTTGACACACGTAGCCTCTCTTACGCATTCAGGCCATAATCATTTAGCCTGTTTGGCTCCTGAATTTTATTCTTCTGGTTTTAACACAAATGCTTCTTAAGTCCTTCCATCCTTGGGCAAGCATTGATCCCGCTTTTCTGTTTCCTGTGACATCCTCAATTCTCCACTCTTTATACAGATAATCCTCGAAGTACGACCACCACGGAGCACAACATTTCCATTGCTAAGCAAGACAGTTGTGAGTTTTGCCCCATTTTACGAGTCTTTTCTGACACAGTTGTGAAGCAGGGCTGAGTTCTACTTACCTTTACTACAGGTTCACAATGGGATTGTGCATGCGCAGATCGCCAATGAAAACATGTACAACAAGGTACCAATATGTGGTACCTTGCTCACTAGTAGTAAATGTGAGAGGGATTTTGGAGTCCTAGTGGACAACCATTTAGATATGAGCCAGCCGTGTGCAGCAGCTGCCAAAAAAGCCAACACAGTTCTAGGCTGCATAAACAGAGGGATAGAATCAAGATCCCGTGAAGTGTTAATACCACTTTGTAAGGCCTTGGTAAGGCCACACTTGGAATCCTGCATCCAGTTTTGGTCACCACGATGTACAAAAGATGTGGAGACTCTAGAAAAAGTCCAGAGAAGAGCAACAAAGAGGATTAGGGAACTGGAGACTGAAACATATGAAGAACAGGTTGCAAGAACTGGGCATGTCTAGTTTAATGAAAAGAAGGACTAGGGGTAACATGATAGCAGTGTTCCAATGTCTCAGGGGCTGCCACAAAGAAGAGGGAGTCAAGCTATTCTCCAAAGCACCTGAAGGCAGGACCAGAAGCAACGGGTGGAAACTAATCAAGGAGAGAAGCAATTTAGAACTAAGGAAAAACTTCCTGACAGTGAGAGCAATTAATCAGTGGAACAATTTGCCTCCAGAAGTTATGAATGCCCCAACACTGGAAATTTTTTAAAGAAAATGTTGGATAACCATTTGTCTGAAGTGGTGTAGGGTTTCCTGCCTGGGCACGGGTTGGACTAGAAGACCTCCAAGGTCCCTTCCAACTCTGTTATTCTACTCTATTCTAACATTCGGGGCAGTGGGCAGGGCTTCCCACCAGTTTTATTACTGGTTCTTGCAAACCAGTCCGAACTGGGGGCAACCCACCACTGTTATGAAGTGAATCTCTGAGGTTAAGTGATTTCCCCACTGACTTTCATGTCAAACGGTCGTAAAAGGGCCTCGTCTTCCTCCTCCTCCTCCTATCCCCCACTCCCTTCTAGCATTGATAATGTACCCTAGCTGGGTCATGAAAAGTCTGCAGGAAAATCACCTTCAGAGAGCATCAAGGACCCCACAACCTTCCTCTTCTTCCTTCTCCACTTCTTCTTTCTCCTCCCCCTCCCAACCCCCCCTTCCTTCTAGCACTGATGATGTTCCCTAGTCGGATCATGAAAAGTCTGCAGGAAAATGACCAAGTTCAGAGAGCATTAAGGACCCCACAGCCCCTCCTCTTCCTCCTCCCAGCTCCCCTCCCTTCCTGGTGGGGAAGTAGCACAGTGGTTAGAGGGCAGTACTGCAGGCTCCTTCTGCTGCCAGCAGTTTGGCAGATCGAATCTCACCAGGCTCAAGGTGGACTCAGCCTTCCCTCCTTCCGAGGTAGGTATAATGGGGACTCAGATTGTTGGGGGCAAGAGGCTGACTCTGTAAACTGCTTAGAGTGGGCTGGAAAGCCCTGTGAAGTGCTATATAAATCTAAGGGCTATTGTTGCTATTGCTTCTAACACTGATGACGTTACCTAGTCGGATCATGAAACATTTGCATGAAAACCATCAAACCCAGAGAGCACCAAGGACCCTACAGATATTTTCTTCTAGTGATTGTAAGTCAAAGGTGGGTGGTGGGAACCCTTTGGACCCTGGAAGAATAGAGTAGAGTAGAGTAGAGTAGAGTAGAGTAGAGTAGAGTAGAGTAGAGTAGAGTAGAGTAGAGTAGAGTAGAGTAGAGTAGAGTAGAGTAGAAATATGGAATAGAGTAGAATAGAGTAGAACAGAAAATAGAATAGAATAGCATAGAAATATGGAATAGAGTAGAGTAGAGTAGAGTAGAGTAGAGTAGAGTAGAGTAGAATAGAATAGAATAGAATAGAATAGAATAGAATAGAATAGAATAGAATAGAATAGAATAGAATAGAATAGAATAGAATAGAACAGAACAGAACAGAAGAGAACAGAACAGAACAGAATAGAATAGAATAGAATAGAAATATGGAATAGAGTAGAGTAGAGTGAAGTTCAGAATAGAATAGAATAGAATAGAATAGAATAGAATAGAATAGAATAGAATAGAATAGAATAGAATAGAATAGAATAGAATTCTTTATTGGCCAAGTGTGATTGGAGACACAAGGAATTTGTCTTGGAGCATACACTCTTGGTGTACATAGAAGAAAAGATACACAGAGAATAAACAGAGACAGAGCTCAGTTGCAGGAACAAATAGAAGAAGAAGAAAAAAACATCAAAGAAATAAGCATGTTCTGAGCTTTTCAGTTATTATTGTTTTAAATAGATTGCTTCCTGGTTGCTATGGTTAAAATTCCCCAAGAGGGTTTAAACGGTCTAAAAACAATAACACAAATAGGAATGCATGAAAAGGAGCCCCTTAGGGAGCGTTAGATGGCTCAGAAAAGCTGAGTTTAAAACATGCCACGGTTGTGGGTAGGAGCTCTCTTTGCAAGATAGGGAACACTAGGTATCCCATCATCCTGGGCCTTTGATTCCTGTCTGCTGAGGGCACAGGTTTGTCTTTGTCTCGAGTCAAATATTTGCTTTCTTATTTTCCATTCAAGCCTTCGTTCTATCAAGATTGTCCTGAATTTTATTTATGTCCTCTGTGTGTCGACACCTTGAAGATGGGTGGACTTCAACTCCCAGAATTCCCCAGCCAGGGTTATAAAAATGGCTAGTGTATACTGAGCATGCAAAATAAAAAATTGAGGCTGTAACATTATGATGCTCCTTTTACCACGGCTGAAAAAAAATCAGAACTTAATGCTTTTTTCTTTTGGCTTTTCATCCTATTTCTCTTTCCCCCTTTCCCACTACTTTCATTTGTATTTTACACTCTAATAAGCTTAATAAAATTATTTTTTAAAAAAAGAGAGGCATTAGCTGGCCCAGCCAATTTAATAAGCTTTCCTCAACATTTTTAAACCAAATAATTAATAAGCCTCTTGAAGAATGAGAGGCCGAGGCCTAAATTCTTCTGGCAGCCCCATTGACGTCTGCCTACTGTGATGAGGACCAATAATTTTAACACCAAAGAGAGGAATTCCCCAGATCAAAACAGGTGAAGACTTCATGAACTGTAATTATTATAAGGGGAGATTAAACTCGGCTGATGGGCCTTCTTAACAAATTTAACTTCATTTAAGCTGTAAAACTTTTGAATTATTGATTCTTGATCTGTCATTCTGGTGATCATCCTTCCACTCCTTTTTATACCTAGGGACGAGATTTTTGCCCTCGTCCAAACACTGAGCATAGTTTTCTAGAATTCTTTCTCAAAGATTTGGAGTCCTAATGGACAACCACTTACCGTATTTTTCAAAGTATAAGATGCTCCGGATTATAAAACGCACCTACCTTTTTTTGGTGAGGAAAACAAGAAAAAGAAATCTGCCGCTGCCTCCCAGCAATTTTGCCTCATTACAGCAAACAGCCTGCTTTACTTTCATTTTCGTTTCCAACATAGCTTGATTAGCACACACACACACACACAAAATCTGCTCCCAGCAATTTACCTCCTTGCAGCAAGCAGCAGAGGCCCATTCAGCAATAGGCAATGGGAATCTCTGCAGCCTGAAACAGCTGAGAGTCGGGAGGCTGATTCAAGGACAATCAACTTGTGCTAATTAGGCTGTGCTGAAGCTGAAATGGGCTGTTTTCTTCTTGCTGTTTGCCGCAAGCAGGTAAATTGCTGGGAGGCAGAGGACAAAGGGTGGGGGCCAGCGGGTGGGTGGGGCTACATTTGGTGTATAAGATGCACCCAAATTTTCACCCCCTTTTAGGGGGGAAAAAGTTGTGTCTTATACTCTGAAAAATACAGTAACTAGGAGCCAGCCATGTGCAGCAGCTGCCAAAAGAGCCAACACAGTTCTAGGCTGCATCAACAGAAGGATAGAATCAAGATCACGTGAAGAGTTAAGACCACTTTATAATGTCTTGGTAAGGCCACACTTGGAATACGGCATTCAGTTTTGGTCACCACAATGTAAAAAAGATGTGGAGACTCTAGAAAGAGTGCAGAGAAGAGCAACCAAGAGGATTAGGGGACTGGAGGATAAAACAGATGAAGAATGGTTGCAGGAACTGGATATGTCTAGTTCAGGGGTTAGCAACCTGCGGCTCCAGAGAAGCAGCCAGGGCAGAGACAGTGAGACACAGAGAAAGGGGGAGAGATAGAGACAGAGAGATGCAGAGAGAGGAGGGGGGGAGAGAAAGGGAGGGAGGGAGAGATATAGATATGTCAAAAGGATTTTGTGGTTCCTGGTGTTTTTTAAACAACTGGTTCTCTGCCCTAATGACCAGCTGGGTAGGCATGGCTGGGGGGCGGGGTGTTTATGTGACTGGTGAAAATGAGTGACATCGAGTTGGCCATGCCCACCCAGGTTTGTGGCTCCCGCTGTTTTCTTTTCAGTGGGAAATGGGTCCAAATGGCTCTTTGAGTATTTAAGGTTGCAGACCTCTGGTCTAGTTTAATGAAAAGAAGGACCAGGAGAGACATGATAACAGTCTTCCGATATCTCAGGGGCTGCCCCAAAGAAGAAGAAGTCAAGCTATTCTCCAAAGCACCTGAAGGCAGGACAAGAAGCAAGGGGTGGAAATTAATCAAGGAGAGAAGCAACCTGGAACTAAGGAGAAATTTCCTGACAGAACAATTAATCAGTGGAACATTTTGCCTCCAAAAGTTGTGAACGCTCCAACACTGGAAGTTTTTAAGAAGATATTGGACAGCCATTTGTCTGAAGTTTTCTGCGTAAGCAGGGGGTTGGACTAGAAGACCTCCAAGGTCCCTTCCAACTCTGTTATTCTATTCTATCAAAGTTGTGCAAAGCCACAACCGTCAAAATTTATACCCCAAGCTTCAGCCACACCCACGAGGACTGGATTACCTTCAGGATTCAAGGTAGCTCATGTCTCTTTAAAAGATCCGCTGCAATTTTCCTTTTTATTGGGCAAGCGCTAGAAAAAAAACCCTTTGCTTTTATTTGTTCTTGCATCTATTTTAACCCACCTGGCCCCTGAAGCCTTGCCAAGTCCATTTCTTTCCGTTTCTGAGCAGGGAAGATATTTTTAACAGAGAGCGTGTCTCTCTCTCTCTTTATTGCATCTGTTCAATTTGAACAAATTTTATCCTTCAGTTGGTCGGGTTGAACCGCAGAGGCCTCGGCTCTGTCTATCAAACTATTTCTGCTTCCCTTTCTGAGTCGGCCCTCACCTCGTACACGGCGCATCTGCTGAGCTTTAGCACACGAACAACGAGTGCCATGAACTTCGTCGTCTGAAGTCTTTTCTGATTTTTCACCAAAGGTTTCACAAGACCCCTCGACATTCACACCCCGCTGGCTCATCCGGTGCGTATGCCTTTATCAGAAGTCCACCATTCAGAACGTTCATTTCCAGTTTCCATTTCAACCCCTGAAGGTGTCATTTTTCCATTTGTCAAACTTTTGGAGACTTTAATTCATGGTCACCACACTATAAAAAAGATGTCGAGACTCTAGAAAGAGTGCCGAGAAGAGCAGTCAGGATGATGAGGGGCAGTGGTGAAATGTAAAATTTGTTACTACCAGTTCTGTGGCCATGGCTTGGTGGTGGTGGGTGGGTGTGTAATGTAATTGGGTGGGGGTGGCCAACTTTTTTTTTTTTTTTTACTTTTAAAAGCATTTTTTTCTACAAGCTTAAGAGGTTGCAGAAAAAAAATGCTTTTAGAAGCCTCTGACGATCAGGCCACTCAGCTGGGATCGCCAGAGGCTTTTAAAAGCATTTTTTCCCCCTACAATCTCTTTGTCCGAAGAGGTTGCAGAAAAAAATGCTTTTAGAAGCCTCTGACAATCCCAGCTGAGCCCTGCGATCATCAGAGGCTTTTTTTTTTTTTACTTTTAAAAGCATTTTTTCAGCCGAAGGGGTTGTAGAAAAAATGCTTTTAAAAGAGGGGAAAAAAGCCTCTGATGATTGTGCGGCTCAGCTGGGCATGGGGGGGGGGGCAGGGATTTTTACTACCGGTTCTCCAAACCACCTGTCTCCATTGCTACCAGATCAGATGATCCGGTCCGGACCGGGAGCATTTTACCCCTGATGAGGGGACTGGAGACTAAAACATAGGAAGAATGGTTACATGAACTGGGTATGTCTAGTTTAATGAAAAGAAGGACTAGGAGAAACATGATAGCAGCCCTCCAATACTTGAGGGGCTGCCCCAGAGAGGAGGGGGTCAAGCACCCGAAGGCCAGACAAGGAACAATGGATGGAAACTGATCAAGGAGAGATTTAACCTGGAAACAAGGAGACATTTCCTGACAGTGAGAACAATCAACCCGTGGAACAGAAGTTGCCTTCTTCAGCTCTGACTGGGTGGTGGGGAATGGAGGGATTTATAGTCCTGGTCATTTGAGAAGCGAAATGCCTTCAAAGAAAAAACAAGTTGCCTCCTGAAAAAGTACCTTTGGGATGAAGTGATCTTAGGTGCACCCGGTTGTCCCGGGTTTTAAATCAGCCGTGGCTGGGTGCCAAGGCGTTAAGTGGGAATTCCAGCTTTCAAAGTGCAGTGGGGGAGGAGGGATGTTTTATAACACACATACCCTCCTCCTGGCCATTGGTTGATCAGGACTTTAACTTGCTAATCATCCCTTAATGAGGAAAGGTTGGGCTGTGCCCTCCGTGCCAAGCAGCACCCGCTGGCCTCAGCAAAAGGAAGCTGGAGTCACAGGAAGGTCTCACCTTCTCCTGCAGAGAAGGTCGCTTCCTCAGAGAAGCTTCTCTCCAGCTGGGTCCTGCTGAGTTGGATGATGGGGTGGTAAGCAAGCACTCCAGGGCGGCACCTGGATCCTCCCTCCCTCCCCTTCTTTCCTCCATCCCTCCTTCCTTTCTGTTTCTTTCTTTCTTTCTTTTTCTTTTTCCCTCCATCTTCCTCCCTCTCTTCCTCCCGCCCTCTTTTTTCCTTCCTTTTTTCCTCCTTCTTCTCCTCCCTCCCTCTTTTCCCCTTCCTTCCTTTTTCCCTCCCTCCCTCCTTTGTTTCTTTCTTTTTTTCTTTCTTCCTTTTTCTTTCTCCCTCCATCTTCCCCCCTCCCTCCCTCTTTTCTTCTTCCTTTTTTCCTTCTTCTTCTCCTCCCTCCCTCTTTTCCCCTTCCTTCCTTTTTCCCTCCCTCCCTCCTTTGTTTCTTTCTTTTTTTCTTTCTTCCTTTTGCTTTCTCCCTCCATCTTCCCCCCTCCCTCCCTCTTTTCTTCTTCCTTTTTTGCCCCTTCTTCTCCTCCCTCCCTTTTCCCCTTCCTTCCTTTTTCCCTCCCTCCCTCCTTTGTTTCTTTCTTTTTCTTTCTTTCTTCCTTTTTCTTTCTCCCTCCATCTTCCCCCCTCCCTCCCTCTTTTCTTCTTCCTTTTTTCCTCCTTCTTCTCCTCCCTCCCTTTTCCCCTTCCTTCCTTTTTCCCTCCCTCCCTCCTTTGTTTCTTTCTTTTTCTTTCTTTCTTCCTTTTTCTTTCTCCCTCCATCTTCCCCCCTCCCTCCCTCTTTTCTTCTTCCTTTTTTCCTCCTTCTTCTCCTCCCTCCCTCTTTTCCCCTTCCTTCCTCTTTCCCTCCCTCCTCCTTCCCTTCCTTCCTTCCTTCCTTCCTTCCTGCCTGCCTGCCTGCCTGCCTGCCTGCCTTCCATCTTGCACCTTATTTCATATTCATTTTATTTCAAACACATCCAACTGGTCCCCCTTTAGAGGACTTTAGAGGTGCCACAGATGCGTTTCCCCTGCAGGCATTTCGCTAAGCGAGGGCTGTGTGTCCACTGCATCCAAAATAGGCACTTAAAAATACGACCGCACACGCAGGCCTTTTAAATTGATTTTCTTTGCGATTATTGATATCATTTGCATAATGATGTCATTATGTAAATGTTGTGGATTGACACAAATGGTGTCATTTGTGTAATGACATCTTTATGCAAATGAAGTCAACCAATGCGAAGAACGTATTTTCCTATGGTACTGACTTCTGAAGGAGAATGGACACCCCACTCCCTGGAGGGCCCTCCAAATAAAGACTTTGATCCCCATTTCTCAAGCAATTTGCCATAAAATTCGTGCAATTAAAAAAAAGGTTAGAACAATGGGTAAGAACCAATATTATGCTGAGTCACCAAAATAAAATAAGGAATAAAAGTGTTTAAAACCAGGAATAAAGAGTTAAATGCTGTTCTGCCCTGCCATTGATTGATTGATTGATTGATCAATCGATTGATCAGATTCACAGAGGGACTCTGGGCAATGTGCAATAAAATAATAATATAAATACAAATAATATAACATGGAAGACTTCCAGACTGCGTTTCCTTAAGATCTAAACAGCACTTTTCAAACTTAGCAACGTTATGATGTGTGGATTTCCACTCCCAGAATCCCTGCTGCCGGGGAATTCTGGGAATTGAAGTCCCCACACCTTAAAGAAAAACCTTAGGCTGGGATCTCTCATTCTATTTGGCAGGGAGAAAATCTGCAATTTCTCAATTCGCTGCAGCCTTTGCCAATTTGAGGCTCTAGACTTGTATCCCATCATCCTCAGACCAATTAGGACAAGAAGCAACTGATGGAAATTAATCAAGGAGAGAAGCAACCTAGAGCTAAGGAGGAATTTCCTGACAGTGAGAACAATTAAACAGTGAAACAATTTGCTTCCAGAAGATGTAAATGCTCCAACACTGGAAGTTTTAAAGAAGAGATTGAACAACCATTTGTTTGAAATGCTATAGGGCAGTGATGGCTAACCTTTTTGTTGTCATGTGCCGAAAGTGCACCCCCCCCAGTGCTCCCCTACCTCCCCACGCATGCGTGCATGACCCCCTATGCTCCCGCCTCCTGTGCATGCAGATGAGACCTCACACATATGCGTGTGACCTCCCGCTCATGCACACACATCTCCTGCATGCGCCCTGCCCCCTGCACATGTGCAGCAGAGACCTGAAAATCAGCTGGCCGGTGGGAGGCGTGCGTGTATGCATGGTGGAGCTGAGCTGCGCCAATGGCTTGCAGCCCACAGAGAGGGAGGGGCTTCGCTAGTAGCAATGGCTCTTCTGTCCCAAGGACTGGCTCATAGATTTCCACTGCTCTTCTCTCCTCTGCCTTCTGTGCATCTATGTGTCAGGCTCTGGACCCAGCCGTTCCTCCTCTTCCTCATCAGCCACCTCCAGACCTGGGGGCTGTTGACTCTCCACCTGAAGGCTGATGGATGGTCCAGGCTCCACCTCTCTCTCTCTCTCTCTTTCTCTCTCTCTCCCAGCTCCATTCCCTTTTCCTCCACGGAGCTCTCAGATTGCTTTGATGCTGACTCTGATTCCTACACCTCCTCTTCCTTCTCTGATTCGGCTGCTGGAGGGGCCGACAACCGACAGGCCACAACATCATTTCTGACCAACAGCAGTCCAGTCTCTTCATTTTCATAGAGATTCTCAGTTATCCAGGTCATGTTTGTCCCAAGGGTGTTTTTTCGAGAGGCAACTCTTGAAAAAGCACCTTTGGGAAGTCCAGTCTTCTTCTTGAAAGCTTCCAGGGATGGGGCACCCACACCTACATCAAACGTGCATGTGGGAACAGGGCCAAAGTGCTTGCTGAGTCGGACCGATTGTAACTTTTAAGCCAAGAAGATGGGGAAGAAATCTGAAAGCTGTTTTTTAAAAAAAGATGCCTTCACAGCCTGCCAGGAAATAGCATCTCCTGCCTTTCCGGCTCAAAATGAAGCAAACCTATGCCCCTTCCTCATGGGGCTGGTGATTATCACTGCTGAATATTGAAAGGGTAGAAAATTTCAGGAGGCCGAGGATTGCCGGAGAGGAAACGGTGAGATAGACGCCTGGTTAGGGCAGCTGTACAAAAAGGCAGCAATTTCCCTGCCTCCTTCTCTGGCAGAAGATTGCAGGCAGAAAAGCCACGTGGGACGCATCACTTAAAAAATAGTGAGCCTTAATGATCTGCAGGAAGTTGAGGAGACCACAGAAGAGCAAATCCAATTGAGCTACAGAAGATGCAGTTGCTGGAAGCGTTTTGACCCCCCCCCCTTTCAGCCTCAAGGAGTAAGATGGGGAGAGGTCTATCTGTGTGTTCACTAAATTTATTTTATTTTATTCAATTTGTATACCACCCTTCTCCTGCTGGACTCAGGGCAGTGAACAGCCAAGAATAAAAACATACCAATACAAAATCTAAAAATTATTAAAAGAATTACACAACTTTGGCCCAAAAATTTAAAACATCCCACCTAAAATCCATTGACACTTTAAAAAGCTAAAAAAGGTTACAAAAGCGGGGGGGGGGGGGAGGTTACGCCAGCCCTGCTTGATGGAAAAGAAAAGTTTTTAGGGTACAGCAAAAGGCCCGGAGATCTGGTATCCTTTGTATCTCTGGGGGCAAATCGTTCCAGAGGGCAGGTGCTGCCACAGAGAAGGCCTTCCCCCTGGGAGTCGCCAGCTGACATTGCCTGGCTGACGGCACCCTGAGGAGTCCCTCTCTTTTGGGAGAGTACTGGCCGGTGGGAGGCTATTGGCGGCAGAAGGCGGTCCTGCAAATACCCAGGTCCTATGCCATGGAGCGCTTTAAAGGTGGTAACCAACACCTTGAAGCGCACCCGGAAGACCACTGGAAGCCAATGCAGCTCGTGCAGGAGAGGCATCACATGGGAGTGCCCCCTTGCTCCCATAATCCCCTGCGCGGCCGCACTCTGCACCAGTTGGAGCCTCTGGGTGCTCCTCAAGGGGAGCCCCATGTAGAGAGCATTGCAGTAGTCCCGGCGGGAAGTGACGAGTGCCTGAGTGACTGTGCGTAAGGGGTCCCGATCCAGAAAGGGACGCAACTGGCGAATCAGGCGAACCTCATGAAAAGCCCCCTTGGCCACGGCCATCATATGCTCTTCTAAAGACAGCCGTGCATCCAGGAGGACGCCCAAGTTGCGAGCCCTCTCCGTGGGGGCCAATAACTCGCCCCCAATAGCCAGCGATGGCACCAGCTGGCTATATCAGGACGCCGGAAGCCACAGCCACTCGGTCTTGGAAGGGTTGAGTCGAAGCCTGTTACTCTCCATCCAGATCCATACGGCCTCCAGACACTGGGACATCATTCAAGGGCATTGTTGGGATGGAACATAATGGAACATAATTGTCGGTGAGTGTTGTCAGTGGACATTGAACAGAATCACAGAGTTGGAAGGGACCCTGGAGGTCTTCAAGTCCAACCCCGTGCTAAAGCAGGAGACTCTGTACTATTCCAGACAAATGGGTGTCCAGTCTCTTCTTAAAAACCTTCCAGTGATGGAGCACCCACAACTTCTGGTGGCAACTTGTTTCACTGATTAATTTCCAGAATAACAGGGTTTGAAGGGACCGTGGAGGTCTTCTAGTCCAACCCCCTGCTCAAGCAAAAGACCCTTTACCATTCCAGATAAATCATTGTCCAATCTCTTCTTGAAAGCCTCCATTGATGGAGCAGCAGCCACAACTTCTGGTGGCAAGTTGTTCCACCAATTCATTGTTCTCACTGTCAGGAAATTTCTCCTTAGTTCTAGGTTGCTTCTCTCTCCTTGATTAATTTCCATCCATAGCTTTTTCTTCTGCCATCTGATGCTTTGGAGAATAGTTTGGCTCCATCGTTCTTTGTGGCAGCCCCTCAAATCCTGGAAGTCTGCTATCATGTCACCCCTAGTCCTTCTTTTCATTAAACTACTGTCAGGTTCCAAGTTCGTCTCAAATGAAGCCGTGCGGGCCTGGATGGGGAGAAACAGGCTTCGACTCAACCCCTCCAAGACCGAGTGGCTGTGGCTGCCGGCGTCCCGATATAGCCAGCTGACACCATCGCTGGTTATTGGGGGCGAATCATTGGCCCCCACGGAAAGGGTGCGCAACTTGGGCGTCCTCCTGGACCCACGGCTGTCTTTGGAGGATCAAATGACAGCTGTGGCCAGGGGAGCTTTTTATCAGGTTCGCCTGATACGCCAGTTGCGGCCCTTTCTAGATCGGGACTCCCTACGCACAGTCACTCAGGCACTTGTCACCTCTCGCCTGGACTACTGTAATGCTCTCTACATGGGGCTCCCCTTGGGGTGCACCCGGAGGCTCCAACTGGTGCAGAATGCAGCCGCGCGGGGGATTATGGGAGCGACGGGACGCTCCCGCGTGACACCTCTCCTGCACGAGCTGCATTGGTTGCCAGTGGACTTCTGGGTGCGTTTCAAGATGCTGGTGATTATCTTCAAAGCGCTCCATGGCTTAGGACCAGGGTACTTACGGGACCGCCTTCTGCCGCCAATAGCCTCCCACCGGCCAGTACGCTCCCAGGGCCTCCTCAGGGTGCCGTCAGCCAGACAATGTCGGCTGGCGACCCCCAGGGGGAGGGCTTTCTCTATGGCAGCCCCTACCCTCTGGAATGATCTTCCTCCGGAACTGAGAACAATTGCCGACCTCCGGACTTTTCGTCGGGCCCTAAAAACTTATCTCTTTCAGCTCGCCGGTCTAGCCTGACCCCTGTTGAATTTTTAAGATCTTGTTGTATTGTTGGGTTGTGGAATTTTAAATATTTAATTGTTTTAATCTTAGCCAAAGTTTATATGGATTTTTAAAATTTTTTAACTTTTATGTACTGTTTTTTATCTGGCTGTTCACTGCCCTGAGTCCGCAAGGAGAAGGGCGGTATATAAATCTAATCAATCAATCAATCAATCAATCAATCAAATAAATTGCCTTTCAAACGAAGTCTTTAATGAAAAAACTCCCATTTATTAAGCATGACATTCTCTCCGACTCATCGCAGCCAGCACTGACTTCCGACCCAAAAACCCTCCTTTTCCTTCCCGCACTCCTCTGCACTCATTGGCCATCTTCCAAGTCACTCTACCCCTAATCTACTGCTTCAGCTCAAAGGAATTCCCCTCTCCCATCCCATCTCCTAGGGGATATTCTCTCGAGGGAAAATAAGTAGGTGAAAAGTCAACCATCCCTTTCCAGATGCCTCCACTTCTCCTTCTTATGTCAGCACTAGAGTCAATGCAGCCTGAAATGCTGACAACTACATTGCCAATTCCTGCCACCGTTCTTGTTTTATATTTTATCTCCCTAGTCGTCTTGGTTACTCTTCTCCGCACTCTTTCCAGAGTCTCAACATTTTTCACATATTGTGGTGACCGAAACTGGATGCGGTATTCCAAGTCTGGTCTTAATATCGAGGCCTTATAAAGTGGCATTAGCCCTTCAAGTGATCTTCCTTCTGTCGTTCTGTTTTCTGGATGTCTCCTTCTCTAAATATCTGGCTGGCATCAAAAAAAAGCTGTGTCTGGTTCTGCAATGGGATGTGTGCAGTGGTGGGATTCAAATAATTTAACAACTGGTTTTAATGACCGGCTGGGTGGGCGTGGCCATGGTGGGTGTGGCCAGGGGGTGTGACAGGCAGCACTCAGCCTCCTGCACACACACATCCCTTGTGTCCCATTTTGGGGCTAGTAGGCTTCCCTGCAGCCTCCTGGGAGCAAAACCAGGGCAGCAATTTAACTACTGGTTCAGCCAAATCGGCCCGAACCGGCTGAATCTCACCACTGGATGTGTGGAAGACCTTGGGGGACAAAGGGAAGAGATGCTGCCTGGGAAAACTCTGAGAAGAGAGGGAGGAGCCCTCAGTTGCTTAATGGTGGGAGGAAGGACCTTAGGAAGGAGCTGCTCTAATGGATCAGATGCTTAACAGCAACCATGGGAGATTTGCACTTTCAGACTTTCAAGACCCTCTTATTGTAGCCTCACAGTAAAGTAGAATTAGCCCATCGAGTCTTGTTTCGTGTCTGCTTGACCTGGAGCGATGACATCAGTCTTGCAAGTCTGAAAAGTCAGACAGCCTTTGATCTGGCAGAAGTTTATCAAGGACTTGAGGGAACAAGGTGAGTCACCATCCCGGTGGCCCATCTCCCTGGACGTCTCTCTTTGATGTGGTGGGTAGAGAGGATCGTTCTTTTGATGCTGTGGATTCCTAAGAAGTAGACATGGTTCATCCATAGTGGACATGGCTTATTCATGAGGATGACCTTGGGGGACGAGGGGAAGAGAGGCTGCCTAGGGAACCATCAGAGAAGGAAGGCAGAAGCCCCCAGTGGCTCAGCGCTCAGGAGAAGAAAAGAAGGACTTGCCCTAATGGATCAGACCATTAAAACTGGTGGTGGGAAGTCAGCTGCAATTTTGATTTCAAGAGGAGCCGGACATAGAAAGAAGGCAGATCCAGAAATGGGTGGAGCTAAAGGTAATTCAGCTGAAATACAAATGTAATCAAAACTAAATTAAATTCATCACATTCTTTTGAAGCCATTAATCTATTCCTTCCTTGCAGAATTAATTATTTCCACTTCTGCCACATTAAAAAAATGTCACTTTCGTGGCAACTTTGGGGATATCCTGGGGGAGACACAATTAAGGTGGCAGGAAGCAGAGGAGATTGTTCCAATGAGGATGAACAGATTCCAGGAGAGAAAAACTAAGTGAAGGAGGAAGGAAGGAAGGAAGGAAGGAAGGAAGGAAGGAAGGAAGGAAGGAAGGAAGGAAGGAAATGAGGGAGGGAGGGAGAGAGGGATTGAGGGAAGGAAGGAAGGAAGGAAAGGAGGGAGGGAGAGAGGGATTGAGGGAAGGAAGGAAGGAAGGAAGGAGTGGGGAGGGGATAGAAAAGAGGAGAGAGGGGAGGGGAAAGGTTCTTACATTAATAAGGTGTTCAGGGGGAGTGATAAAGCTTTGTTGGACCCCTCACCTCCACCAGGCTCTGGGCGTGGAATCCTCTGCCCAGGCCCCACAGCCTCCCCTTTTACCTGAGGGAGACCCCTCCCCAAAGTGCCCAGCTGCATCCCTGGATCCATGGTGGTGCAGAGTTTCCATCTTTGGGAGGAGACGAAAAGGCAGCCTGAAACTCCCGTGGCCTGGCAGGAGGCTTCCTTTTGCTCTCCAGACCTCTTTCTTCTCTCCCAGAAGCTTCTCTGGTCTCCTCTTCCTCCTCCTCAGAGCCCACTTCCCCCCCCCCCCGCCCTCCTCATTTTTGGAAAGGATGCCAATCAGGAGGTGACTCGTCTGTGGAGGTATTCAAAGGAGGCCAGTAATTAAAGCCAAGGCCAGAAAACAGAAGGGCGAAATATAAATTAGGGAAAAAGACCAGCAATTCATTCAAAGAAAGACGAGGAGACTGAGATCTATGCAATGGCCTCCAGCCGTCTCAGTTGGGGCGGCGGAGAAAGGTGCAGGAAGTCCTCGAATTACGGCCACAACTAAGCCCAAAATGTCTGCTGCTAAGCGAAACATCAGTTAAGCGAGCTTTACTCCATTTTACCACCTTTCTTACCACAGTTGTTAAGTGAATCATTAAAGTTATTAAATTAGCAAGTGATTAACTTTGCTTGTCAGAAGGTCGCAAAAGGGGATCACATGACCCCGGGACACTGTGACCGTCATAAATATGAGTCAGTTGCAGGGGCGGGTTCCAAATACTGTCGCTACCGGTTTGCTCGTGCGTGAGCCTCCGGGTGAGTGGGCGGAGCCTCCTGCCGCCACTACTGGTTTGCCCGATCCAGTGCAAAACGGTAGCAACCCACCACTGGTCAGTGTCTGAATTTGATCATATGACCATGGAAATGCTGCCATGAATGTGTGAAAAATGGTCACGAGTCACTTTTTTCACTGCCCTTGTGATTTCGGTCACTAAATGAATTGTTATAATTCAAAGACTGCCTGGATCGGAGGTGGGTGATAGGGCTTTATTGGAATCCTTAACTCACCCCGAATTGCCTTCTCCATGCCAACGCCCTCACACCGGTGGCCCTGTGCTTGGAAATGCAAGGCCTGACACCAAAGGGGCCCTCTTAAGATCATGCAGACTGGCTAAAAGAACAGTTGTGCGAATTGGGCATGTCTAGTCTAATGAAAATAAAGGACAAGGGATATTCCAATATTTGAGTGACTGCCATAAAGAAAAGAGGGAGTCAAGCTATTCTCCAAAGCCCCTGAGGGCAGGACAAGAAGCAATAGATGGAAACTAACCGAGGAGAGAAGCAACCTGGAAATAAGGAGAAAGTTCATGACAGTGAGGATAATTAATTAGAGGAATATCTTGTTTAGTTTAGTTTAGTTTCGTTTTATTAGATTTATATACCGCCTTTCTCCTTACGGACTCAGGGTGGTAAACAGCCAGAAGTAAAAACATTTGTACAGAAAAGTTAAAATAATTTTAAAAGTAACTAAATAAAGTTTTGGCCCATAATTTAAAGCATTTCAATTAAAATCGGTATCAAACTTTAAAATTATCATAGAATCAGGCCAGCCCGGCTAACTGAAAGAAGTAAGTTTTTAGGGCCTGACGAAAAGTCCGGAGGTCTGAGATCGTTCGTAACTCTGGAGGAAGGTCGTTCCAGAGGGTGGGAGCAACCACAGAGAAGGCTCTCCCCCTGGGGGTCGCCAGCCGGCATTGTCTGGCTGACGGCACTCTGAGGAGGCCCTCTCTGTGGGAGCGAACCGGCCGGTGGGAGGCAATTGGTGACAGAAGGCGGTCCCGTAAACCATGGAGTGCTTTGAAGGTGGTCACCAACACCTTGAAGCGCACCCGGAAGTCCACCGGAAGCCAATGCAGCTTGCGCGGGAGAGGTATCACATGGGAGTGGCCCATTGCTAAAAGTCTCTAGCGTGTCTCTAGAAGTCTCTAGCGTGTCTCTAGAAGCCGTAGGTTATCCATCACTTTTCAAGTTTTCAAGAGAACTTGAGGTTTTCCTGAAGGTTTTCAAGAAGACACTGGACAGCCACTTGTCCCAAATTGTATACGATCTCCTGCTCGAGCAGGAGGTTGGACTAGAAGACCTCCATAGTCCCTTCCAACTCTGTTACTCTGTTAATTAACCAGTGGAACAGCTGGCCTTTAGAAGTTGTGGGTGCTCCAACATTGGAGGCTTTTAAGAAGAGGCTGGAAACCACTTGTCAGAAATGGTATAGGGTTTACAAATTAAGAGTTGGAAGGGACATCTAGTCCAACCCCCCTGCCCAAGCAGGAGACCCTGTACCATTCCAGTCCAGTCTCTTCTTGAAAGCCTCCATAGATGAAGCTCCCAGAACTTCCAAAGGCAACTTCTGTTCCATGGGTTGATTGTTCTCACTGTCAAGAAATTCCTCCTTATTTCCAGGTTGAATCTCTCCTTGGTCAGTTTCCATCCATTATTCCTTGTCTGGCCTTTGAGTGCTTTGGAGAATAGCTTGACCCCCTCCTCTCTGTGACAGCCCCACAAATATTGGAAGACTGCTATCCTGTCTCCCCTGGTCCTTCTCTTCACTAGACTAGCCAGGCCCAGTTCATGTAACCATTCTTCATATGTTTTAGTCTCCAGTCCCCTAATCCTCTTGGTTGCTCTTCTCTGCACTCTTTCTAGAGTCTCAACATCTTTTTTATAGTGTCCAGTCTCTTCTTTAAGGCTTCCATAGATGAAGCTCCCAGAACTTCCAAAGGCAACTTCTGTTCCATGGGTTGATTGTTCTCACTGTCAGGAAATTCCTCCTTATTTCCAGGTTGAATCTCTCCTTGGTCAGTTTCCACCCATCATTCCTTGTCTGGCCTTCAGGTGCCTTGGAGAATAGCTTGACTTCCTCCTCTCTGGGGCAGCCCCTGAGATATTGGAAGACTGCTATCATGTTTCTCCTAGTCCTTCTCTTCACTAGACTAGCCAGGCCCAGTTCCTGCAACCGTTCTTCATATCTTTTATCCCCCAGTCCCCTAATCATCCTGGTTGCTCTTCTCTGCACTTTTTCTAGGGTCTCACATCTTTTTTATAGTGCGGTGACTGCTCGAGCAAGGGGTTGGACTAGAAGACCTCTAAGGTCCCTTCCAACTCTGATGTTCTGCTATGTTGCCTCTGACTGTCTTCACTTCAGCTGGCTGGGGAAGGGAGGCTGTCTGAAGCATTCTGACTCAAAAGTCCTCCCTTTTAGACTCGCTGCCTTTAAAACCGCCTCCTTTTCCGAAGGCAGAAATGTTTTTCATGGTAATTTCAACCCAGCCGGCCTATATTTCATGAAGGATTGTGCCAGAAAATATGCATTTATCTTCGCCTGCCCCGTCCTGTGTCTTCGCAAGGTAGCAATGCCTCACCACGAAGCCCGCTGGGTGCAAACTCACTTTTTCCATAAAGCCGGCTGATTAATGGTTGTGCCAGCCCCATAATTCTCTCCTTTTCCATAGAAAAACGATTTGATTGTCAGACGGTGTTCACTTATTTTTCAGCCGAAAGAAAGATTGCAGGGGGAACTTCGGAAGGCCCACCTACTTAAGAGAGTGGCGGAACCTGAAGGAAAACAAATGGGAATGGACAAATCATGGCTGAGCCTCAAAGCCCCTGATATTTATTGATTATATTTTTTTATCCGTCTTTTAGTGCTTTTTAAGTAACTCGAGGCAGCAAACGTGGCCTGATACTCCTGCCTCCTCTTATTTCCCTCACAAGCACAACCCTGTGAGGTGGGTTGGGCTGGAAGAGAGAGTGGGCCAAAGTCATGCCGTTGGCTTTCATGGGTAAGGCAAGACTAGAACTCACCGTCTCCTGGTGATTGGCCCAAAACTGGCTTTCATGGCTAAAGTGGGACTAGAACTCATGGTCTCCTGGGGATTGGCCACAAGTCACCCAGCTGGCTTTCCTGCCAAAATGGAACTAGAACTCACCAGCTCCTGGGTATTGGCCCAAAGTCACCCAGCTGGCTTTCATGCCTCTGGTAGGACTAGAACTCACAGTCTCCGGAACAATTGATTTATGGGACCAGTTTGGTACTGGTTTCTAGGCCAGCTACAAACTGGTCTCATGAATCAATTGTTCAAGAATTATTCAATTATTTATCAATAAATATTTAATTATTCCAAGATCAGGAGTGATACAAGGCGGACTTGATGGGGCCTCTTTCTCTGTATCTTTCCTACCTCAGGAGGAGGAGAGGGTTGGTCTCTTGGGCTCTGACCCAAACCAGGACAACCCCCCCCCCCCCTTTAAATCTGCTGTTGATACAGTCAAAACATGTAATTCCTGTAAAAAATATGTTTGATCCCCAGGTAGTCCTTGACTTAACAATTTCTGTTATTAAGTGAGACAGTTGTTAAAGGATCTTTCCCCCATTTCACAACCTTTCTCGACACAATGGTTAAGGGAACCCCTGCGGTTGTTGAGTGAGTAACACGGTTGTTAACAGAACCCCGGTACATTGTGAGGGTCATAAATACGAGTCAGTTGCCAAGCAGCCGTAAGTGTGAAAACAGTCATAAATCTCTTTCCTCAGTGCTGTTGTAACTTTGAACCCGTGGTAGGTTGCCGCCGGTTCACACCGGTTCTATAGGACCAGTAGTAAAACCAGCGGGAGGCTCCGCCCACCGACCCCAACGTCATCAAAATGCTTTTGCGCATGTGCAGGAGCTTCTGCGCCACAAGCAAAGCGAGCGCGCACGCATGGCCCCGCTGCAAACCGGTAGTAAAGGTACAGTAAATAGAACCCACCCCTGCTTTGAAAGGACACTAAATGAACTGTTGTAAGTGGAGGACTACCCGTATTTGTTCTTTGGTTGAATGTCCCCCCCCCAAAAAAACAGGAATAACTTTGCAAGATCTTTTTCATCACTTGTTGATTTCAGAAGTCAGAGCTCTCTATAGTGTGAATTTCCCACCCTCTACCTTGGTGGGGATCATCAGTGGAACAGCTGGACACCAGAAGTTGTAAATGCTCCAACACTGGAAGTTTTTAAGAAGAGATTGGACAAGCATTTCTCTGGAATGCTATAGGGTCTCCTGCCTGAACGGGGCTGGACTAGAAGACCTCCAAGGTCCCTTCCAACTCTGTTGTTCTGTTCTGTTCTGTTCTCGACTTCTCCTTCTCTATTCTATTCTATTCTATTCTATTCTATTCGATTCGATTCGATTCGATTCGATTCGATTCGATTCGATTCGATTCGATTCGATTCTATTCCATTCCATTCCATTCCATTCCATTCCATTCCACTCCACTCCACTCCACTCCACTCCACCCTACCCTACCCTACCCTACCCTACCCTACCCTACCCTACCCTACCCTACCCTAACCTACCCTACCCTACCCTACCCTACCCTACCCTACCCTATCCTATCCTATCCTATCCTATCCTATCCTATCCTATCCTATCCTTCTATTCTATTCTACCGTCAATACTTCACTGGTTTTTCATAACTTGTTAAAAGCCTGCCTGTTTTCTTAGCCATGGTGTTGGTTCCCCTTGGAGAGTTCGGAGGTCTCCTCTGGGTCCCCCGTTTGATTGTATCCTCTCTTCTTTAATGGGCTGGTGTTTGCATTAACTGGTGGGAAAATGAAAACCTAGTTTTGCATGAAAATAAGATGAAAGGACACAATGCAGCATTAAAGAGCACAGCTCAAGCATTATAATCCCATAATTTGCAGAAGTGCTATTAAAGTTTATTTAGATTTTTAATTGCCTTTTCCCCAAAGACCGGGCGGGAATAGGAAACACCATTCAAAAGCCATAAGAATGAAAGTACTTTGAAGATACAGTACATTATTTTAAAGTATGAACTGCTTTCCGTTTCCTTCTTTCCCAGTAGCTCTGCTTTTCGTTATGGTGTGCCTTCACACTCCTTCTCTCCCTGCCTTGGGAAATGCAGTTGAGAACTCTAGAAGATCTAGGTAGTCCTCATTGCAAGTGACTTGCGACCATTCTTTGCACTTACAAACATGAGGGTGAAGGTCCATTCTCCGAGCTTGTTCTGGGTTGGTTTCTGACCTTCATTACCAGGCTAAGAAACACCTTCACCTGAATGTCAGCGTTCTTCTGCTTATAAGAACTTCCTGTGGTCAGTAGGTCAGGTGAGGGTCTTGTGAGGGTCAGGTGTGGGTCACATCAGGTGAGGGCCTTGTTATGGTTGTGGGTCAGGTGATGGGTCAGATCTGGGTCATGTCAGGTGGGAAGGTCTTGTGATGGTCATGATGGGTCTTGTGATGGGTCATGTATGGGTCACATCAGGTGAGGATGCTGTGATGGATCTAAATGGTTCAGATGAGGGCCTTGTGAAGGGTCTAAAGGTTCAGATGTGGGTCATCTCAAGTGATAGGTCTTGTGATAGGTCAGGTGTGGGTCACATCAGGTGAGGGCCTTGTTATGGTTGTGGGTCAGGTGATGGGTCAGATAATGGGTCAGATCTGGGTCAAGTCAGGTGGAGGGGTCTTGTGATGGTCGTGATGGGTCAGGTGATGGGTCAGGTGATCTGTCACATCAGGTGAGGTCTTGTGAAGTGTCTAATGGTTCAGGTGTGGGTCATCTCAAGTGATGGGTCAAGTGTGGGTCATGTCAGGTGAGGGTCAGGTGATGGGTCAGATGTGGGTCACATCAGGTGAGGGTCTTGTTATGGTTGTGGGTCAGGTGATGGGTCAGATAATGGGTCAGATCTAGGTTAAGTCAGGTGGGGGGTCTTGTGATGGTTGTGATGGGTTTTGTGGTGGGTCAGGTCAATCAGGTCTTGTGGTGGGTCAGGTCACATCAGGTGAGGGTCTTGTGAAGGGTCTAATGGTTCAGGTGTGGGTCATCTCAAATGGTGGGTCTTGTGGGTCATGTCAGGTGAGGGTCTTGTTGTGGTTGTGGGTCAGGTAATGAGTCAGATCTGGGTCAAGTCAGGTGAGGGTCTTGTTATGGTCGTGATGGGACTTGTGATGGATCATGTGTGGGTCACATCAGGTGAGGGTGTTGTGATGGATCTAAATGGTTCAGGTGAGGCCTTGTAATGGGTTTAATGGTTCAGGTGTGGATCATCTCAAGTGATGGGTCTTGTGATGGGGAGGTCACGTCAGGTGAGGGTCATTGGAAGGCAAAGTACGGGTTGGGGGTGGGGTTCATGGGTTGGATGAGGGTCGGTGCCATCACTGGTTGGTTGTGGGGTTGATCTGAATTCTGAGGGGTTCGTAGGCTGCTTGTGGGTCGATGTGTCTTGGGTGGAATGGCTTGGGGAGTGCCATCCTACACCCGAGCTACAGATATTCACCACTATCACAAACTTACAACCCTTGTAACATCCCTAAGGTCACATGATCAAAATTCGGATTCTTTGCGTGTGTTTTACGACGCCTGCAGCATCCTGGGGTCCCCTTTTGCTACCATCTCAGCTGGTTTCCCACAAGCAAAGTCCATGCGGGATTTGCTTAACTGCTGCAGATTTTTTTTTTAAATTTGATTTATATGCCGCCCTTCTCCGGAGACTCAGGATGGCTTACAATGCATTAAGCAATAGCCTTCATACTTTTGTATATTTATACAAAGTCAGCTTATTGCCCCCACAAACTGGGTCCTCATTTGATCTACCTTAGAAAGGATGGAAGGCTGAGTCAACCATGAGCCTGGTGAGATTCGAACTTACAGTAATTGCAGACAGCTGATATTAATCACAATGCTTTTAGTCTGCTGAGCCACCAGGCAGATTTGCTTAGCAACTGCAGTGGTGCACTCAACAACCCTGGCAGAAAGGCGGTAAAATCGGACTCCCTTCTCTTCTCCACCGCTTTGCTTAAGCAGTGGAAATCCTGACCCCACTTGTGACCGTAATAAATGTGGGGTACGGAACAATAAATCAGATTAACTGGAATTTAACACACGGCCCTAATTCTTCATGGATTAAAAAAAAAAAAAAAAGCTGCTACTTGGTCAGGGGTTGATTGACAGTTAGGCAATCAGATCTGAGTTTCCCCGAATTCATTTCAAGCACGTTTGCTTTAAAAGTGTTCCCCGCAGGTAGCCAGTCCATGGATTAAAACTTGAGGCTTTTCAGGATTGTCAGCAGGAGGTTCCTTAAAAAAAAGAAAAGATTTTGTGCTCCACTAAACACAGAATCTAATCAAAAAAAAAAAACCCTCAGGCAGAACAAAAACAGAAACCCAATAAACCATTTTAAACCAAATTATCTTTAACCCTGATTAATCAGGGTTCTATGCTCACATAAACCTAGATTCTACCAGGGGTGAAATCCAGCAGGTTCTGGAGAACTGGTAGCGGAAATTTGGAGTAGTTTGGAGAACCAGCAAATACTACCTCTGGCTGGTCCCAGAGTGGGTGGGAATGGGGATTTTGCAGTATCCTTCCCCTGCCACGCCCACCAAACCATGCCACGCCCAACAAGCCACGCCCACAGAACCAGTAGTAAAAAATTTGGATTTCACCACTGGATTCTACCCAAAAAAAACCCAGATAACAACAACAACAAAAAAAGCAGATCCATTTTAAACTAAATTATTTTTACCTATTTAATACATACCATATATTATATACAAAAACTGAAGATTTTTAAATTAAAAAAAAACTAAAAACCCAGAGAAGGATCGAAACACTCAGATTTGGGTTTGAAAAAATTGCAAGTCACTCGGAGTCGCTTAAAAGCGAGATGGCTGGCATATAAATGTAATAAATAAATTTTAAAAATTAAAAACCAGGACTTGCAATCCTGAGTACAGGTAGTTCTCGATTTATGACCACTAAATTTCTGTTGTTAAATGAGACAGTTGGTAAGTGAGGTTTGCCCCACTTTATGACCTTTCTTGCCACAGTCGCTACGTGGATCACTGCCGTTGATGAGTTAGTAACTCAGTTGTTAAGTGAATCAGGCTTCCCCATTGACTTTGCTTGACACAAAAGGAATATTGCAACCGTCATAAATACGAGCCAGTTGCCAAGTGCCCAGGGGGATGCTGCAGTGGTCATGTGACCCGCGACCATCCAAAGTGTGAAAATCGGTCATAAGTCACTTTTTTCAGGGCCAAACAGTTGTAACTGAACAATTATCTGTAGCTTTTCCACCTTGAAAGCATCCGCCTCGTGTTGCAAATGTTGCATTTGCTGTGGGGTGTGTATTTCTGTGTGTGTGTGTGTGTGTGTGTGTGTGAGAGAGAGAGAGAGAGAGAGAGAGAGAGATGCCCTTGGCTCATCTTCTGGAAGAAGAGAGGACCCTACTTTGCATCAACCAAGTATCTGTTCTATTTTTCTGGTCTGGAATCTGTTTTTAATTTGGGAGAATGATCTACCATTCTTCTCTCTCTTCCCCGGTCTCTCTCTCTCACACACACACAGACACACACTCTCATTCTCATTCTCACTCTCCTTCATTCCCTCTCTCTTATTTTCTCTCATTATCTCGCTCTCCCTCTCCCTCATTATCACTCTTTCATTTTCCCTCATTCTCTCTCTCTCTCTCATTCTCTTTATTATTCCCTCTCATTGTCTGTCACATTCTTTCTCCCTTTTTTTATTAAACATATTTATTAATCATATTTCTATGCCGCCCACTCTCTGAGGACTCTGGGTGGCTTACAACAATCGACAGTATACTAAATAGCATATTGCCCCCAACAATCTGGGTCCTCATTTTACCCACCTCGGAAGGATGGAAGGCTGAGTCAACCTTGAGCCAGTGAGATTTGATCCGCTGATCTGCTGAACCAGCAGTCAGCTGAAGTAGCTGCAGTACTGCACTCTAACCACTGCGCCACCTTGGCTCTTTCTCTTTCTCTTTCATTCTTTTTCTCTTTCATTCTCCCTCCCTCCCTCCCTCTCTTCCCCGTCTCTCTCTCTCTCTCTCTCTTTCACACACACACACACACACAAACACACATTCTCATTCTCCCTCTCATTCTCCTTCACTCTCTCTCTTATTCTCTCTCAATCTCTCTCTCCCTCTCCCTCTCTCTCATTCTCTCTCTCTCTCTCATTCTCTCTCTCTCATTCTCTTTCTCTCTTATTCTCTCTCAATCTCTCTCTCCCTTTCTCTCATTCTCACTCTTTCGTTTTTCCTCATTCTCTCTCTCATTCTCTTTCTTTCTCTCTCTCTCTCTCTCTCATTCTCTTTCTCTCTTATTCTCTCTCAATCTCTCTCTCTCCCTCTCTCCCATTCTCAGTCTTTCATTCTTCCTCTCCCTCATCAGGAGGTCCCTCCTTCAATTCTCCAATTGAAGGCAAGGAAAGAAGCAATGGATGGAAACTAATCAAGGAGAGATCCAACCTGGAATTAAGGAGAAATTTCCTGAAAGTGAGAACAATTTATTTATTTATTTATTTATTTATTTTATTTTTATTTATTTATTTGATTTGATTTGTATGCCGCCCTATCTCCATAGGACTCAGGGCGGCTCACAACAATTAGAAACAAAGCATATAAAACAATTAATCAGTGAAACGACTTGCCTGCAGAAGTTGGCAAGTTGCAGAAATATTGGAAGCCTGCTATCCTGTCTCCCCTGATCCTTCTCTTCACTAGACTAGCTGTGCCCAGTTCCTGCAACTGTTCTCTGTATGTTTTAGCCTCCAGTCCCCTAATCCTCTTGGTTGCTCTTCTCTGCACTCTTTCTAGAGTCTCCACATCTTTTTTATAGTGTGGTGATAACCAAAACTGGATGCAGTGGATCAGTGATTTTTACAGGACCCCACTGTTTGGTGCAGGATCGACTACACCTCCTTGTTACTCCAATTTTGCAACTTGAAGAGGTGTGGACGTCAACTCCCAGAATTCTCCAGCTAGCACAGCTGGTTTGGGGGGTTTTTTTTTGGAATTCTGGGAGTTGACGTCCACATCTCTTCAAGCCGTCAAGGTTGAGAAGCAGCCCACAGTATCTCTGGGAGATAGTCATCCAGCCTTCGTTGAGGTTCTCTAATGAAACAGAAGTGACCATCTAATGCAGAGGTCTTCATCTCTGGACACTTTTAAGAAGAGACTGGACAGCCATTTGTCTGAAATGGTATAGGGTGTCCTGTTTGAGCAGGGGGTGGACTAGAAGACCTCTGAGGTTCCTTCCAACTCTTGTTATTCTATATTATTCTCTCTCTCTCTCTCCTTGTGTGTGTGTATTATTTTCTTTCTCTCTCTTCCTCTTTTCCAGCCCCAGCCTAAAAGAGCACGGATGCTTGCAGCCTTCCCCCCCAACCCCCAAATGGCACATGCCTTGCTTGAAAATGACACCCACTCAAAGAGAATTTATTCCGAGCCCTAAGACCAGCTGCCCTCTGCCAGCGCAGAAATGCTGGCAGCATCACTTTGAAAGGCAATTTTGCCAGCCAGCTGCATTCAGCTCAGCCAGCCCGCAGCCTGCCGGGCCTCCTTAGCCGCCCTGGGGAACAAACCTTGTCAGATATCTGATCTCTTCGAACCGTTTGACATATTGCTCCGAAATCCTGCAGTAAGTTTTGCTATTCCAGGACACGAGATCTTAATGCCCCGGATTTCCTCTGCTGCTTTGATGGACGGCACCCAGCTGCTCCCGCAGAAGAGATGCCGCCGAATGCTGAGCTGCAAAAGGGCAGGCTGGAAACTCACCAGTAGAGTTTCTTGGATCGTCTCCAGTGGAGGAGGAGAAGCTAGGCCCTGTAGAAAGTCGGCACCCACCCATCCTCCTAGAGAATGAAATATTTTGGGGAATATTAAAAAAAGCAGGATAGAATATTTCCCTTAATGGGAAAAAAAATCTTAAGGGAGACAGAAATCAGCCCCAGTTTCCCTGCCCCAAGCACAAACAGAGGTGGCCAGCTTTTAGAAATGCAGATTGGGTAATCCATTCAGGAAGACTGGGTGAGACGGAAACTCCAAATAAGCAACACAGTTAGTCAAGCCAAAGGTTGACAAGATTAGCTCGGACAAACACCTAGGATTTTCATTTCCCAATTTGCTTGTAGAGCCAGCCATGACCCTTACATGACCCCATGGAATCCAGACGGTATAAAAAAACCCACCCTACTCTCAACTCCAGTTTGTCAACTGTCCAAGAACTGCACAGTGTCTGTGAGTGTGTGTGTTGGTTCTGTTCACCAATAAACAGAATCTTTCTTTCCAATCAGCCTCCATTTTATTCCCGCTTGGAACTGGAAGTGGATTTTTTTCTTCCAACAGCCCCCAGGGGGAGGGGCAAACAGAGACAGCCAAAGGGTTAGGACGGACAGTCCTGAATTTACAACAGTTTGTTTAATGACGGTTCGAAGTAGTTTCTCACACGACCGTTGCAGCATCTCCAGGGTCACATAATCAAAATTCAAACCCTCGGCAATTGACTTGCATTTATGACGGATGCAGTGTCTCCAGGTCGGGTGATGTCCCCTCTGGCGATCTTCTGACAAGCAAAGTCTAGAGCCTTGGTGGAGCAGCGGACTAAAGCGCTGTTAATATAGCACTTAGCTGCCAGCTGCCTGCAATTACTGCGAGTTCGAATCTCACCAGGCTCAAGTTTGACTCAGCCTTCCATCCTTCTGAGGTAGGTAAACTGAGAACCCGGATTGTGGGGGCAATAAGCTGACTTTGTATAAAAAAGAACACTGCTCGGGGGGTGCAATAGCCCTACTAAGCAGGTATATACAAAAGTATGAAGGCTATTGCTTAAGACATTGTAAGCTGCCCTGAGTCTCCGGAGAATGGCGGCATATAAATTGAACCAATAATAAAGTCAATTGGGAAGTCAGATCTGCTTAACAACAGTGCAACTAACTTAACAACCGCAGTGATTCACTTAACAACGGCATTGAGAAAGGTGGTAAAATGGGGCAAGACTCACTTAGCGATGGAAATTTAGGGCTCAGTTATGGCCCTAGGCTGAGGACTACCCATTTGCTGGCAATGTAGCTTGAACAGACCAGGAACATAGGGGGCAGCTAATCCCCACTAAAGTGATGGAAATCAGAGCGGCTCAATAAAGAAATGCATTTAGATATTATATTGTATTGAGATATTTAACATTATCTCAAGTTTTTCCCCGTCCTGCTAACAAGGCTGATGAGAATGTTGGTGTGTTCCTTATCCAAAGCCTGAATTGCCACTCAACCCCAGAAAGGCCCGTTCCGATTTATAATTCATTATCCATCCCACTTCTCCTTCTCTTCAATATGCATGCTCTGCCTCTTGCCAACATTATTTTTACTCCTTTATTTGATTCGTCCTTTTCATCTTTACCCCGTGCTTTTCAGATAAACTAGCTGCCAAAAGGGCTTATAAATAAAACGCTCCGGTATGAAAAATTAAACCACAACTCGGAGGGCAATTAAAATACATCCCTCCGCCTCCATTTATAGCTTTTTAAGATCTCTCAAGCAGGGATAGTCATTTTTGGCAAGGCAACTTTTTGGAAAGAGGGGTGTTTGCGCCTCAGAAAGGGGGGTTGTGTTCACTGATAGCAAGGGCAGAGAGTCACAGCAGATTAACAGATTAACAGAGTTGGAAGCGACCTTGTAGGTCATCTAATCCAAGCCCCCCCCCCAAAACAGGAGACCCTATACCATTCTAGTCCAGTCTCTTCTTGAAAGCCTCCAGTGATGAAGCTCCCACAACTTCTGAAGGCAACTTCCGTTCCATGGATTGATGGTTCTCATTGTCAGAAAATTTCTCTTTATTTCTAGGTTGAATCTCTTCTTGGTCAGTTTCCATCCATTCTTCCTTCTCTGGTCTTTGGGTGCTTTGGAAAATAGCTTTACCCCCTTCCTCCTCTCTGTGGCAGCCTCTCAAATATTGGAAGGCTGCTATCCTGCCTCCCCTGGTCCTTCTCTTCACTAGACTAGCTGTGCCCAGTTCCTGCAACCATTCATCGTATCTTTTAGCCTCCAGTCCCCTCATCCTCTTGGTTGCTCTTCTCTGCACTCTTTCTAGAGTCTCCACATCTTTTTTATAGTGTGGTGATAACCAAAACTGGATGCAGTGGACCAGTGATTTTTACAGGACCCCACTGTTTGGTGCAGGATCGACTACACCTCCTTGTTACTCCAACTTTGCAACTTGAAGAGGTGTGGATGTCAACTCCCAGAATTCCCCAGCTAGCACAGCTGGTTTGGGGGTTTTTTTGGGGGGGAATTCTGGGAGTTGACGTCCACACCTCTTCAAGCCGTCAAGGTTGAGAAGCAGCCCACAGTATCTCTGGGAGATAGTCATCCAGCCTTCGTTGAAGTTCTCTAATGAAACAGAAGTGACCATCTAATGCAGAGGTCTTCAAACTCGGCCGCTTTAAGACTTGTGGACTTCAACTTCCAGAATTCTCCAGCAAGCTGGCTGGAGAATTCTGGGAATTGAAGTCCACAAGTCTTAAAGCGGCCAAGTTCGAAGACCTCTGATCTAATGGTACAATCTGTTATGTTAGCTGCCACCTCATTCACTCCTGATATCTAGCTATGATCTATTTTTCCATCATTGGTGGACAGTTTTTTTAAAAAATTTGATTTATATGCTGCCCTTCTCCGGAGACTCAGGGCAGCTTACAATGCGTTAAGCAATAGCCTTCATACTTTCATATATTTTTATAAAAAGTCAGCTTATTGCCCCCACAAACTGGGTCCTCAATTTACCTACCTTAGAAAGGATGGAAGGCTGAGTCAACCTCAAGTTGGTGATTGCCCCATTATTTTATTCCATAGAATTTCTCATCCTCCGTGTATGGTTTTTTACCTTCAAGGTTTGAAGCTGCTGGATCTGATCGGCCTTCCTGTGGAGCTCATTGAAAACTGGCAATTAAAATATATCCATCGAAAACAGCCCTAGTGGTCCTTGGTCCTCTCTGAGCTTGGCTGTTTTCTTGAAGATGTTTCATGACCCAACCAGGTGACATCATTAGTGCCAGAATGATGGAGAAGGAGGAGGAGGAGGAGGAGGAGGAGGAGGAGGAGAGGTCTGTTGGGTTCTTAGTGTTCTCTGAGTTTGGCTGGTTTTTTTACAGACATTTCATGACCCAGCTAGATAACATTATCAGTGCTAGAAGTAAGTGTGGTCTGTGGAGAGGAGGAAGATGAGGAGGAGGAGGAGGAAGAGGAAGAGGAGGAGGAGGAACCCAGCTCAGAGAACACCAAGGGCCTTTTTCAGCACCATGATAACTTTGAATGCTCACTAAATGAATGGTGCAAGCTGTATCCAAAATATATATATATATAAGGAAACAAAAGATGGAAATCCGAAGTGAACTTTTTCCAGAGGATTATAATAAAGTTGCCTCATCCACCAACCGATCAAATCCTGCCAACTTAATGCAGAAGCAGAAGGATTAATTACTGTTGTTCGGCTGCATAATTGTTATCTCGCAAACAGATTTGACAAGGGCAGCAGGTAGAAAAACCCGAAAGGAAAATTAAACAATAAAAGAAGGGGGAAAAAACCAAAACCCGGAGCGCAGCTGTTCTGTCAGATCCAGCAGGAAGTTTCCGGTTTGTCCCTAACCAGATTTAAACCCGCAGAATTAGTCGAGAAATATCTTCCAACCATAAATATAGTCCTGACCCAATTCATGGAGAGAGCGATAATTACATCTTGTGTTGGGATAAACTTATTATAAGAGATAAAACAATGGATTTACAGGAGAATAGACATAATTTTGGGGGAACAAAGACACTTCGCGCCAGCGACCAGAATAGATGTGCCAATATCTCTCTCTCCATCTTTGCTTGAGAAAAGAGAATTAATAAAAAGGCAATTTACCCATCGCGGTTGAATAAAAATACAATTACCAACCTGAGCTTAATCTTGGACTTTCTGAAAAACTCAGGGAAATTCTCATCTCTGGCCTGTTCGACAGAGGGCAGTGAAGAGCGTCCACAGGGCACCCCTTATTAAATGGGGCAGGGGGGGGATAGGACATTTAAGGGGAAAGGTGATAGATTTTGCACCTTCCACTTCAAGCTGAATTCTTTCTCCCCAGGTTGCCATAAAAACCCAACGTCCGGTTCTAAGTATTGTGGAGGAGGCTGCTGGGATGCCTGGCCCTTTCTCCATGGGTGAGGAATTCATCACAGCCTGAAATCACTCTGTTGGCATCAGATCTGTTACGCAAGCCATCAAAGACTACTCAGATCTCAGCAAGGTCTCTCCTAGCCAAACAGGTGAGCGGCAGGTGGTCCTCCAGAGGAGAGTGGTCAGTAGAAAAGCATCAGCAACCATCTCCTTAAAGGCCCCTCTTCTCTCTGTTAGCAGATCTTCCTCCTCCTCCTCCTCCTCTCCCTCCCAGTCTCCTCCTCCTCCTCCTCCTCCCTCCCCCTCCCCTCTTCCTCTGAGCCTCTTCTTCCTCCTCCTCCCAGCCTTCTCCCTCTCCTTCTCCTCCTCCTTCCCCTTCTTCTCTCCCTCCCAGTCTTCTCCTTCTTCTTCAGCTTTTCCCCTCTCCCTCGCAGCCTCTTCCTCCTCCTCCCACTCCCCTTCCTCTCTCCCTTCCAGCCTTTTTCCTGCTCTTCTTCTTCCCCTTTTCTTCCCTTTTCTCTTCTTCTTCCCCTTCCTCTTCCCCTTCTCCTCTCCCTCTCAGTCATTCTCCCTCCTTCTCCTTCTCCCCCTTCTGACCACGGCAACATTTGAGTAGATTTAGGAGGAGACAACCCCTGATGTTACCCTCTTGAATTGGTGCTTGGACGGACAAGCAGTGTCAGCTACTTCTTCTTCTTCCCACATTACTTAGGCTGGCCACCGTTGGACCTTAGTTCTTTGTCTCCTTGGATGCTTTTATATGTATAAACCGATTATCTAATTCTGATTCTCTTATTGTTTCTCTTGTATGGTTTTCAACACTGGAGGCTTTCAAGAAGAGACAGGACAACCACTTGTCTGAAATGGTATAGGATCTCCTGTTTCAGCAGGGGGTTGGACTAGAAGACCTCCAAGGCCCCCTTCCAACTCTGCTATTCTATTAAGGAGCCTGGATAGCTCAGCAGACTAATGCATTGTAATTAACTCCAGCTGTCTGCAATTACTGTAAGTTTGAATCTCACCAGGCTCAAGGTTGACTCAGCCTTCCATCCTTTCTAAGGTAAGTAAATTGAGGACCCAGTTTGTGGGGGCAATAAGCTGACTTTGTATAAAATATACAAAAGTATGAAGGCTATTGCTTAACTCATTGTAAGCCACCCTGAGTCTCTGGAGAAGGGCGGCATATAAATCAAATTAAAATAAATAAATAAATAAATAAATAAATAAATAAACAAACAAACAAACAAACAAACAGCCCTGTTTTGTTTGCAGCTCTGGTAGGCCAGCATTCGACTCAGTTTGAGTACAGTTGCTACAGAATGCTTGTGGAAATTCCCAGTCATCCAGTTCATGATCCTCCCAAAGGTGCTTTTTCAGGAGGCAACCGGACTGTCTTGGTTTCCTCTGAAGATGTTTCCCTTCTCATCCAAGAAGCTTCTTCAGCTCTGACTGGATGGTGGGGAATCAAAGGATTTATATTCCTTGCAGACAGCTGGTCCTTTGCATCCTTTTAGCAAGTCATTGATGAACAGATTTCCAGAAAAATTGCCGACTACAGGAACCATTTGCACTTCAGCCTGAGATGCAGGCAACACAGATTCCTTCCCAACAGCCTGTTTTCAACAGGGAAGGGACCCAGGGCAGAAAAACTTCCTGCAGCCAAGAAGGCTTCACACCCATTTGTCTTCTGACCCGACCTTTCGCAGAAGCAAGAAACAGACTCCCTGTAAAGGAAGGGAGGAAAAAAAAACCTCTTTATTTACACCTTGTGAATTAACTGGATTCACCCACAAAGTCCAAGCAAGAGTCCGGCCAGGAGTTAACTGAAACAATAGGCCTCACCAGCTTGTTATGATAATTGCAAGGCTATGAGCTCCCAGCTGAAAGGCTGCAAATTAAGTCAGTTCCAATAGACAAATCTCAGTTCTGGCCAGCAGTCTTTGTGGCATGAAACGCAATGAGCATAATCTCTAGAAATACGAACGGTTGTCTGCTACGACCACCACTCTCCTTTCCTTCTACTTATTCCCCAACCAGGGAGGGACCATTCAGCATCCACATGAGCTTTGCTTCCCGAATCGACTCCTGGTCCTCCATTGTTCACCTTGCCTCACTGCTCTGCGCATACGTGCATCTGGAACAGGCCCCAGCTGTTCTTCCTCCTCCCTCATCTCAGCCTCCAAAGGCAGCTGCCTCTCCGGTGGCTGGGAAATGCCAGATAGCCCTGGCTCTATCTCTGCATCCGATTCAGAGCATCCATCAGAGCCTTCCCCAGACTCCAGCACTGACCCAAGTTCCTCCCCAACCTCCTCATCATCCGAGGCTGCCGCCAGCTCTACTGGCAGCTGGCAGGCCAAAACAATTTGCACTACTCAGGTCACCTGCAGATAAACCTCCAAGGGACCTCAATAGCTCTCTAAAAGGGATACAAATGGCCAGCTGTCTGCAAGGAGTATAAATCCTTCCATCCTCCACCATTCAGTCGGAGCTGAAGAAGCTTCTCGGATGAGAAGGGAAACATCTTCAAAGAAAAACCAGAAAGTCCAGATGCCTCTTGGAAAAAAAACACCTTTGGGACAATTGCTACAGAAAAATCTGCAGGAGAAGTTAACAAGGTGAGATGGCAGCTGGGACCATACAATTAAAACCTGCCCCCCCCCCCGGGAGGGTTTTTTGGGGTTTTTTTTACAGGCATCACATAAGCAACCTGTGCAAAAAAAAAAAAAAAAGAGGAAGAGGGTTTGATTTTTTTTAATTGAAAAGTTTTACAAACAAAGAAATTAACATTTTCTCCCCCCCTTCAGTCTCCCCACCCCCTTCCCTCCCCCCTACCTCCCCCTCCCCCCCCCCCCGACTTCCCAGAGCAAAATACAGGGTATTAGAAGAAAAAACAATGATAAACTAAATTAATCTAACTATCCTTAAGCTAACAAATCCCCCCTAAAACCTTAACTCCCTTGTGGATAACACAATATATTTTTACATTCATGCATACGCAATTTGGTATCTTCATGTCTGGTACTTGTTTTGAATATAGTCTATCCATTTTCTCCACTCCAAAATATATTTTTCTTGCGTATGATCTTTCAAGTATGCTGAGATTTTCGCCATTTCAGCCAAGTTTGCTACTTTCAATGTCCATTCTTCTATGGTAGGCACAGAGACTTTCTTCCAATATTGTGCTACCAACAGCCTAGCTGCTGATATAAAATTTAAAATCAGTTTAGTCTCTAGTACTGTACAATCAGTTATTATACCCAATAAGAACAATTGTGGAGTAAATTTCAACCTCCTTTTCAAAATATAGAGGAAGAGGGTTTGATCTTGTAGTTGGGCTGCCATCTTGATTTTGTGCACCTTCCTTGCAAATCTCTTAAAATAAATAAATAAATCAATATTCTGTGCTGGTGTCCATCCAGTTCCCTGAGTCCTCCCTCCATCTCTGGAAGTCTCAGAATGAAAGAAAGGAGATGGTTGCATTGCAGAGATTAAGCGAGTCTCTTTTATTTATTGACTCTTCTGGTTATATCGAAATTCCTTCCCCCAAATACGCTGGGATAAAAGGGCCTGGCAGAGCTTTGCAAGAGACCCACTTCTCCTGAGAGTGATAAGTACTCGTATCTGGCATCACACCTGCCAACTCGCTGGCATGGATAGCAACACAATTATTTCCTGTCCTTTCTTCTGGAGCTTCACCAATAAAGGACAGCAATTTTCAAGACACCTGCATTATACAAAGGAGAGTTTAAAAATGCATCTTCTGCCACTTTGGCTCCTTTGAGGGGAAGAGCACGAGGGGGAAATGAGAAGGAAAAATGGGGAGGGCTGCCTTGCAAACATCAGAATTAATCAAAGTAGGGACTTGCCAGTGAGGGGCTGATGGAGAGAAGAAAGATGCATCCAGAGGCAGCTTTCTCCCCAGAAGCCCCACTGACTCCTAGAATGAGAATAAGGATAGAAACACGGAGAAGGATAGAATGACAGAAAGACAGAAGGAGAAAAGGAGGGAAGGAGAGGGAAGGATAGAATGATAGAAGGGTAGGATAGAAAAGGATAGAGAATGATCAAGGATAGAATAACAGAACAGAATGACAGAAGGTTAGAGATGTAGAAGGAGAGAAGGATAGAATGACAGAAGGATAGAAAGATAGGATAGAAAAGGATAGAGAAGGATAGAGAGGGATAGAAGGATAGAATGGCAGGAGGATAGACAGGTAGAGGAAGATAGAGGATAGAATGACAGAAGAATAGAAGAGTAGGATAGAAAAGAATAATCAAGAAGGATAGAATAACAGAACAGAATGACAGAAGGATAGACGAGTAGAGAAGGATAGAATGACAGAAGAATAGAAGGGTAGGATAGAAAAGGATAGAGAAGGATAGAGAAGGGCAGAATGACAGAAGGATAGACGGGTAGAGAAAGATAAAGAAGGATGGAATGATAGAATGACAGAATGACAGGATAGAACGATAGAGAAGGATAGACTGATAGAATGGCAGAAGGATGGAATAATATAGAAGGACAGACGTATAGAAGGACATAGAAAGTTACAATGATAGGAGGGTAGAATCGTAGAATCATAGGGCTGGAAGGCATCTTCTGCTTCCACCTCCTGACATGGTAACTGTCTCCCAGGGCTTGAAGGGCTGTCACAGAGAAGGAGGGATTGACTTCTTGTGGAAGGCATACAAGGGCAGGACAAGAGGTAAACGGTGGAGATCATCAAAGAGAGGTCCAGCTTAGAAGTAAGGGGACATTTTCTGGCAATAAGAGCAACTAATCAATGGGACAACCTATCTCTTGAGGTTGTGGCTGCTCCATCACTGGTGGTTTTCAAGAAGAGATTGGGCAGCCATTTGTCTGGAACGGTATAAAGTCTTTTGCTCAAGCAGGGGGTTGGATTAGATGACCTCCGAGGTCCCTTCCAAGACAGTTATTTTGTTCTGTTTCTCTGTTATTCTTTCTATGATCACATGTATCCATCTCATCAAGCCCCCACCCACCCAAAAAAAAAGTCTAGAATAGTATAGGATCTCCTGCCATGGGCTGAGGGAGGGACTAGAAGACCTCCAAGGTCCCATCTAACTGAATTATTCCATGTTCTATCCCAAAGGGGCTTTTTTTTTCTTTCAAGAGGCACCTGGATTTTCTGTGTCTTTCTTTTGAAGATGTTTCACTTCTCATCCAAGAAGCTTCTTCAGCTTCTTGGATGGTGGGGAAAGGAAGGATTTATATTCCTTGTAGACAGCTGATCCTTTGCATCCTTCTAGAGGCCACCTGGAGGCTTGCCTGCGTCCTCTGGGTCATCTGAGTGGTGCAGATGGGAGTAAAACTTCCTTGGAACTGCTGAAGGGACCGTATTATAGACGGGAGATAGACAATGTCATATCCCTCCCCCTATGTTGAGAGAGGGCTGTTCAGAGGGCTGTTCTTTGACCTCTCTTTCAAACCAGAGGTCCTCTCTGTCCAAAATGTGGACTTTGCTGTCTTCAAAAGAGTGGCCTGAGTCTTTGAAATGCAGATGGACTGCTGAATCTAGTCCTATTGGGTTTGTTCTCCTATGAAAAAGCGGAAAGTCCTTGAGAAAGAAGAAGCAGCTTTGGGACAACCAAGACCTGGATGATTGAGAACCTCCGTAGACATCGATGGTCTATGTTCCTCTTTCCCTATAAGAGGTCCTGGCCACCCGGAACAGGCCTGCAGGCCGGCTTATCTGTAAACGGAGTTGTAAGTTTATTAAAGATTGCTAGGAAGAGGTGGGGGGAGGGAGGAAGGCTTGTCAAGACCAAAGATGACAAATTATGTGTCCTACACTCCAGAACCAGCTGTCTTCGGTGTGACATCCCTGGGAATAATTATTTTTTACTTTTTTTATTTTTTATTTGATTTATATGCCGCCCTTCTCCGGAGACTCAGGGCGGCTTACAATGCGTTAAGCAATAGCCTTCATACTTTTGTATATTTATATTTATACAAAGTCAGCTTATTGCCCCCACAAACTGGGTCCTCAATTTACCCACCTTAGAAAGGATGGAAGGCTGAGTCGACCTTGAGCCTGGCTAGGATTGAACTCAGAGAAATTACAGGCAGCTGGTGTTAATTGCTGCCTTTAGTAGGAGGAATTAGCCCCCTAGGCTACACAGGCTCTGTAGAGGGCTGCTTTTGTCTGCCTTCTCTCGTAGGGTCAGCTGTGGCCAAGCCCTTCAATTGTCGGGTTTTCTTTGCTTCCTATCCAATGGATTTCTCTCCTGGTCTCTAAAAATAATCACACATAGATTAACAGAATTTAATAGAATAACAGAGTTGGAAGGGGTCTTGAAGGACATCTAGTCCAACCCCGCACTCTACAGCATTCCAGACAGATGGCCATCCAGTCTCTTCTTGAAAGTCTCCAGGGATGAAGCTCCCGTAACTTCTAAAGCAGGCCTGGTATTCACTTACCTTCGCTACCAGTTCGCAAATGTGAGCGCGCACTCGCTTCGGTTGGACGCGCCACCTCCTGAGCATGCGCAGAGCATCAAAAATGGGATGTGATGAGCGGGTGGATGGAGCCTTCCGCTGTGCAACTTCTGTCCCAGGGGTGGGTTCTACATTTTTTTTAATGACAGTTCTGTGGGTGTGGCTTATTTTGTGGGCGTGGCTTGATGGTCATGTGACAATTCTTTAGGATTTAGCAGAGGGCTTTTAACAGCTTGCAGAGCTGTACTGGTCTACCCATTTATTTTTTGCAGGCACCAGTCTACTCATTTGTTTTCTTTTAACACTGATCAGCTGTAGGGCGGCCCTTTGAAGCCCTGCGACAAGAGTTTAAACAGTTTTTTTCCCTCTAGCCATCAGCTGGGACTCAGGAGGCAGCAATAGATTGGGGGTGGGGCCAAATAAAAGGTAAGAATAATGCAGGGGGGGGGGTGCGGGAGGGCCCAGCTCCTGAACAATGAGAACCAGTTCAGTGACATCATATCGTCATCGCTACCAGCTTGCCCGAACCGGGAGGAACCCACCACTGTTTCTGTCCCATTGGTTGATGGTTCTCCCTGACAGAAAATTCCTCCTTATTTCCAGGTTGGATCTCTCCTTGGTCAGTTTCCATCCATTGTTCCTCATTTGGCCTTCGGGTGCTTTGGGAAATAGCTTGACCCCCCCTCCTCTCTGGGGCATCCTTCAAATACTGGAACAACTGCTGTCATATCTCCCCTGGTCCTCCTCTTCACACTTACGCTGGTAGCCTTCAACTTACAACAGTTCATTTAGTGACCATTCAAAGTTACAATGGCAGTGAAAAAAAGTGACTTAGGACCATCACATCATCAAAATTCAGATGCTTGGCAACTGACTCGTATTTACGACGGTTGCAGTGTCCCAGGGTCACACAATCCCCTGTTTGTAACCTTCTGACAAACAATCAGAATTCCATGAGGAAGCCAGATTCACTTAATGACCATGTTCCTAGCTTAACAACGGCAGGGATTCACTCAACGACGGTGGAAAGAAAGGTGGTAAAACGGGGGAAAACTCACTTCACAAATCCCGCTTAGAAACAGAAATTTCCTTCCTTCCTTCCCCCTCCCTTTTTTCCCTCTCTCTTTTCTTCCTTTCTTCCATCCCTCCCTCCCTTCCCCTCCTCCCTTTCCTTTCTCCCTCTCTCTCCCTCTTTTTCCTTCCCTCCCTCCCTCCTCTTCAAACCCCTCTCCTTCCCTCCCTCCTCCCTGCCTTCCTTTCCTCCCACCTTCCTTCCTTCCCCCTCCCTTCCCTCCCTCCCTCCCCTCCCTCCCTTCCTGTCCTCTCTCCCTCTCTCCGTTCCTCTCCCTCCCTCCCTTCCTTTTACCCTTCCTTCTTTCCTTCCCCTTTCTTTCTTTCTTTCTTTCTTTCTTTCTTTCTCTTTCTTTCTTTTTCTTTCTTTCTCTCTCTCTCTCTCGCTCTCTCTTTTTCTTCCCCCCTCCCCTCCCTCCCTTCCTGTCCTCTGTCCCTCTCTCTCTCTGTCCTTTTCCCTCTCCCTCCCTCCCTTCTATCCTCTGTTCCTTCCCCCTCCCTCCCTTCCTTTTACCCTTCCTTCTTTCCTTCCCCTCCCTCCCTCCCTCCCTCCCTCCCTCCCTCCCTTTCTTTCTTCCCCCCTCCCCTTCTTCCTTTCCTATCCTCTCTCTCTCTCTCTCTCTCTGTCCCTTTCACTCTCCCTCCCTCCCTTCTATCCTCCCTTCCTTCCCCCTCCCTCCCTCCCTCCCTGGCAGAAGCTTTTGACATTAAGCCTTCGTGATTCAGGCCCTGCTCAGTTAAAGCTCCTCTAAGCGTCTTTCAGTGTCAACCTGCGCAAAATACTCAGCAACAGATTGTGGAGAACAGAAACAGCCGTGTGGACTTGGTAAACTCTGCAAGCGTCTGCAGAGAAGGAAGCCTTTCCCACCTTCTCCTGGGGCCTCCCACCGGCCACCAGCTGTCTCCTTCCCTGGTGCCAACTTCCAAAGGGCAGGCAGCACCGAGGTTCATCTCTCAGCATCCATTCCGCTGATGCCAACAGCTGGCACCAGACATGACATCCCAGGCTGGCAAACACGGCCGCATTAATGTCATTAAACAAAGGCTGAGTGAAGCCATCAGGACACCCACTCGAGGGTCTCCATAGATGGTGTTGAAAAAATATGGCTGCCTCCACAATAGGGCAACCCCTGGTCACCATCTGTATTTTGACCGCACGGTGTGGAGACCTCTGTCGTCAGTCACCTGGAGACGCCCTGTTGATGGGAGACCTTTGAAAGGAGGGTAGCTCTGTGATACCTGCGGACAAAGATTTGGGAGCTGAGACGATCAAAATGGAAGCGAGGGATTACTGAAAAACAGATAAAGAAGAATTATAGCTCCATTCTTCTATGGACAACTACAGTACAGTTGGTGGCCATCTTAGGAACGTTGAGTGCCATCTCCAAACAGAGTTTCATGGACTGGAGTAGCTTCAGGCAGGTATGTCCATAGGAGCTTGTCCAAAAAGTCAAAATGGTGGCCATGGCTCAATCAATCCATCAGAATAGAGCTGGAAGGGACCTTGGATGTCTTCTAGTCCAGCCCCCTGCTCAAGCAGGAGAACTTATACCATTTCAGACAAGTGACTCTCTGGTCTCTTCTTAAAAACTGCTGGTGATGGAGAACCCACAACTTCTGGTGGCAAGTTGTTCCACTGGTTAATTGTTCCCACTGTCAGGAGATTTCTCCTCAGTTCCAGGTTGCTTCTCTCCTTGATTAGTTTCCATCTGTTGCTTCTCGTCCTACACTCAGGTGCTTTGGAGAATAGCCCTCTTCTTTGGGGCAGCCCCTCAAACATTGGAACAGTAACTCCCTCCCCCCATCTCATTGCCTGGCCAGAATATCTGATCAAAGTCCCACCCTTTTTTTAAACCTGTGGTCACCAACTGGTGGTCTGTGGACCACTGGTGGTCTGCAGAAAAATTATTTGCATTGTTTATATTGCACTAAATCAGGGGTCCTCAAACTACGGCCCCTGGGACAGATATGTGCAATGAACATTTGTGTTGCTGCAAAGAGTCTCCTCCTCTGGGATCTTTTTTTGTGGGTTGGAGGGGGGCAGAAATTCTGACTTGGGGTCTGATTCAGCCTCCTGGTGCAGGGCTTTGGGCGAAGGCTGGAGGCTGGAGGGAAGCGCCGCTGTGGCGAAGAGCCAGACAGCCTTGTTCCAGTGGGACTGCCTCATGGCCTGGAAGTAGCTGACCATCTCAGCCTGCTGAGCCTCCAGGCACCGGTATCTGGCCTTACACTCCTGCAGGTCTTCCCTCTGCTTGGAAAGCCTATGCTCCTAGTCCTCAGTGAGGTGTTTCTACTGAGCCTCCTTCTCAGTCGGATTCAATTTGAACTGAGCTGTTTTGCCAACTCTTTCTCATGGTGGCTGCTTAGCTCCAACAACTGCTTCCTGTTGGGGTCTTAAGGAGCCCAAGCGGGCAGGCGAGGAGGGGCTGGGAGGGGAGAGGTGAGTAGCGGCCGGTGAGGTGCCCCTCGATGTGAGTGACATCAAGTTGGCCACGTCCATCCAGTCACATGACCATCTAGCCACGCCCACCCAGCCAGTCATTCAGATCGTATTAGTGGTCCGCGAGATTTAAAATGATCAATTTAGTGGTCCGTAAGGGCCAAAAGGTTGGGGACCCCTGTTGTGGAGCTCCTAAAAGTAGAGCTTCAGTTGCACAGCAGCTGCCTCCATCTTGTGATACTTTGACCCCCTTCCATGGATGCCCCAAGTGGAAGGAAGAAAAGGCTACCAAACCCAACGAAGCTCTGGTGTCACTTCCCCAGTTTACTTTATTTTCCACAAAGTAGATCACGGCGTGTCTTTGAAATGAAAACTCCAGCTAATGTTCAATTTTAAATCCAATATAATGAAACTGCATTGCACAAGACAATTATGGGGGAATGAAGCCCTGGACGATCATGGGAGGCCCCTGGAGAAGGAGGGAACTGCGGCTTTTTGGATACACAAGGAGAGGGTAAGAAGGAACGGAGCTAATTTAAGCAAATTCAAGTCTCTGGGGCTCAGGCAGACGCTGAACATCCTGAAGCCCTGCGCAGAGAACAACTGGAGGAGAGCCAGTGACGTCTTCATCTGCAGAACTGGGACCTCTTCGCTTGACGTCTCTCCTGCAGAAAGTTCTCAAAAAACGCCGGTTTGGGAGAACTTGAAAAAGCAGGCTGCAATTAAGAGAAGCCAGGGAGGGCTTGTCACCAATAAATCAAGTCAGAGTAACCTTATTTTCCTTTTCCCCCCCTATTTTGAGGGAGTTGCTAGCTTGGGAGATCAGGGGGAAGCTGGAAACAGAGCATGGCTCGGCAAAGCCTTGGAGAACATGCCCCCTAATCTTCTTCTCCTCCTCCATAAAATTGGGAAGATATGTGGAAGATGACATCTCTGTTAGCAAAATTGTCAGCAAAAAGTATTAGTACCACTTTATAAAGCCTTCGTAAGGCCACACCTGGGATGATGCATCTACTTTTGGTTACCGCCAGTGGTGAAATGTAAAAATTTTTCCTACCAGTTCTGTGGGCGTGGCTTGGTGGCGTGGCTTGGTGGGGTCATGTGACTGGGTGAGCGTGGCTATGTAGTCATGTGATGGGGGCAAAAGACAGAAACTCACTTTAACAATGTCCTGCTGGAGCAGGGGGTTGGACTAGATGATCTCCAGGTGCTTTCCAGCCCTGGACTGCGGTGCACTTTCCAGGTATCCTCTGAAGCTGCGACTAGTGCCAGGTTTGTGGTCCTTACCTCCTCTCCTTTTTCCCTCCCTCCCTTTCTTTTACTTTCTTTCTTTCTCTTTCTCCCCCCCTCCCTCCCTCCCTCCCTCTTCCTTCCTTCCTTCCTTCCTCCCTTCCTTTCTTTCTTGCTTCCTTTCCCTCCCTTTCTTTCTTTCTCCCTTCCCTCCCTTCCTTCCCTTTCTTTCTCACATCTCTCTTTCTTTCTTTCTTTCTTTCTTTCTTTCTTTCTTTCTTTCTTTCTTTCTTTCTTTCTTTCTTTCTTTCTTTCTTTCTCCCTTCCCTGCCTTTCTTTCTCACATCTCTCTCTCTCTTTCTTTCTTCTTTCTTTCTTTCTTTCTTTCTTTCTTTCTTTCTTTCTTTCTTTCTTTCTTTCTTTCTTTTTTTCTTTCTTTCTCTCTCTCTCTCTCTCTCTCGTTCGCAGCACCTGCCACCCACCCCATTTTTGGCCTAGCAGGCCTCAGGAAAACCTCCTGGAAGCAAAAATGAACCTCCCCCCATAGGGTAATCAAGGAGAGAAGCAACCTGGAATGAAGGAGAAATTCCTTGAGATTGAGAGCAACCAATCAGTGATTGATTGATTGAAGAGCTTGCCACCGGAAGCTGTGGGTTCTCCATCACCAGAAATTTTAAGAAGAGACTGGACAACCATTTGTCTGAAACGGTCTAGGGCAGTAGTGGGCTTCAAATCCCATCGCTACCGGTGCGCAGATGCATCCTAGACCAGTGGTGGATTGCTACCAGTTCACCCGGGATCGGTCCATCACTGGTCTAGGATCTCCATCTTTGAACAGGGTTTGGACTAGAAGACCTCCAAGGTCCCTTCCAACTCTGTTATTTCGTTAAAACACACAAAATGGCCGAATAACCAATTTAGAGAAAACGTTCTCTTTGGACAGGTCCATTTTTGCTTCTTTTCCTAACCATTTCCTGGAACGGAATGTGCTTCCCTTGCCAAGAGTCAACATCTTCCGTCTGTCCACCATGTCTCAAAGATCCCTCTGGAAGCTTTGCATCCTTGGACCCTTTCCAAGTACTTTTTCCAACGATCTGCTCCGATTTACTGGGAAATGAAGATAGTACGGAGCACATGGGTATGGAATTACAAGCTTTCGTTTAAAATAAGACCACCCTGGTCTCAGTTGCACGGAGCAAAATATCGTGAAAGTCTCAAGCACAAGAGAGTTCCATTTGGCCATCTACCAGACACGTAAAGCTTCTTGGAGAAGGTCAAACTCTGCTGGAATTTGGGCAAGAGACTTATACATATTCTCAAAGTTATCTTCCTCATGAATTCCTTCTTAATTATGTATATGCACCAGGAAGCCCAGAGGGCACCAGGCACATTTTTAGAAATCAGAATCATAATTATCCAAGAAAGCTCCTTGGAGAACCAGTGGCAAGGTGAGCAAGTTCTTTCTCCATCCTTAGCAAAATGCCGGGGAAGCTTTTTAACAAGCCTGGGATGGGATCAGATCCAGCCATGCTGGGAAAAGAAAGGAGGGAAGGCTCCTCCTCCTGATTGAAGCTCCACCCCTAATTAACAGAGTCATAACAGAATAACAGAGCCGGAAGGGACCTTGGAGGTCTTCTAATCCAACCCCATGCTCGAGCAGGAGACCCAATACCATCTCAGACAAGTGACTGTTCAGTCTCTTCTTAAAAACCTCCAATGTTGGAGCACCCACAACTTCTGGAGGCAAGGAGTTCCACTGGTTAATTGTTCTCACTGTAAGGAAGTTTCTCTTTAGTTCTAGGTTGCTTCTCTCCTTTGTTAGTTTCCATCCATTGCTTCTTGTCCTGCTTTCAGGGGCTTTGGCAAATAGGTTGACCCCCTCCTCTTTGTGGCAACTCCTCAAATATTGGAAGACTGCTATCATGTCGCCCCAGTCCTTCTTCTTTATTCGACTGGGCATATCCAATTCCAGCAACCATTCTTCATATGTTTTAGCCTCCAGTCCCCTAATCATCTCTGTTGCAATGGCACTTCTCTAGAAGAATCTGTAATCCATGATTGTATTTGATATGTAATATATATATCAGATATATAGTACACCTGTTTATAATCAACTCTGGTAAGAACAATTGTTTCAACACATTTTAAAGTTCTTCAACTCCATTCATTCATTCACCCACCCACCCACCCAATCATTCATTCATTCATTCATTCAATATTTAATTGATTGATTGATTGAATATGGCACCCATCCTGCTATCAAGAGTGACTCTGGCTGGCTTACAGTGCCATAAAAAAAAAACTATTGCAAACATAGAAACAGTACAAATGATAGGAAATAAATGGAGAAAAAGAGCAAAAGCTCAATTTAACAGGCACAGTTCAGTGAGTCAGAAGTTCCACCCAGAGATGAAGAATCTATTAGAGTTGCAGTTTTTCAAATTATTTCTGGCTAATAAAGCAATCCAGTTGATCCGCAAATTTCCCAGACCTTTTCTCTGTTTATATTTGTATTTGGTTGCAATTTCCAAAGGGGATATTAAAGTGTGTACATGTAAAACCAGCTGTGGCCTTCAGCTATGCTGATACCATAACATCACTCTATTTATGCAGAGGGATTTTCGGTTGCTTCCTGCTCTTCCCTCTCTGCAGCCCTAAGTAAGCATTTCATAGATAATTAATGCTAAAAAGCATACTCCGAAAGGAAAGAGGAGCGATAAAATTTAACAAATGGGCAGCTCACAGAAACTGGAAGTCACGCCTCTGATAAAGTTAACGGGGATGCACAAAATCTTTGCAGTCATCAAAGGGTTAGTCTTTAAGATGCCCTAAGATCTTCTCCTAACTCTCCCTGGGTGATTAGACTTGTTATCATGGGCCACGCTCAGCTGGGAGTTAGTGCTTGGTGCTATCCAGCTTTTCTTGCAGAGGTTTTGTCACCAAACTAGGTAACATTATCAGTGGGAGCTTATAGAGTAGAGTAGGAGGAGGAGGAGGAGGAGGAGGAGGAGGAAGAGGGAGAGGGAGGAGAAGGAGAAGGAGGATTGTCGGGTCCTTGGTGCTCTCTGAACTTTGGAGACATTTAATGACCCCACTAGGTAACTTCATTAGTGCTAGAAGGGAGTGGGATTTGTGGAATGGAGGAAGAAGACTAACTGAAGATAACAGAATAACGGAGTTGGAGGGGACCTTGGAGGTCTTGTAGTCCAACCCCCATTGTCTTTGGTGTCCTCTGGGTCCATCCCCCTCTGTCCTTCTTGCAGACATTTTATGACCCAACTAGCTAACATCCCCAGTGCTAGAAGGGAGTGGGGTTTGCTCTCTGTTTATATACAAGTGTCTTGCTCTGTCAGTATTGGCAGGCATGGTCTTGATAGTTCCTTCATTTGGGTTTTGTTTATTGCTTGATTGTTGGTCTAGTAAGAGAGAGAGAGAGAGAGAGGTAAGTAAGTAGATTAGATAGATAGATAGATAGATAGATAGATAGATAGATAGATAGATAGATAGATAGATAGAGCTAGATAGATAGACAGATAAATAGATAGATAGATAGGTGATAGGTGATAGGTAGATAGATAGAAGATAGAGAGAGACAGAGACAGAGACAGAGAGACAGAGAGACAGAGGAGGGAGGGAGGGAGAGGCAGGGAGACCTAGAGGTAGAGAGATTGTCACTCTCTTTTTCATCTTCCCACAAATCATTCCTAACACAAAACCCATGTTTTAGCCCTGGCATAATTGTAACTCCCTCTATACATGCATCTCTACTTTCACAGCCTTTATGTGTTGACAATCGCTCGTGTCTAGTTATGTGCCCTCTCAACGAGTCTCCAGTGCTTCCTTTTTCATCTGCTCAGCTGGGTTGCTCTGGTCTGTGTGTCAATCACGTCTCCACTCTCCCCTCCCCCTCCATCCAAAGCGTGGACCCGAGCAAGCAAGCAATGTGAACGTGGTGAAAGGGATCACTCCACGTGCTGCAATTTCCCTGATTAGGATCTCAGACTGAATGGGGAGCTAAAGAGGACCTGTCAGCTGTCATTTAAGTCAAATGTGTTTTCAAAAATCGTTTCCTGAATCCAGAGCTCATTTGAAGGTCTACAGAAATGTGTGCAAGTGTGTTTATATAACCTGATATATATACATACATATGCATATACAGAGAGAGAGAGAGAGAGAGAGAGAGAGAGAGAGAGAGTTTTTGATAGCTTTTTTTTTTGAATGAAAGCTGACAGCTGCTTTTTAAAAAAGCACTAAACTTGGGAGTTTTAATCCAGCTCAAATGGAAGATAATTAGAAATAGCTGGAAGGAAAACTAATAGAGAGCATGCAATCTTCCTAGACTTTCCCAAACCGCACCATAGCATATTTTCCTTTCTTTTCCCCAAATTGTAGAAAGTGATAAAGCAGCTAATGTCAATGATCTGGGAAGGATTCCATGGCTATTTCTCAAAGAGGGCCGAGGCATGACTTCCTTCCTCTCGCATCACTTTCACATCCATAAAGTTTATCACGTTCTCATCACCCAGAAGTCTGGAAGTTGGATTGGAGTGAATTTTCATGGGAAATAGGCAGTTTGTGTACCTTATGTAACTGAAGAGAGTCAGGAAAGCCCAGGATAGGATAAAGACACCTGCCTTGGGCTGGGGGTTGGACTAGAAGACCTCCAAGATCCCTTCCAGCCCCAGATTGTATGACTTCCATGTTACACGTGTCTATTTGAGAGCAGCATTAGACAATCATTTGTCCAGAAGAGAATAAGGACTCCTCCCTTGGGCAAGGGGTTGGACTAGAAGACCTCCAAGGTCCCTTCTAATTCTATTGTGGGAAGCCCGTCCCCCCCAAAGAATGAAATGTTTTAGGGAATATTTAAAAAGACAGAAAATTATATTTCCCCAAAGGAGAAATGGAGAAAACATATTCTTAAAGGCAGAAAGCAGCCCTAGTCTTCCTGCGTAGGAAGCAGATGCCTGAAGTCTTTAGAGATGGATATTTTGTACCTATGAAGAAAGACTGGGCCAATCTATTCATAAACAAAACACCTTCATCCACAGCTCCTACAGTTGATGGGATTAAGAATTTACATTCCCGCACCCAGCTCCAAGGACAGGACATGGCCCTTAGGACATAATAGGACATAACCCATTGAAATCGTAAAATACACAAGGCTCACTAAATTGCACAATCCCCCTGGAGCATCTCAAATCACCAAACCCCAGTATCCTATAAAGATCCATCCACTCATCCAGCCACCCCAGAAACATTTGCTGCTGTTACCGAACTGGAAAGGAGTGGTGCAGTGGCCTAGAGGTGAAGCTCTCACCTCACAATCAGAAGGCTGTGAGTTCGATCCTAGGTAGAGGCAGATATTTCTCTCTCTGGGCACAATGAGAATATATCTCCTGAACAAAACTCCTCATAGGCGACAGGAAGTACATCCGGCCAGTAAACACTCTGCTAGCTCCATTCAATTACCCAGACTCCACCCCGCAGGGGATTATGGGTTCATTAAAAGAAGATGATTGAAGTTTCTGAATACCAAATAAACCTCCTTTCCTTGCAGCCAGCCAGCCTCCATTTTATTTCCAGCGCCATTCTCCCAGTTTGAAACCAGACCGGATTTTTCTTCCCACACTATGAGTCGACGATTCTATGAAATGATATTGATGGAGATATGCAGTGGTTGTTTTCTTGGCCTGAAGCTTTTTAAAAGTCCAGATAACATAAGGGGTGAGTCAGGCCGACATATCCCTGATTCACCGAACTAGAAGAAGGAGAATGGCATGGATTTGCAAGATTCTGCTATGACAGATAATCTCCATTTAAAAAAAAGAAAAACTCCAATTTACAGGCACAGTGGCTGTAGCCTTCCAAGGAGTAGATTTCGTGGTCTACTAACTAAGTTGACAGTCACACTGCCAGTATTACTAAAGGATAACTTCTCAGGTCTAGCTAGCATCAAGGAGGAATGACAGGAGGTGTACATAATTCTGGGACATTCAGAAGATGACACATTTCCCATCCAGTATAGAACATCTGCTTCCTTTAAGACGGTTCTCCTCAACCTTGACAGCTTGAAGATGTGTGGACTTCAGCTCCCAAAATTCCAGAAGGGACCTTGGAGATCAAGTGAGATCAAGAGAGGTACTAACACCACTCTATAAAGCCTTACTAAGACCACACCTGGAATGCCGTATCCAGTTTTGATCACCACACTATAAAAAAGATGTTGAGACTCTAGAAAGAGTGCAGAGAAGAGCAACCAGGATGATGAGGGGACTGGAGGTTAAAACATACGATGAACAGTTGCAAGAGTTGGGTATGCCTAGTATAATAGAAAAAGAATGACTAGAAGTGACATGATAACAGTGCTCCAATATTTGAGGGGCTGCCACAGAGAGGAGTGGGTTGATCTGTTCTCCAAGGCACCTGAAGGCCAGATAAGGAATAATGAATGGAAACTGATCAAGGAGAGATTCAACCTGGAAATAAGGAGAAATTTCCTGACAGTGAGAATAATCAACCCATGGAATAGAAGTTGCCTCCGGAAGTTGCCTCCGGAAGTTGTGGGAGCTTCATCACTGGAGGTTTTCAAGAAGAGGCTGGACTGACATCTGTCAGAAATGGTGTAGGGTCTCCTGCTTGGGTGGGGGGGGGAGGGTTGGACTAGATGACCTACAAGGTCCCTTCCAACTCTGTTAATCTATCTGTCTGTCAGGAGTCTCATACCATCCCAGTCAAATGGTTGGCCAGTCTTATTTTTGAAAAGCTCTAGTGATGAATAGTAGATAGTGGTGGATAGTATGAGAAGGCAACATTTTGCAGATCTAAGAAGATCTAAATGTGTGTTTCTCTTCCTTGGCAACCTGAAGATGCCTGGACGTCCACTCCCAGAATTTGGGGAGTTGATGTCCAAACATCTCCAAGATGCTAAGATTGAGAAGCACTGCTTTAAAATATGAGAAGAAGACAGAATAGAATAACAAGAGTTGGAAGGGATCTGGTAGGTCTTCTAATCCAATTCCCTGCTCAGGCAGGAAACCCTCTACCATTTTTTTATTATTCCTCTTGGCCAAGGAACAATTATATCAAATCCCAGAAGGTATTTTACAGCTTCCAAACAAATTCAATCAGAAGTGTGGAACGGAGGATAGATGAAGATCTTAAGCCTCCCAACTGCAACCCCTGAACTGACGTAGAATTTGTGCACCAATTTAATAAGAATTCTGTTCAAGCTTAAAAACCAGGTTTTAACCAGGAAGTAATGACGACCGGGTGGGTGGGCGGAGCCTCGTGCTGCCATCACTACTGGTTCTCCGAACCACCCGCTACCATCGCTACCGGTTCAGTCAAACTGGTCCGAACTGGTTTTATTGGACAGTCACTTGTCTGAAATGGTATAGGGTCTCCTCAGTGGTGAAATCTAAAATTTGTTACTACCGGTTCTGTGGGCGTGGCTTGGTGGGGGAGGTAATGTGACTGGTTGGGCGTGGCCAATTTTTTTTTCTTTTAAATCATTTTTTCTACAACCTCTTCAGTGAAGAGGTTGTAAAAAAATGCTTTCAAAAGGCTCTGACAATCCCAGCGGAGTTGCCTGATCAGCAGAGGCTTTTTTTCCTTTTAAAAGCCTCTGACGATTAGGCAACTCAGCTGGGATCATCAGAGACTTTTAAAGAAAAAAAAAGCCTCTCATCAGAGGCTTTTTTTTTTTTTTTTTTACTTTTAAAAGTATTTTTTTGGCCGGGGATGTTGTAGAAAAAATGCTTTTAAAAATTAAAAGAAAAAGCCTCTGATGATTGTGCAGCTCAGCTGGGCATGGTGGGGGGGGGGGCAGGGATTTTTGCTACCGGTTCTCCGAACCACCCACCTGCATCGCTACCAGATTGGGTGATCCGGCCCGAACCGGGAGCATTTCACCCCTGGGTTTCCTGCTTGAGCTGAGGGTTGGACTAGAAGACCTCCAAGGTCCCTTCCAGCTCTGTTATTTATTTCTATCTGTGGCCATCTCAACCAGGTGGCTTACACTGCTAAAACTAGAAAAAACAATTTTCCAACTAAAAATAAAACAATAAAATTGTTTTATTTTTAAAACAATAGAAACATCCAAAATGAAAAGGTACAACAGCCGAGATAATTAGCCAGTTAACGGTTAGTGAGTTATTCCAGGAACTGGGGTTAAGCAGCAACATTTTAGCACAATGTGTGAGTTGATGTGAGCCAATGGCTAGTGAGAAAGAATATTAGAGGAACATGCATCTCTCTTTTACACACACACACACACTCACTGCTAATGGCCCCACCCTCACTTCAATCCATGGGAGGGGGGGGGTTATTTTAGGAAAAAAGAAAAGGAAAGGCAGTTATGTTCACATAACTCATGCAATTTACTCAATGTACAATCCTCAATTTACAATCATTTATTTGGTGACCATTCAAAGTTGCAACGGGACTGGAAAAAAATGACTTACAACCGTTTCCCACACTTACGACCGTTGCACCATCCCCCATTGTCACTTGATCAAAATTCAGACGCTTGACACCTGACTCACATTTATGACGTTCACAGAGTCCCGGGGTCATGTGATCCTCTTCTCTGTCCTTCTGACTAACAAAATCAACAGGAAAAGCTGCATTCACTTCACAATCGTGTGACTAATTTAACAGCTGCATTGATTCACTTCACAACTGCGGCAAGAAAGGCCATGAAATGGGGCAAAACTCACTTCACAACGGTCTCGCTTAGCAACGGAAATCATGGTTGTAAGCTGAGGGCTACTTGTATCCTGGATAGGGAATTCTTTGTGTTCCCACAATACCATTCTGAACCAGGGTTTCTCAACCTTGAGCATCTTAAGATGTGTGGACTTCAACACATCTTAAGATGTGTTACAGCACGGAAATGGCATTGGTCGCATTGGTTGATGATCTCTGGAGGGCTCGGGACAAGGGGTGCTCCTCTGTCCTAGTCCTATTGGACCTCTCTGCGGCTTTTGATACCATCGACCGTGGTATCATGCTGTGCCGACTGGAGGGGCTAAGTGGGGGGCACCATGTTATGGTGGTTCTCCTTCCTCTCCGATCGGATGCAGTCTGTGTTGGTAGGGGGTCACAGGTCGACCTCGAGGCGCCTCATGTGCGGGGTGCCACAAGGGTCGGTCCTCTTGCCCCTTCTTTTCAATATTTATGTGAAGCTGTTGGGGGAGATCATTTGTGGTTTTGGGGTGAAGTGTCATCTGTACTCTGATGATACTCAGCTGTACATCTCCACCCCAGACCACCCCAATGATGCCCTTGATGTGATGTCCCGATGTCTGGAGGCCGTGCGGATCTGGATGGGGGGAAACAGACTCAACCCCTCCAAGACTGAGTGGCTATGGCTCCCGGCGTCCCAGTATAGCCCAGCTGGTACCATTGCTGGCTATTGGGAGTGAAACTCTGGCCCCCTCAGAGAGGGCTCGCAATCTGGGTGTCCTCCTGGATGTACGGCTGTCTTTAGAAGACCATATGACGGCTGTGGCCAGGGGGGCTTTTTATCAGGTCCGCCTGATCTACCAGTTGTGTCCCTTTCTGGACTGGGATGCCCTGTGCATGGTCACTCACACCCTCGTCACGTCCCGTCTGGACTACTGTAATGCTCTCTAGATGGGGCTCCCCTTGAAGAGCACTCGGAGGTTCCAACTGGTCCAGAATGTGGTTGTGTGGGTGATTATGGGTGCAACCCGACGCACCAACGTGAGACCTCTCCTGCGCGAGCTGCACTGGCTTCCAGTGGACTTCTGGGTGAAGTTGAAGGTGTTAGCGACCATCTTTAAAGCACTCCATGACTTAGGACCCAGCTACCTATGGGACCACCTTCTACCATTGACAGCCTCCCACCGACCAATATGCTCCCACAGACAGTGACTCCTCAGGGTGCCGTCAGTTAAACAATGTCGGCGGGCGACCCCCAGGGGCAGAGCTTTCTCTGTGGGGGCACTTGCCCTCTGGAATGAACTGCCCGCCGGGATATGTATGATTCCCGACCTGCGTACCTTTCGCCGTGCCCTTAAGACTCTGCTATTTCAACAGGCTGGACTGGCTTAATGAAATTGGAATGAGGTGTTTTAAAATTGGGGGTTTTAATGTAACAGCCGAAATATTTAATCTATTTTAAATTGTTTTAAATTTTGTATTTTTACATTGTTTTATGATGGCTGTACGCCGCCCTGAGTCCTTCGGGAGAAGGGCAGTACAGAAATCTAATAAACCTAACCTAACCCAACCTAACCTAACCTAACTCCCCATATTCCCCAGGCAGCATGGCATCCACATATTTTAGAATCAGAATAGACCTGGGAGAGTCTGCCGCTTGCTCGAGCAGGAAACCCTATACCCATAATGGGGAACCTATGGCACATGTGCCACAGATGGCACGTGGAGCCATATTGGTGGGCACGCAAGTGTTGCTCAGCTCCAGCATGCATGCATGCACTGGCCAGCTGATTTAAGGGCCTTCTGCACCCAACGGAAGTTGGCAAATGGGCTGTTACCGGCCTCCGGAGGGCCTCCGGGGAGGTGGGAAAGGCTGTTTTTGCCCTCCCCAGGCTCCTAGAAAGCCTCTGGAGCCTGGAGAGGGCAAAAAACGGGCCTACCGGGCCCACCAGCAATCACATGCCAAAAGCAGGGGGGTCGCACACACATGCATGGGGGGGGGCAGGGAGCATAGAATTATGGAATTCTATTCTCAGTTCTAGAATTGAGCCTGAGTAGCGTAGGGGAATAATGCCTCCTACAAAGGCAGCATTTAAGATCCAGCTGCTGCAATTACTTGTGAGTTCAATCCCAGGCAGGCTCAAGGTCAACTCAGCCTTCCATCCTTTATAAGGCGGGTAAATTGAGGACCCAGTTTGTTGGGGGCAATAAGCTGACTTTGTATAAATATAAATATACAAAAGTATGAAGGTTATTGCTTAACGCACTGTAAGCCGCCCTGAGTCTCCGGAAAAGGGCAGCATATAAATCAAATTTAAAAAAAAATGGGTGTGGGCACACACATGTGTGACCACCCCACACTCCCCCAGCTTTTGGCACGTGATGGCAAAAAGGTTAGCCATCTCTGCTCTATACCATTTCAGATAAGTGCCTGTCCAGACTCTTCTTCTGGAGGGAAGTTGTTCCACTGGTTAATTGTTCTCCCTGTTAGGAAGTTTCTCCTTAATTCCAGGTTGCTTCTCTCTTTTTGATGAGTTTCCATCCGTTGCTGCTTCTCCTGCCTTCTGGTGCTTTGGAAAATAAATTGACCCACACACCCCTCTTCTTTACAGGAGTCCCTCAAGTACTGGAATGCTGCTATTATTCACTACTATCCCTCATCCCTAGTCCTTCTTTTCCCTAGACTAGACCAGTGGTGGGTTGCTCCCGGTTTGCAGTGGTTCACAAGAGCTGGTAGTAAAAATTTGTAGTAGTTTGGAGAACCCGTAATAACATTGGCTGGCCATGCCCCTGAACCAGTCCCCGGCCCGGTCGCTGCTCACTTACCCCGCCTACCTCATCAGAGGCTCTTTTTTTTTTTAAAAAGGATTTTTTCTACAATGTCTTCGCCCGAAAAAATGCTTTTAAAAGTAAAAAAAAAGAAAAAAAGCCTCTGATGATCCCGCGGCTAAGCTGGGGATCATCAGAGGCTTTTCAAAGCATTGTTTTCTGCAACCTCTTAAGGTTGCTTTTAAAAATGCTTTTAAAAGTTTTTTTTAAAAAAAAGTTGGCCACGCCCACCCACCCACATTACCCCACCTCACCAAGCCACGCCCACAAAATAAGCCATGCCCACAGAACCCGTAGTAAAGAAATTTAGAACCCATCCCTGGACTAGACACATCCAGTTTGGAATGGTGTCAGGTTCCCTTCCTGAAGAAGGGGTTGGACTAGAAGACCTCCAAGGTCTCTTCAGGGTCCCTTTCATCCCTGTGATTCTAAGCATAGCCTTCCTTTCAAAGGCTATTCTCCAAAACACAGAGCATGCAGTAACTGATGGAAACCTAGCGCATAGGGCCAGTACGCTCCCACAGAGAGGGACTCCTCAGGGTGCCATCAGCCAGGCAATGTCGGCTGGCGACCTCCAATGGGGAGGGCCTTCTCTGTGGCAGCTCTTGCCCTCTGGAACGATTTGCCCCCAGAGATCCGCAGGATACCAGATCTCCGGGCCTTTCGCCATGCCCTAAAAACTCTTCTTTTCCATCAAGCTGGGGTGGCATAAACCCCGCACCCCCTCTTAGATTTTTAATTGTCAGTGGGTTTTAGTGGGGATGTTTTAAATTTTCGGCCAAAGTTGTTTAATTCTTTTTTTTAAATTTTAAATTTTGTATTGGAATGTTTTTTTTCTCGGCTGTGCACCGCCCTGAGTCCAGCAGGAGAAGGGCGGTATACAAATTGAATAAAAATAAATAAATAAATAAATAAATAAATAAATAAATAAATAAATAAATAAAGTCTCCTGCTGGAGCAGGGGGTTAGACTAGATGACCTCCAAGGTCCCTTCCGGCTGTTCTACTCCAACAGGGCTGAATGCATGAAGGAAAGGCATGGGAAACGGAAGCTGCAGAAAGACGAAATGGCTCCCTCTTTCCCTAAAAACCCCATGGAAGAGCCGTGGAGAATAGATACAGATAGATACAGATACAGATTAACAGATTTGGAAGGGACCTTGGGAGGTCATCTAGTCCAGCCCCCCATCCCAGCAGGAGACCCTACACCATTTCTGACCAATGGCAGTCCAGTCTCTTCTTGAAAGCTTCCAGTGACGAAGCTCCTGTAACTTCCGAAGGCAACTGCTGTTCCATTGGTTGACTCCCCCTCTCTTCTTACACACACACACACACACACAAACACACACCCTGCAGTGCAGTTGTCACTCCTATTGCTACCCCCACCCTCTTTTTTGGGCAGGGGGGTTAGCCTCAAAGCAGGAGAACTGGTATAGCATCTCCTGCTTGAGCGGGGGTGGGGGGGGTGGGGGGGTGGGGGTTGACTAGATGACCTCTGAGGTCCCTTCCGACTCTTGTTATTCTGTTATTCTTTGCCCAGCAGCAGGAAGATCACGGAGGATATGGAAATGGAAATTGGAAAAAGGACCTTGAGCTCAGCAATTGGTAAATAAGCCAGGCCTGATAATAGGCTGCTGAAATTAACTTAATAGCCTAAGTATAGAGGGCCGTTTGACAGGCGAGGCGGTTGGCCTGTTCTCAGTGCTCAGAATTCACAATTTGTTCTACCAGAAACACAAAAGAGCCTGCCTGGGTTTCCGCTTGGCGAGGGATGCAAGAGCTCGCGAAATGGGGCAGAGAATGGGGGCAGAAGGAGGGGTCCATCAGCCAGAGAACGGGGGCAGAGGGGGAGTCCTTCCCCTGTTCGAGCCACCAGCCTTCCCGTATGTAAACTGTGTGAGTCTTTGGGGTGTCAGAGGTTGTTTAATCTGAAGATGGGAGTTGAAATGGACGGGGTTATAGCTGTTTGCATTTTACGTATTTATTTCATGCGGTGCAGCGAAATGCAACAGAGGGCAATAACATTCACAGGAATAACGTATAAAGCTTGCATCGAAATGTAAAACACAAAGCAGCGAATGGTTCTAAAAACACACAGATGAGCGATGAATAAAATTGGGGATAAAAGTAAATTATGCACGAGCACTTACTGGAGCGGCTAAACCTACAGCCGGGTATCTCTAGCCATTGGACAGCACTGCCCACAAAGGGATGCATTTCCTGCAGGGATCCAGAGAATCTTCTGAGGGGCGTGGCGTCGCAATATGGCCTCCCCAGAGTCACAATTATGGGGGTGCAATGGAGACTAGCCTCCTCGTGGTGCACCCTGGGCAACAGGGTTTGATCACGGCTAAATAGTTTCCATCATCTGTACAAGCGGCTGGCCCTGTGATTGTTGGTGGGTGTGTTGCTTTCTTTCTGTTTGTAATGGCAAACCACTTCTAGCTTTGATGATGTTACCTAAATGGGTAATGAAATGTCTTTAAGAAAACTACCAAGCTCAGAGAGCACCAAAGACCTAATAATTCCCCTCCTTCTCCTCTCCTCCTCCTCCTCCTCCTCCTCCTCTCCACAAATCCAAGAAAACTATCAAGCTCAGAGAGCACCAAGGACTCCACAATCCTCCTCCTCCTCCTCCATACTGATGATGTTCCCTAGGTGGGTAATGAAACTTTCTTCAAAAAAAACTACCAAGCTCAGAGAGCACCAAGGACGCCACAGTCCTCCTCCTCCTCCTCCTCCTCCTCCTCCATCATCATACTGATGATGTTCCCTAGGTGGGTAATGAAACTTTCTTCAAAAAAACTACCAAGCTCAGAGAGCACCAGGGACGCCACAGTCCTTCACCACCAACTCTTCCGCCTCCAGTCCAGAAGTGGGATGCTCCACTTCTGAGGAGAGCAAAGGAGTTTGCTGCAGCCTCGTCTTCATTCTGCTACTCCAGCCAGAAGGTCAGAGTTTCCCATCATGCAACCACGCATGCAATTCAACCCGAGTGTCTTCTTCTCCTGTTCTCAAGGGGTGCGTCTCAGCCTTGGCAACTTACCCATGGCTGCCGGAGGGGGGGGGGATTCTGGGGGGTGATCTACAAAAGACAGATCTGCTACCCCTGCCGTGAAATTTAAACCCGTGGCTTCTTTGTTCACTTGGGCTCTGCAGGTTGTGCACCTCCATCAAAACAGGGAGTGAGGAACAAGGGCACGATTAGAGATGCAACCCCTTCCTTCAGGCCTCAGGGGAAACTGAGTCAGCCAAGAAGAGGGATCAAGCTTTTTCCCAAGAATGAAAGAAAGCCTGCAGATACTGTACATCAAAATTTCAGGGTATGCACAAAACACAGTTATCCTTCATTACTCATTGAAAAGTCCAGGGAGTTAGTCAAGAATAGCTCTCTCTCTCTCTCTCTCTCTCTCCCAGTCTCTCTCTCTCTCTCTCCCTCTTTCCCTCCCCCTCTCCCTCTCCCTCCATCCCCCTCTCCCCGCTCTCTCCCTCTCCCTCCCTCCCTCTATCTCCTTCTCCCTCTCCCTCTCTCTTTTTCTCTCTCCCTCCAGCTCTCTCCCTCCCCCTTCTCCCCCTCTCCCTTTCCCTTCGTTCCCTCTCCCCCTCTCCCTCTCCCTCCCTCAGTCTCCCTCTCTCTCTCCTTCTCTCCTTCTCCCTCTCCCTCTCTCTCTCAGTCTCTCTCTCCCTCTCCCGCTCTCTCCCTATCCGCTCTCACACTCTCTCTCTCCTCTCCTTCTCCCCCTCTCTCCCTCTACCCCTCTCCCTCCGTTCCCCCTCTCCTTCTCCCTCCCTCTCCCTCTCTCCTTCTCCCTCTCCCTCTCCCTCCCTCTCCCTCCCTTTCTCTCTCTGTCCCTCTCTCTCTCCCGCTCTCTCCCTCCCCGCTCTCTCCCTCCCTCCCTCCCTCGCTCTCCCTCTCTCTCCCTCTCTCCCTCTCCCTCTCTCTCTTTCTCCCTCTCCCTCTCTTTGTCTCTCTCTCTCTTCTCTCCTGCTCTCTCCCTCCACCTCCCCCTCTCCCTCCATCCCCCTCTCCCCTCTCTCTCCCTCTCTCTCTTTCTCCCTCTCCCTCTCTCCCTCCCCCCTCTCCACCTCTCCCTTTCCCTTCGTTCCCTCTCCCCCTCTCCCTCTCCTTCCCTCAGTCTCCCTCTCTCTCCCTCTCTCCTTCTCCCTCTCCCTCTCTGTCTCTCTCTCCCTCTCCCGCTCTCTCCCTACCCCCTCTCTCCCTCCCTCTGTCCTCCCTCGCCCCCTTCTCTCCCTCCCTCACACTCACTCTCTCTCTCCTCTCCTTCTCCCCCTCTCTCCCTCTACCCCTCTCCCTCCGCTCCCCCTCTCCCCCTCCCTCCCTCTCTCTCTTTCTCCCTCTCCCTCTCTTTGTCTCTCTCTCTCTCCCTCTCCCGCTCTCTCCCTCTCCCGCTCTCTCCCTCCTCTCTCCCCCTCTCCCTCTGTTCCCCCTCTCCCCCTCCCTCCCTCTCTCTCTCTCTTTCTCTCTCTCCCTCTCTCTTTGTCTCTCTCTTCCTCTCCCGCTCTCTCCCTCCCCCCTCTCCACCTCTCCCTCTCCCTTCGTTCCCTCTCCCCCTCTCCCTCTCCCTCCCTCAGTCTCCCTCTCTCTCTCCCTCTCTCCTTCTCCTTCTTCCTCTCCCTCTCTCTCTCAGTCTCTCTCTCCCTCTCCCGCTCTCTCCCTCTCCTGCTCTCTCCCTCCCTCCCTCCCTCCGTCCCCCCTCTCCCCCTTCTCTCCCTCCCTCCCTCACTCTCACTCTCTCTCTCCTCTTCCTCTTCCTCTCCCCCTCTCCCTCCATTCCCCCTCTCTCCCTCTCCCTCCCTCGCTCTCACTCTCTCTCTCTCTCTCCTTCTCCCTCTCCCTCTCTCTTTCTCTCTCTCTCGGTCTCCCTCTCCCTCTCCCGCTCTCTCCCTCCCCCTCTCCCCCCTCTCTCCCTTCCTCCCTCGCTCTCCCTCTCTCTCCCTCCCTCCCTCTCCCTCTCCCTCTCTCTCTCTTTCTCTCTCTCTCTGTCTCTGTCTCCCAGTCTCTCTCTCCCTCTCCCTCTCTCTCCTTCCCCCTCTCCTTCTCCCTCCCTCCAGCAGATCTGCTTTCCATTCCTGGGGAAAATCCTCAGTGGAGACCGTCTTCTGCTCTGAGCTTAAGCTTTTTGCCTCTTCGCAAATCTTCTCTTTTCCCTGCCTTCAGCTGCTTCCTCCAAGGCCAAGCCACGTGCAGCTGCTCGCTGGGCCAGGGGGTTTATGGCTGGCTTTGATAAGAACAAATTTGTTACATTAATGGGCCCGTTGTGATTTATGGCTTCAACATTCCCGTATGCACATGTGGGAAATTGTTCTCAGCTGGACAGCATTAGGGTTTGTGGTTTTTTTATGTGGACAGAGAGAGTTACTGGCTAAAGGAACTTGAGAAGAGCAGGAGTTCTGAAGAATTTTCCGCTGGAGGCCAGGAGGTCTCGGGGGGTTAGACATCCTGGTTCAGGTGAAAAGCAAGACCTAGAGGTTATCCCATGACTGACCTTCGTGCTCTTAGCGTTTGAGGTATCTTATCTCCCCTTATTTGCAAACAAACCATTTTTAGACCAGGCTCCAAAGAGTGGTTCAGAGTTGGAAGGGACCTCGGAGGTCTTCTTGTCCCACCTGCTATGGCCATGTTGGCGAACCTATGGAGCGCGTGCCAGAAACGGCACACAGAACCATCCCACGAGGGATGCAATGCCTCGCTGGCTCCTCATCTGCATTCCTATGCGCACACATGCACCGGTCAGCTGGCCTTCGCGCGTGCGGGATTGTCGTAACCCAGAAGAGCAACGTTCCATTGCACATGCGCGAGCCGGCACCCAAACCTCCAGGTTTACTTCGCATGCATGCGCGATGGCCAGCTGTTCGTCGGATGCGTGTCTGTGCCAGAAACCAGAAGTTCAGGTGCCAGCTTGCGCATGCAAGACGGAATGCTGCTCTTCTGGGATTCAGTGCTCCTGCGTACGCAAAGGCTAGCATGGTCACGCGGTCCAGGCAGGATGGTTTCACATACCATTTCCGGCACACAGTGGCATAAAAGGTTAGCCATCACTGCCCTATGATTTGGATGGGGGTCTGCAACCTTAAACACTCAAAAAGCCATTTGGACTCGTTTCCCACAGAAAAGAAAACACTGGGAGCCACAAAACCCTTCCCGTGCCTGACTATTTCTTGAGCGGCCACAAAACTAGCAGATGTAGTTGAATTAAACGTTCTGTTTTCTTCTGAAACTTTTCTTTTCTTGGCCTACCAGGGGTTGAAAAGCTCAATAAATCGTGTGCCAGCAGGTATTGGTGGTTGTGACACATATTTTGAGTGACAGGGTGCTGCAGCAGAGGGGTGAAAGAGCCACATGCAGCTCCAGAGCCGCAGGTTGCTGACCCCAGGATTTCCTATACCGTTTCAGGCAAATGACTGTTCAATCTCTTCTTCAAAACTTCCAGTGATGGAGCATTCACAACTTCTGGAGGCAACTTCTGTTCCATTGGTTGATTGTTCTCACTGTCGGAAAATTTCTCCGTATTTCCAGGTTGCTTCTCTCCTTGTCCAGTTTCCATCTGTTGTTTCTTGTCCTGCCTTCAGGTGCTCTGGAGAATAGGTTGACCCCCTCTTCTTTGTGGCAGCCCCCCAAATATCGAAAGACTGCTATCATGTCCCTTCTCTCCAGATCGACTTTGAGAGAAGGACCATGGGCTCTGTCCTGGGCCTCGTGCCCTTCAGTATTTTTATCAAGAATTTGGCATGAGGAAGTTGACAGGATAGCCATCATGTTTGCAAAGGACAGCCAAAAAGATTATAGGAAGCTCACTTCCCGTTATTCAGGATGCAAAACCTTGTTAGAGACCCCCCCACACCCTATTTATGGTCTATTCCTGTTGCTCCCCTCTGGGAGGAGGTTTTGAAGTTCGAAGTATTCCCAAGCAGAACTTCCAGATTCTGTGACAGCTTTGTTCCCAGGCCACCGCGAAGATTCATTTTTCTCGCCACATACATATTTACATCCAGACAAGACTGTGTCATTTCTCTGTGCCATAGAATATATGTGGGTATATGCATCATTTTCTATCTATCTATCTATCTATCTATCTATCTATCTATCTATCTATCTCTATCTTGTCATGTTTATGTAGTGTAAAATTGGAGGCGGTGACCCTTTGAGAGCTGCATGCGTTGAAATTTCATTTTAAGCTATACCAATCAGTTTACATTCAAAGTGACAATAAAGTTATTCTAAGTCTTCTTCTAAACAAGACAACCCTGTGAAGGATGCCTTATGCTTGTGGTAGAAGAGAGAAGATTCAAAAACTTCTAGAGAACTTAGGCCGGAGGTCTTCAAACTTGGCAGCTTTAAGACTTGTGGACTTCAAGGATTCTGGGAGTTGAAGACCACAAGTCTTAAAGCTGCCAAGTTTGAAGACCTCTGATTTAGGCAACAGGCCGAGATGAAGAAGAGGCAAGCCAACAGGGAGAAAGACACAGACCTGCCTTTGGGTGGGAAAGCAGAAGGCTCAAGGCTAGGATGGAGAGACCTCGCTTGGCAGTCGAACGTGGGATGGGGATCTGAAGGTCCTTGGTGACCACAAACTGAACGCCGGCCAGCAGCGTGATGGAGCTGCTAGAAGGTAATGGTTCTCCTGGGGGACATTAGCCAATGCTGAGTGTCCAAATCGCAGGAAACAACTGTTCCTGCCCTTAGTCAAGCCCCACTTGGCGTCTCTCCAGTCCGAGAAGGACGTTGACAAAATGGAGTAAGTTCAGAGAAAGGGTAACAAGATGGAGAGAAGGTCCTTTGAGGCACAGTAGATTATGTGGGCCTGTTTAACCCGCGGAAGTGAAGACTTGGGGGAGATGTCAGATGCTTGTCAAAGAAGAGGGGAGTAGGCTTTCTCTGGGGCCCCCGGAGGCCAGGGCCAGAAACTGCTGGAAATAAGTTCAAGTTGGAGATCACGAAGAATTTCATGATCTGGAAAGATCTGGTTGTATTATGTTGTGAAGTGATGGGTTCCTCTTCTGCCCAAATCATAGAGACATAGAATAATAGGGCTGGAAGGGACCTTGGAGATCTTCTAGTCCAACCCCCTGCTCAAGGCAGGAATACCATCCTTGACAAAGGCTTGTCCAATCTTTTCTTGAAAATATCCAGGGATGGAGCAACCATAATCTCTGGAGGCCAGCTGTCTGATTGATTAATTGCTGTCACTGTCAGGAAATTCCTCCTTACTTCCAGGTTAACAGAATAACAGAGTTGGAAGGGAACTTGGAGGTCATCTAGTCCTCCTGTCTATAGGAGTCTATACCATTTCAGACAAATGGTTGTCCAGTCTCTTCTTAAAAACCTCCATGGTTGGAGTGCCCAAAACTTGTGGAGGTAAACTGTTCCACTGATTAATTATTTTCACTGCCTGCAAATTGCTCCTTTGTTCTAGGTTGTTTCTCTCCTTGGTTAGTTTCCATTGTTTCTTGTCCTGCCTTCTGATGCTTTGGAGAATAGCTTGACTCCCTCTTCTTTGTGGCAACTCCTGAGATATTGGAATACAGCTTTCGTGTCACCCCTAGTCCTTCTTTTCATTAAACGAGATATACCCAAATCCAGCAACTGTTCTTCCTATGTTTTAGCCTCCAGTCCACTAATCCTCTTTGTTGCTCTTCTCTGCACTCTTTCCAGAGTCTCAACATCTTTTTTACATCCTGGTGACCAAAACTGGATGCAGGATTCTTACCAAAGCCTTATAAAGTGGTATTAACACTTCTCATGATCTTGGCAATTTCTCCTTAGTTCTCTGTTGCTTCTCTCCTTGATTAGTTTCCATCCTTTGCTTCTTGTCCTGCCCTCAGGTGCTTTAGAGAATAGCTTGACTCCTTCTTCTTTGTGTTGGATCTCTCTATAGTTCTTTCTAGATCTAACTTCTAGGTAGGACCTCTTCTTCTCAAAAGCTGGATGGATGTCTGTCCAAAATGCTGCATTGGGCAGAGATTGGACCAGATGACATATGAGGTCCCTTCAAACCTTCTACCATTTGAGGGTTCCTTAGCATTTCCGGTTTGAGCTGTCTGCAAATCACGGTGAGGGGCTGCCTGCTCAAAGGGCCCATACTCCCAAAGATAAATTAGCGATGTCACATTTATTTAATAACTGACTAAACCAAACTGTTCCTGATCCTAATTAGGATCTCCTCCTAATTAGGAGGTCTTGATTTGCACATGATTTTAACTACATGGACCCAAAATGTGTAAATTAACTGGGTTTCATTAGCAAATATGTGTAGGTGCCTAAAAAAATACACCTTTCATGATGAGATGTTTTTTGTGTGTCAAATGCCATGGATTGAGAGAACCGAAATGGACCGAGTTTGACAGATAAATCAAAATAGTACATGGGAATGAAGGCATCCCTTGGAAAGTCAGATTAACAGAGTTGGAAGGGATCTTGTGGGTCATCTAGTCCAACTCCCCACCCAAGCAGGAGACCCTATACCATTTCTGACAAATGGCAATCCAATCTCTTCTTGAAAGCCTCCAGGGATAAAGCTCCCACAACTTCTGAAGGCAACTTCTGTTTCATGGGTTGATTGTTCTCACCATCAGAAAATTCCTCCTTATTTCCAGGTTGAATCTCTCTTTGATCATTTTCCATCCATTATTCCTTGTCTGGCCTTCAGGTGCTTTCGAAAATAGCTTGACCCCCTCCTCTCTATGGCAGCCCCTCAAATATTGGAAGATTGCTATCCTGTCTCCCTGGTCCTTCTCTTTTCTAGACTAGCCAGGCCCAGGTCCTGCAACTGTTCACCGTATGTTTTAACCTCCAGTCCCCTCATCATCCTGGTTGCTTTTCTCTGCACTCTTTTTAGAGTCTCAACATCTTTTTTATAGTATGGTGACCAAAACTGGATACAGTACTCTAGGTGTGGTCTTCCTAAGGGTTTATAGAATCGTGTTAGTTCCTCCCTTGATCTTGATTATATCCCTCTGTTAATGCAATTTAGGATTCCGTTGGCTTTTTGGGCTGCTGGCTCATATTTAGCTGGTTGTCCATTAAGACTCCAAGATCCCCATCACAGTTACTGGTATTAAGCATGGTTTCTCCTAGTCTATGTGTCCTTTTGGTTTTTCTTGCCTAAGTGTAGGACTTTACTTTTCTCTAAATTGAATTTCATTTTCTTAGATAGGGTTAGATAGTCAAGATTGGTGCCTTGTTAAAAATAGCCTGACCTGTAGCAGGAAAGGGGCTCTGGAATTGTAACAGATGAGTTCCATTTGTCAGCCTATTGAGTTTGGATATTTATAGGAAAGGTTTAGTTCTAGGTGAGCGGTCCTCCTCCCTACCTCCACCCCCACCCCCACTCAGAATATCCTACTTTGAGTTGCTCCTTACCCTCTTAAATTCATTCCTGCCTAGGAAGCCCTTGAGAAGGCTCTGGCTCTCCGCATACTCCTTAGCGCTTCTCTCCTAGATAAATACTTGGCTTCATTTGTGGCTAATGGGGTGCACCACCTCCAAGTTCATTGAACAAAGTTAAGGTTCTTTGCTGATTAAGCATGCCGCTGATCTGTGATCTTGTACCGTTAACTCCGTTACCTTCAACTGCCAGCATATTTCATCCGTCGGGCAGACTCCCAGGAGTGAGCTCAGCTGGAAGGTTGAGTAAAGCAAGAGGCAGCAGCATTTAGTCCAGAGTCATTCTCTTTGGCTGGAAAAAGGGAGGCCAAGGAACTAGGCAGCAACCTGTCCTCTTATGCAACACAAGTCTTACAAACAAGATGATCGTTACAATATTGGGGGAGGGCCCTTGGTGCTCTCGGAGCTTGGTAGCTTTCTTGAATGCGTTTCATGGCCCAATGAGGTAACATCATCAGTGCTAGAAAGGAGTGGGGTTGGAGGAAGAAGAAGAGGAGGAGGAGGAAGGACTGTGAGGTCCTTGGTGCTCTCGGAGCTTAGTAGCTTTCTTGAACACGGTTCCTGGCCCAATGAGGTAACATCATCAGTGCTAGAAAGGAGTGAGGTTGGAGGAGGAAGAGGAGGAGACAGTGGGGTTGTTGATGGTGACTGAGCTTGACCTTTCCTTGCAGACCCAACTATTTCCATGCTAGCAACCAAAATGGCTGCAAAAAAAAACAAAACCAACCAACCAAGCTCAGAGACTACCAAGGACCCCTTAATACTTCTCCTCCTCCTCCTTTCACAAAAGGGGATCTCATCACCTGGGACACTGCAACCATCATAAATATTAGCCAGTTGCCAAGTGTCTAGATTTTGATCCCATCATCAGGGGGATTTTGCAACAGTTGTAAGTGTGAGAAACTTACCATAATCACTTTTTTCAGTGCCACTGAACAGTCATTAAACAAACTTTTGTAAGTTGAGGGCTACCTGTAATATAAGAAGAACAAACAATTTCTCTCTCTCTCTCCCTCCCTCCCTCCCTCCCTCTCCTCTTCCTCCTCCTCCTTTTTTCCCTCCCCTCCTCCTCTCCACAAACCCACTCCCTTCTGGCACTGATGATGTCACCTAGTTCGGTTATGAAACACCTTCAAGAAAACACCAAGCTCAGAGAGCATCAAGAACCCAACAGTCTTCCTCTTCCCCCTCCACTCCCTCCCCTCCTCCTCCTCCTCCTCCTTGTGCTTCAAGAGCCAAGAGTCACCTCGGCTGAATCCCTGGAGATGCAACCTTCTCCTGCATGTGAGAACTGTGATTGAAGAGCCATTTCTGAGCATGAGAAATGGACTTTCTCAACAACATCAAGAAACCCAGGCAGAGAAATCAATTCTCATGCGTTGCCTTTCGCTAACCTAAAAGAGGAAAGTTGAATTCCTGGGAGCTTTGAGGCTCTGCTCCATCAAGGACCAGCTGGCTTGAAATTTGGGTCTGTGCTTTCATTTGCATGGAAATATCTGATTCGGACTTCAGTGGGAAGGAGCAGTTTGCCTATTTGCATACATCCGTATGGCAACCCTAGGTGAGACGTCTATAAAATCACCCGAGCAACCATTTAGAATGGATAAAACCCTAGAAAATGTTAATAATAAAAATTATTGCGACAGTTAGCATTGTAAGATGGTCCCATTGGAACAATGTTCTACGGGCTGTTGTCTTCGTCATTTTTCTCAAGGGGATCAGAGGAAGGTCCAGGGATCCAGAGGCATTCAAAAGAGTCAACATGACAGCCACAATCATGGAATCCAAGCCCTGATACCTTTAGAAAGGCTTTGAATGCATGATTGGGGACGCAAGGTGGTGTTTTTTTAAAAAATTAGGGCTGACACAAGAAGAGGGCCTTGTTTGATTCCCCAAAGTCCCTGAAGGCAGGACAAGAAGCAAGGGATGGAAACTGGAGGAGAGAAGCAACCTGGAACTAAGGAGGAATTTCCTGACACTGAGAACAATGAACCAGAACAACTCTGGAAGTTTTCAAGAAGAGAGTGGACAGCTATTTGTCTGGGATGGTAGAAGGACTCCTGCCTTGAGCAGGAGTTGGAGTAGCAATAGCAATAGCCCTTAGACTTATATACCACTTAAGAGGGCTTTCCAGCCCTCTCTAAACGGTTCACAGAGTCAGCATATTGCCCCCAACAACCTGGGTCCTCATATTACCCACCTCGGAAAGATGGAAGGCCTAATCAACCTTGAGCCTGGTGAGACCGGAACTGCCTAACTGCTGTCAGTCGTCAGTCAGCAGAAGTAGCCTGCAGTACTGCACTAACCACTGCGCCATCATGGCTGTTAAGTAGAGTAGAGGACCTCCAAGGTCCCTTTCAGCCCTAGGAGTCCATATTCTATCTATTTATATCTATCTATCTATCTGTCTGTCTGTCTGTCTGTCTGTCTGTCTATCCTATCTTATCCCTCTACCTACTATAGCTGTCTGTCCATCTGCCTATATCTATTTATCTCTCTAGCTCTATCTATCTACCTATCGATCCATCTATATCTATCTATCATCTATCTATGTCTGTCATCTATCTATCTATCTATCTATCTATCTATCTATCTATCTATCTATCTATTTTTGTTTCCCCCAAAATAAGACATCTCCTGATAATAAGCCCAATTAGGCTTTTGAGTGCATGGTAATAAGGCCAAGTGCTTATTTCAGGATTCAAAAAAATATAAGACAGGGTCTTATTTTACGGGAAACATGGTATCTATCTATCTATCTATCTATCTATCTATCTATCTATCTATCTATCATCTATCTATCTATCTATCTATCCATCCATCCATCCATCCATCCATCCATCCATCCATCCATCCATCTCTGTTTATTATCTATCTATCTTTCTGTCTGTCTGTCTATCTATCTATCTATCTATTACTGTCATCTATCTATCTATCTACTGTATTTTCCCAAAAATAAGACCCTGTCTTATATTTTTTTGAACCCTGAAATAAGCGCTTGGCCTTATTGCCATGTGCTCAAAAGCCCGATATTATCAGGGGATATCTTATTTTGGGGGAAACAGGATATCTATCTATCTATCTATCATCCATCTATCTATCTATCTATCTATCTATCTATCTATCTATCTATCTATCTATCTATCTATCTATCCATCCATCCATCCATCCATCCATCCATCCATCCATCCATCCACCTATCCATCTCTGTTTATCATCTGTCTGTCTGTCTGTCTGTCTGTCTGTCTATCTATCTATCTATCTATCTATCTATCTATCTATCTATCTATCTATCTATCTATCTATCTATCTATCTATCTATCTATCCATCCATCCATCCATCTATCCATCTATCTATCTATCTATCTATCTATCTATCTATCTATCTATCTATCTATCTATCTATCATCTATCTATCTATCTACTGTGTTTCCCCAAAAATAAGACCCTGTCTTATATTTTTTTTTAACCCTGAAATAAGCGCTTGGCCTTATTGCCATGTGCTCAAAAGCCCGATTGGGCTTAATATCAGGGGATGTCTTATTTTGGGGAAAACAGGATATCTATCTATCTATGTATCGATCTATCTATCAATCAATCAATCTATTGATTTATCGATCGATCGATCGATTGATCTATCATCTATTTTTAGATTTTCAAAAAAAAAAAAAAGGTTAGGCAGCCATTTGTCCAGGGTGGTCTTAAGGATTCCTGCCTTGGGCAGGGGGTTGGACTAGAAGACCTCCAGGACCCCTTCCAGATCTAGGAATCTGTGTTCTGAAGGGGCAGGAGGGTAGTGACTGAATTACCTTCTCTTATCCAGTCCACGGGGAAAGGAATCCTGCCTTCCGCTTCAGATGGGGAGATGGTTTAGCTCTCACCTCTTCCTTCTCCTCCCCCCCCCCCCACTCCACAGCCTAACTCCCCAGCCTCCAGTTCTGGGTCTATTTATAAAACCAAATGTTTGTGCCAAGAAGAAATTTAAGCCTTCTATTCCCGGAGTGGACAATAGAGATAGCAGAGCTTTCATCCCAACGAGAAACTCTCTCCTGCTTTTAGCTAGAAATATCCTTTTGGATGGAAACCTCGATTCAAGATGTTTTTATAAAACCGCTTCATTTTGAATGACGGAAAGGTCAGCGCAGAAAAGAACCTGCTGAATGGATCAAATGTCCCTCCAAACCACTTCAGAAAGAAAAGTTCCTTTTATTTTGCACCGGAAAAACAAAAGGAACACAGAGAGCAGTTACCAGCCTCCAAACTGCTGGGAGAACTTCCAATTCTTTTTGCAAACATATATTACCTGAGGAGGAACGAGAACCGTGCCAAAATCTTTCATTTTCTGAACATTTTTCCCCTAACGAAAGGGATTTTCCATTTGTCTACTTCCTTCAGAAGGTGTGAAAGAATGACAGAATATGAGAATAACAGAATTGGAAGGGACCTTGGAGGTCTTCTAGTCCAACCCCCTGCTGAGATAGGAGGCCCTATATCAAGGGGCTCCCCTTGAGGAGCACCCGGAGGCTCCAACTGGTCCAGAATGCGGCCGCGCGGGTGGTGATGGGCGCGACGTGGCACTCCCATGTGACTCCCCTCCTGCGGGAGCTGCACTGGCTCCCGGTGGTCTTCCGGGTGCGCTTCAAGGTTCTGGTTACCATCTTCAAAGCACTCCATAGCTTAGGACAAGGGTATTTATGGGACCGCCTTCTGCCACCAATAGCCTCTCACTGACCAGTCTGCTCTCATAGAGAGGGGCTCTTCAGGGTGCCGTCGGCCAAACAATGTCGACTGGCGGCCCCCAGGGGGAGAGACTTCTCTGTGGGGGCACCTACCATCCGGAACGAGCTCCCCCCAGAGATAAGGAGGTTACAGGATTTACGCACTTTCCGCCACGCCTTAAAAACGTTTTTATTCCAACAGGCTGTTCTGGCTTAAGCCTCCCCGTTACACTGGGTTTTAAAATGTTTTATATAATTGGATATTTTAAATTTGTTCTAAGCCTAATTATTTAATTTATTTTAAACAATTTTAATTTTTGTATGCTACTGTATTTTATTTTGGCCGTTCACCGCCCTGAGTCCCTTTCTGGGAGTAGGGCGGTATACAAATTGGAATAATAAATAAAATAAATAAATAAATTTCAGACAAATGGTTGTCCAATCTCTTCTTAAAAGCCTCCAGTGATGGAGCGCCTACAGCTTCTGGTGGCAAGTCATTCCAATGGTTAACTAACAGAGTAACCGAACAACAGAGTTGGAAGGGACCTTGGAGGTCTCCTAGTCTAACCCTCTCCTACTGCAGGAGACTCTACGTGCTAGGTTTCCATCTGTTTCTTCTTCTCCTGCCTTCGGGTCCTTTGCAGAATAGGTGGGATTCAAATCATTTAACAGCCAGTTCTCTGCCCTAATGACTGGCTGAGTGGGCATGGCCAGGGGGCGTGGCAGGCAGCACTCCGCCTCCTGCACCCCCCACAGTAGCAAAATGGGATGCGGGGATGCCGCTCCCCCCTGCACCCCATTTTGGGCCTAGGACGCCTCCCTGCACTTACCTGGGAGCCAAAATGGGGTGCAGGAAGGGGCGGGATGGGAAGGGGCAGGGCCAGTCAGCAATTTAACTACCGGTTCTCCCGAAACGACCCGAAACGGTTGAATCCCACCACTGGATTGACTCCTCTCTTCTTTGTGGCAGCCCCTCAAATATTGGAACAGTGACAGTGGTGGGTTTCAAATTTTTTTACTGCCGGTTCTGTGGGCATGGCTTAGTGGGCATGGCATGGCATGGTGGGTGTGGCTTGGTGGGCATGGCATGGACAGGATAGCGTAAAATCCCCATTCCCTCCCGATCAGCTGGGACTCTGGAGGCAGAGAATAGATGGGGCGGGGCCAGTCAGAGGTGGTATTTACCGGTTCTCCGAACTACTCAACATTTCCACTACCGGTTCTCCAGAATTGGTCAGAACCTGCTGAAACCCACCTCTGAACAGTAACTTCCCCTTCCCCCCAAAAAAATCTCATTACCTGGCCGGTAAATCACTCTAGTGAGGTTTTGCATCATTAAGACTTATTTCAGGATATAATTAAAGTACAAGTGCAAAATAAAGAAGGGATTGCAAGACAATAAAGATAAAAGCATGTGTTGTGTCTCTCATCCTGCTTCTCCATTCCAGAGAGACTTCCACTGAGCGTTTCCTTTCCATTGGGGATAAACAAAAAATTGAAAGCAATTTTTGTTCAAAATGACCCTACATGGTCCTGCCATGTAGGGCCTAGAATTGCCTAGCTGAGATTTGGGATTGGGGTTTATTTCTGGAGCATAAGCAAAAGTTATATTATTAGGACACAGAGTAGTTATTTGTTCAGAGCTTCCTTCTGCCTGAGTTTCCCCTGCTTTTTTTTTTTTTTCTAACAAGAATAATGGAAATGGGAAAGACGGGCAGAAGGGAGAAGGCATCCAATTTTGGTTGCCCTGATAGAAAAAAATGTTGAGACGCTGGAAAGAGCAACAAAGAGGATGAAGGGACTATGAGGAACGGTTGCAGGGATTGGGTATTTTAGTCTAATGAAAAGAAGGACTAGGGGTGACATGATAGCAGTGCTCCAATGTTTGAGGGGCTGCCACAAAGAAGAGGGGCTCAAGCCAGCAGTGAAATGCTACCGGTTTGCACCAGTTTGGGCAAACCAGTAGCAAAAAAAAAAAAAAGCTACCAATTCATCCGAACCGGTATTTCTGATGATCGGCTGTGCCGCGTGATTTAAAATCACTAGAAAGCAGGAAATCCTGCACAGCTGTTCCCCTGCCCCTCACTGTTCTAATTACCTTCCCAGTCACTTGTCTGAAATGTATAGGGTCTTTTGCTTAAGCAGAGGGTTGGACCAGAAGACCTCCAAGGTCCCTTCTAACTCTGTTAGTCTGTATAGTGGTAGGTCGCCATCCATCACCTTAAGTGGCAGGATCTTCATCCCAGGGGTGAAATCCAGCAGGTACCGACAGGTTCTGGAGAATCGGTAGTGGAAATTTTGAGTACTGACAAATACCACCTCTGGCTGGCCCCAGAGTGGGGTGTGTCACTGCATTTTTGTATTTACCAGCAGAGTTTTAATTTCTGGACTTTCAGACTTACCGTAGCTTGCCAAGTCCTTATCAGTATCTACTGCGCATGTCCGCATTCTTTCTTTTCTTCTAAAAACTTTTCTTTGTTCTCCAGCCAGCTAAGGTCAGGCTGGGGATTCTTTGCCAAAATGTAACTAATTTAGATAGTGAGATGTTTTAATTTCTTTACAATAAATATGAGTTTAATTAGAAGATGTATTCCGGTTTTATTTTTCAAGAGTATACACAAGGAGAAAGTCACGATTCCACCTCTAATTGAGGGCAATTACCCCACATAAGATAATGGGGCTGATTGCCACTCTGACAGGGTGAGAATGGAGATTTTGCAGTATCCTTTCCCATGCCCCCCAAACAACACCACGTCCATCAAGCCATGCCCACAGAACCGGTAGTTTAAAAAATTGGATTTCACCACTGCCTCATCCTGCAGTGGATTGAATTTGTGGGTGCCTCAATAATGGAGGTTTTCAAGAAGAGACTGGACATGCACTGGTCTAATGAAGAAAAGGACTGGGGATGACTTGATGGCAGTATTCCAGTATTTGAGACAAAGTTGCCACAAAGAAGAGAAAGTCCATCTATTCTCCAAAGCCCCTGAAGGCAGGACAAGAAGCAACAGATGGAAACTCATCAAGGAGAGAAGCAGCCCGGAAATAAGTAGAAATTTCTTGACAATGAGAACAATTACCCGGTGGAATAGCTTGTCTTCTGTGGTTGTAGGTGCTCCATCACTCGAGGTTTTCAAGAAGAGATTGGACAACTATTTGTTCACATTGGCTTAGGTTCTCCTATTTGACCAGGAGATCTCCAAGATCCCTTCCAACTCTCTTATTCTGTTAGTTAATCCATGGAAGGGATTGTCTCCAGAAGTTTGTGGGTGCTCCATGACTGGAGGCTTTTAAGAAGAGACTGGACAGCCATTTGTCTGAAATGATATAGGGTTTCCTGCGTGAGCAAAGGATTAGATTAGAAGACCTCCAAGGTCTCTTCCAAACCTATTATTCTATGTTCTAGGAGATCTGTTGCAGAAGAGTCCCTTTGCTGAGGGCAAGAGGCAGCTAAAGGCTCTTCTTGGAGGAGTCCAGATAACTGTTTGCAGTGTGGGGTAGGGGGATGCCAGTCACCCCTCGTTTACAGTCTCATCTCCATAAACGAAATGCTTTCGGTGTGCTCATTTCCCCTGCCCTGCAATTCTGCTCCTGGTGGATGGGGGGAGGGGGGGGAGGCAGTTTGAATTTTCTTCCTCCCCTTTTCATGACTTCCTCCCCTTCCCTTCTCCGTTTCTGAAGACCTAGCGATATCTCAGCAGGGGACTGGTTTCTGAGAAGAAGAAAAAAAGAACAAGAAGAAGAGAAATGAAAACAGGTTTGGCTGCTTTTCCTGCATGCCAAACCTTTTAGAGACCCCGCAGGAAGCCCCCAGCTGAGCTGAAATTGTGGGAGTTGTGAGGCCACTGCAAAACAGGAGAAGAGGAGAGCGTGAAGAATCTCCCTGAACAGTCTTAGCCAAGCCTTGCGTACCTGGCTGTTTTGAGACCAGGCTGTCTATCCCCCCTAGGTCCATTGCCTATTGATTCCAGGTCTCCATCTCCATCAGGGCCATCTCCATGTGACCCAGATCCCCACCTGTGGGGACACACACCATGGAAGTCAGTTTAGGGGAAGAAGCATGAGGTACATTGAAATGCACTTGACATGCTTTAGTCAGAATAGAGGTGGAGGTCAACTCTAAAGCGAACCTGGCTGAGGACATCTTTTCCTGCCTCATAGTTGCCACAAGCTTTGAAAGGGGGAAGGGAGGTGGGAAGTAGATAGACTGGCTACCAGTCAAAACAAAAAGTTTCCTTGTAGGAACCAAGGTCATCCCCACAACTGGCAAGTGAAAGAGGAGAGGGGTGACCAAGCAGCCTCCCAGGTACTTTCATTGGACAATGTGACCGGTGACCCCTGGGGAGGGAAATAATTGTGGTTTAAATTAGAGGAAAACCCGTGCGAACTTTTAGAGTTGGTTTTCACTAGCTGTGCCGATATGATGTATCCAATAAACATGTTGTTTGAGGAATCTACCTGCCTCGGAGTTCTGCATTTGGCGGATGCGTTACTCGGAACCCTGACATTGGAAGGGACCTTGGAGGTTTTCTAGTCCAGCCCTCTCCTCAAGCAGGAGATCCTATACCATTTCAGACAGGTGTAGGGGTGAAATCTAAAATTTTTCCCTACCAGTTCTGTGGGTGTGGCTTGGTGGGGGGGTGTCCTGTGACTGAGTGGGCGTGGGCATGGTCAATGTCACTCACAGCCACACCCACTCAGTCACAAGACCCCCCTCCCACCAAGCCACGCCCATGGAACCCAGTAGGAAAACTTTTTAAATTTCTATTCTGCCACCCACTCGCCACCCGCTCTCTCTTCGCTTTGGGTTGGGGGCCAGGGCCCAGGGATGCGCCATTCCCTGGGGCCCTGGAGCCGCCACCTGCTCACCACCTGCCTCAACCAGGATGGAGAATGCACCATTCCTTGATACCAGCCTTGGCCCGGAGCCACTGCCCTCTCTCTCATCGCCAAGCGGCGTGTCCTTACCTTCTCCCGCGGCTGGCTGTCAGGGAAGGCAAGCGCCTGAAAGTTACCGGAGTCGCTCCCTCTCCTTCTTGAATGAGCCACCACCATCGCCGCTCTGGTCCATGCACCAGCTGCGCAAGTGCACACCCAACCTGCCGCTGATGAGTGAATTAAATAAATGGTGTGCCTTGCGTAGCCGGTGCATGGACCAGAGCGGCGATGGTGGCGGCTCATTCAAGAAGGAGAGGGAGCGACTCCGGTAACTTTTGGGTGCTTGCCTTCCCTGACAGCCAGCCGCGGGAGAAAGGTGAGCAGTAGGATACACCGTGTGGCGAAGGGTGAGCAGGCAATGGCTCCGTGGCAAGCGGGAGTCAGGGAATGCACCATTCCCCAACTCTGCAGAATGGGGTGGGTGGGCAGGTTGGCAGAGCCTCCAGCTGCCATTGCTACTGGTTCTCTGAACTACCGGCCATCATCGCTACTGGATCGGCCGATCCAGTCCGATCCGGTAGCTTTTTCACCCTGGACAGGTGGCTGTCTAGTCTCTTCTTAAAAACCTCCAGTGAAAGGAAGTTGATCCACTAATTAATTGTTCCCACTGTCAGGAAATTCCTCCTTAGTTCCAGGTTGCTTCTCTCCTTGATGAGTGTCCATCTGTTGCTTCTTGTCCTGCCTTCAGGTGTTCAACGTTTAGGCAAGAAAAACAAAAACAAATGTACAGGTATGGAATAGGTGGTACCTGGCTCAAGAGTAGTAACTGTGAGAGGGATCTTGGAGTCCTAGGAGACAATCAATTTAATATGATCCAACAGTGTGCAACAGCTGTCAAAAAGGCCATCACAGTCCTAGGCAGCATCAACAGAGGGATAGAATCAAGATCACGCTAAGTGTTAATACTACATTATAATGCCCTGGTAAGGCCACACTTGGAAAGCTGCATCCAGTTTTGGTCCCCATGATAAAAAAAGGATATTGAGATTCTAGAAAGGGTGCAGAGAAGAGCAACAAAGATGATTGGGTTGCTGGAGTCTAAAACACATGAAGAATGGTTGCAGGAATTGGATTTAGCTAGTCTAATGAAAAGGACTAGGAATGACATGTTAGCAGGCTTCCAATATTTGAGAGGCTGCCAGAAAGAAGTGAGGGTCAAACTATTCTCAAAGCATCTTAAGGCAGGACAAGAAGGAATGGATGGAAACTAATCAAGGGGAGAAGCAACCTAGAATTAAGGAAAAAACTTCCTGACAGGTAGAACAATTAATCAATGCAACAGCTCCCCTCCAGAAGTTGTGGATGCTCCATCAATGAAGGTTTTCAGAAGAGACTGGACAGCCATTTGTCTGGGATGGTCTAAAGTCTCCTGCCTTGAGCAGGGGTTGGACTAGAAGACCTCCAAGGTCCCTTCCAGCCTTAGGACTATGATATATCTATCCTGGGCATCAGAGGAGCTCTCTACCAGACCTTGACCACAACTCCTCCCAACTTCTGGTGGGACTGAACCACCGATCTTCAGTGGCTGAAGCACTGAGCGTGCAGCTTAGGAGCTCAAAAGTCAAGCTCCTTCTCAACCTGATATCCGTCCAGTGGATTTCCCTCGTCTCAAAGTCAGGCTGCAATTAAGGGATAAATAACCCAAAATTATGCAGCTCAAAGGAGAGGCATAAGGACAGAAAAATATCCACAACAGAAATATCAACTGGATAAGAAGAGAGAAGCATCCATCCATGAACTGGCATGAAATCTGTGGGTCGGGGGCTGAGCGAGATCACAGCATTAACCCTGACAGATCTTTTAAAATTCATCCCCCGTAAGAGAAAGAGGCTATCACGGATGGAGAACCGTGGTATGAAAATAAAGAGAAACAGAAACAGCCCATACAACAGCGGAGTCAGTTTCTATTCAAGCTTCCAGGTCCACATTTTCTCCATCTATTTATTTGCGGTGAGCTATTAGTCATTTTTCAACCGACTCGGAATACAGATTTTGGCAGCTAGAAAACAAATGGAAGAAAAACAGCCAGAAATGTCTTTAGCAAAAACAGACAAGGAGACAGGCAGTAGAGATTCAGAATAGGCTCTGATCTCCTAACAGGAGTACGTCTTTTCCGAGATGTTCCTATTGTTCTCGAGCGTTGAATAAGAGCAACGGCTGAGCTTTAATAATAAAATGCACACCTCTCTCTTTATTTTCCTCTTTCCTCCCCATCTCTTTTCCTGTAAGTGTCAGGTAAATTTGCAGGTAGAATTGCTCTTTTTAAAAAGTGTCTATGGTAGGGTTTTGTTTTTTTTTTGCAAAGCACTTAATCAACAAATGCAGCTTATATATATATATTATTTTTCCCCAGGAGTTTATTTTTGCTACAATCCCATTGTGGCCAAATGGATCAACTGGTTTTACTATTTAGTGTAATAAATAACCATGTGGAGAAATCTCTCTACTCTGAGTTACTCTGAGCTGGTGAAGACCATCATATGATCTTCTGCAACCAGTCTAATCATCACCCAACGTTGGCTGTCCAGTCTTTTCTTAAAACCTTCCAAGGGTGGAGAACCCATAATCTCATAGGTAGATTCTCCCATGGTCAGGAATCTCCTCCTCTCCTTAAATGAAATCTAGGGCCAATTGATCCTGGTTGTTTCTGGAGTTACTTTCTGTAGCCATGGAAGACCATTCATGTCTGCAGTTTCTCTTTAGGTGCCTAAAGACCAGTATCCTGCCTTCTTTTCTCAGAGGAAACATCTCCAGTTCTTCTGGTCATAGGACAATGTTTCTCAAGCTTGGCAATTTCAACATATGTGGACCTTGTGCTCACTTCGGCAGCACATATACTAAAATTGGAACGATACAGAGAATTCGTGAAGCGTTCCATATTTTTGGAGATGTGACTGTGATGATGCAACTTATTATCATATATGGTGAACTTGTAAGAAAATCAAAGCATTTTGGATAAAAATTTGGTGGGTGATGCAGAATATTTTGTAAAAAAGGTTGAAATTTACTCCACAACTGTTTTTATTGGGTATAACTACGGATTGTACAGTATTAGAGACTAAATTGATTTTAAATTTAATATCAGCAGCTAGGCTGTTGGTAGCGCAATACTGGAAGAAGGATTTTTTGCCTACTATTGAAGAGTGGACACTGAAAGTAGCAAACTTAGTGGAAATGGCGAAAATCTCAGTGTACTTGAAAGACTATACACAAGAAAGATATATATTGGAATGGAGAAGATGGATTGACTATATTCAAAATAAGTATCATACAAGAAAATATCAAATAGCTTATGAATGAATGTTAAATTCTAGAAATATTATGTTATCTATAGTGGAGTTAAGATTTCAGGGGGGGATGGGTAGTTTAAGAATAGTTAGGTTAATTTAGTTTACGATTGTTAATTGAAATACCTTGTATTTTGCTCTGGGAAGTCTGGGGGGGGAGGGTTGTGGGAAGGGGGAGGGAAAGAGGGGGGGAATATTGGGGGGGATTTTTTTGTAAAACTTTTCAATAATAAAAAAAAAGGTATGTGGACCTCGACTCCCAGAATTCCTCAGCCAGCAATTCTGAGAGTTGAAGTCCAGGCATCTTAAAGTTGCTAAGATTGGAAAACCAAGACGTAAGGGTATGCCCTCATGTTTCTGCACCATCTGTGTCCCTCTCTTCTGAACCTTCTCAAGCCCATCAACATCCTTCTAGAAATTTGGTACTCCAGGTGTGGTCTCGCCAGCACAAATAAAGAAGAATAATGACAACGTGTATCTTTAATATGGATCTTCTAATGTAACCCAGAGCTGCGTTACCCTTTCTAACTGCTGGCTCACATGTTGACTGATGCCTTTTGTCAATGACCACATCCAAATTCTTCTCAAATGTAGCATTTCTCAGCCAGGAATCCCACGTATTGTATGCACGTTCCTACATTTTTCCCTCCTAAATGTGATATGTTCTATTCCTTCCTTTTTAAAAACCTCTTGCTCTTTACCACTCAGTCTTGCAACCTGCCCAGCTTAGACTTTCTTCTCATTGTGTCATCTTGGGTGTTGGCATCATCCACAACTATGAGAAGCAGCCCATCAACTCCATTATCTATGTTACTGGTAAATATGTTGAATAATACTGACTCCAAAACAGATTCCTGATGGACTCTATGGCAATCCCCAGCCAATGCAACTGATCTTTTTTTGTGTGAAATGGTAGAGGGTCTCCTGCTTGAGGAGGGGGTTGGACTACAAGACCTCCAAAGTCCCTTCCAGCTCTATTCTGATTCTGATTTAATTGCTCTCCATTGTGGTAGAGGGAGCAGTGCTGACTCTCAGAGTGAAGTCAACCATTGTGGACCTACCTTCAAACCACCCTTTACAGCTTGTCAGTATGAATGTCACAAAAAGATTGTCATTCCTCATTTCACCTTGCGACTTCTCCTGCAGACCAGGATCCAAAGTCCCAGGCAGAATCCTGCCATTTAAGGAAAAAGTTCTATCACGTTCTGCTTGAAAATGCCATCTAGTTTGATATCTCAAGTAAACCAAGAGACCCAGCAGCCCCAGAAGAAGAAGAAAAAAACATTTACAACATATAGTTTAAGGACTGTATCAGTCAATGTGTAGAACAGACAGACAGAAGACTAGCAGAGCAGATCCATGGACACCAACTCACAGAAGTCAGAAGACTGGATGAAAAGTCCTTCATTTCACAGCACCTGGACAGACTTCACCATAGTTTCAACTGGGAAACTTGTGAGAATCCCAGACCAAGCTAAATCCTAAAATGCCAGAGAATTCCTGGAAGCCCGGCATTCAGACAAATCAGCAATCAACAGGCACATAGAGATAAACAACATCAACATACCATTCAAAAGAGACAATCAAGAAACCGAAGAAGACACAAAAACACCAGCTTTCCAGCAATCAACACTCAGATAAGAAGAGATTAACACCAGGATTAATACTACACCACCAATCAAACAGTAAACAACACCCCAATCAAGGAACTACCAACTCAGACAAACAGCCTAATCACGGAACCACCAAGAAGAAAACAGCACTCCCAGCAACACTGATAGGGCAAGACACTAGAATATAAATTGAGAGCAAACACCACTCCCTTTTAGCACTGATAACGTTACCTAGTTGGGTCATGTAATATCTGCAAGAAATCCAAACTCAGAGATCACCAGTGCTCCCCTTCCCCTTCCCTTCCCCTCTCCCTTTCCCTTGTCCTTCCTCTCCCCTCCTCCTCCTCCTCCCCTTCTCCTATACTAATGGTGTTACCTAGTTGGGTAATGAAAACAACCAAGCTCAGAAAGCACAAAGGACCCCACAGAAGGAGAACCCCAGATAAGCAGGGATTAACACCAGACAAACAATCAAGCAGAAAACAAGAGCTTAATCAAGGAGATACCAAGGGGGGAAAAAAACCATTCCCGATTCTACTGAAAAAGGGTGCAAACTGCACACTCACTCATACTGATGATATTACATAGTTGAGTCATGAAATGTTTGCAAGAAAATAACCAAACCAATGGCCACACCATTTGATTAATGGTGATAAAATGGAGGAAGACAAAAATCAGCTAGGACTTGAGTAGCATCTAACCAAAAGGCCTAGTTTCCTAAATGCTAAGACCTCTCTGGGGTTTTTTTCCCCCCATGCTGCAAGCTTGAGGGCTGAAGAAATCCTCTCTTTTTCCACTCAGGGGTTTGCTATTTATTTTGGAAGCCATGGCTCTGTTCCTCCCCGCTGTCCCTCCTGCCTCGCTTTGAACATTTCAGTCCTTTATCAATATTAAACGGTTACGACTTTTTTTAACGTGGAATTTAGTCCATCCGCGGTTACTTATGAACCTTATCCTGACACCCTGAGAGCGAACAGCAGGATTTTGGCTCTGCGTCTCTTTCCTATGAAAGCCGAGACACAGATTGCTGCAAAGGAAAAAGACAGCCAGCCCTGTCTTTAATTGCACAAGCACCGTGGTGAGAATAACACAAGCCTCCCACTCCAGCCATTTACACACAGGCACACACACATACGCATCCCACCCCTGCATATGTCGCTCCCAGCACTGGAGTCGGGCGAAGAAGAACGGAATGCAAATGGTTTCTCATCAAAGAGAGTCTTCTTGTGGCATCTCCAATCGAGTCTCCCCGAAGTCTTTTGTTGGTTGCCTCTAGCTGAACATCTGATGGAGCGGATTGTGGGCCAAGGAAGGCAGGCCACAACAAATGTGTGAGTTGACAGTGTCTTTTGTGGTGGACCAACACAGTTGGCTGCTTTCTGGAGAGTCACAAAGAAGTCACTCGCTTCTTTTTGTTTTACTAAGGCTGTTCTCGGTTTGGCACCCCATTTTGGAATGCCGATCCGGTCTTGGGAAAGTCCTCTGCGGATAGACAGAATAACTGAATGACAGAGTGGGAAGGGACCTTGGAGGTCTTCTAGTCCAACCCCGGGCTCAAGCAGGAGACCTTATACTATTCTGGACAAATGTGTGAGGGATCTCACGAAGATCGATGGTTCGTTGAGGGCACTTCCAAGAAAAGTCAGTGCGCAAGGATGCAATCAAATTAAGTCTTGATTTAGAAGTAAAAGTAGAGTAAAATGAGTTTCCTGGCATGGAGGCATCCATGCCTGGATTGAGCTCATGGTTCAGTCCTGTAGGAAGTTAGAACAAGAGCCAAAGAGCAGCCCCTGTGCAGGGGATCTTATCGGGGCTCCTGGCCCCTCCCTTACCAATGTGTGAGGAGGCCGGAGGGCCATTAACTCTCCCCAATGGGGCTACAGGGGCCGGAGCCCCTTGACCCACCAGTGGGATCAAAAGTCCCTCTTTGCTCCCATCTGGTGGCCCTTTAAGAAACTGCCATGGCTGGCACAAAACACCTAACAAAATGGCTGCCCAATCTCTTCTTCAGTGTTGGAGCAACCACAACTTCTGAAGGCAACTCCTGTTCCACTGGGTAATTGTTCTCAATGCCAGGAAGTTTCTCCTTAGTTCCAGGTTGCTTCTCTCCTTGATTAGTTTCCATCTGCTGCTTCTTCTCCTGCCTTCTTTGGTGCTTTGGAGAAGAGGTTGACCCCCTATTCTCTGTGACAGCCCCTCAATACTGGAAGACTGCTGTCATGTCACCCCTAGTCCTTCTTTTCATTAGACTAGAATACCCAATCCCTGCAACTGTTCTTTATATCCAGGCCTCAGGCTCCTAATAGTTCAGCAAAGCCTGAACAATCCCTCCCAATATGTGGATGAAGAAGAGAGCACAAGGGAAGTAACACCACAGCGCCAGAATCAGCAGTAAACCTTCACTTAAAAGGACACTCTTTTGAGGATCATTTTGGAGAGGGAAGATAGATGGTTTGAGAGAGGAGTGAAGAAATCCAATAAAGACGAATATTTGAAGTTTGGGGTTGAACTGAGGGGTCCTTGATGCTTTCTGGGCTTGGTTGTTTCCTTGCAAATGATTCAAAACCCAAACTAGATAGCATTGTCAGTGCTAGTGATGTTACCTGCTAGTGACATTACTAGCATTGATGATATGACCTAGTTTGGGTAGTGCAAGGAAACAACCAAAGTCAGAGAGCACCAAAGACTCTTGTAGCCTCTTCTTCTTCCTCCTCCTTCTCTTCCTCTCCACAGACCCCATTCCCTTCTAGCACTGATGATATCACCCAGTTGGGTAAAGAAATGTCTACAAGAAAACCATCAAGCTCAGAGAGCACCAAGAACCCCACACTCCTCCTCCTCCTCCTCCTCCTCTCCCTTCTAGCACTGATAATGTCACCTATTTGGATAATGAAACAGCTGCAAGAAAGCAACCAGCCAGCCAACCAAGAAAAACCCTCAGTGAAGGAATCCATTTATGCCAAAGTGGGAAGTCCTTCCTCCAACGGTGGTAGAGACCTCAGACCCAATCTGTCCCCCATTTTTTCCTGCTTCTCTTGCAGGAGTTCCCAGGAAGATCAGCCCCACCACACAGGTTCACCAGGGAGATCCCACTTAACGGCCCACCTAAGAGAAGGATTTGGAAATAAGGACCCTTAATGACTCTCTATGCCTACTCACCTACGGAGCCTCTCTGTAGGTGAGCAGGTGAGAAATGAAACCATCCTAGGGGACACGTATGGGGTCCCCCTGGCCAACTTGCTCAGACTAAAGAAGCAACTTGGATAAGCAGTGAAACCTTCCCAACCAAAAAGAAAAGAAGCCCATTTTGCCATGACTCAACCTCCAGGCATCCTTCCCAATCAACGGGAGAGGTGAGGCAGAAGGACTCATTGTCTTCTCCAGACCTGAGGAACAAACCCTGAGCCAGCAAAACATTCCCAGCTTCCCTGCAGGAGGTGAAATGAATAGATGGGAGGCTCAGCCCAGGCAAAAGTGCACTCGGCAGAAGGCGTGATTAGTTTGTGTAGCCGAGAGCTCCAGGAGGAAAAGGGATGGTCACACCGCCTGAAGGACACTCCATCACCCTCCAAGCTGGTGGCCGGCAGAGGCAGTTATCCACTTTCCAGGTTGGACCTAATAACCATCAGACCGAGAGGCAGGATAGGGAGAGGAGATGGGGAAGAACAAGGGGTCCTGGGAAGGCTTTGCTTGGGTAAAATGGAAACACATGGCCTGGAAACGAGAACTACTCAACAAATTGTGGGAGGGGGAGGGGGAGATGGAGGAGCAAGAGAAGGAGGAGGAAATAAGGAGGTGGAGGAGGAGAATATGGAGGAGGAGAAAGAGAAAGAGGAAAAAGAAGAGGAAGAGAAGAAGGACGAGGAAGAGGAGGAGAAGGAGGAGAAGATATAGAAGGAGGAGGAGAAGATAGAGCAGGAGGAGAAGGAGGAGGAGAAACAGGAGGAGATGAAGAGGAGGAGGAGAATATGGAGGAGGAGAAGAAAGAGAAAGAGGAAAAGGAAGAGGAAGAGAAGGATGAGGAAGAGGAGGAGGAGGAGGAGATATAGAAGGAGGAGGAGAAGATAGAGCAGGAGGAGGAGAAAGAGGAGGAGATGAAGAGGAGGAGGAGAATATGGAGGAGGAGGAGAATATGGAGGAGGAGGGGAAAGAGAAAGTGGAAAAGGAGGAGAAGATGGAGGAGGAGGAGGAGAAAATAGAGAAGGAAGAGGAGAAGAAAAAGAGGAGGAGGAGGAGGACTTTAGGGTCCTTTATGGTCCCTGAGCTTGAGTGCTTTCTTGCAGATGTTTTATTACATAACTAGGTAACAGTATCAGTGTTAGAAAGAAGATGGATTTGTGGAGAGGAGGAGGAGGAGGAGGAGGAGGAGGAGGAGGAGGAGGAGGAGGAGGAGGAGGAGGAGGAGGATTGTACCATTCTTGGTTCTCACTGAGTTGGGTTGTTTTCTTTTTCTTCCTCTCCCTCATCTTCCCTCCTTCCTTCCCTCCCTCCCTCCCTCCCTCCCTCCCTCCCGTCTTCCTCCCTCCCTCCCTCCCTTCCTTCCTTTGTCTTTCTTTCTTTCTTTCTTTCTTTCTTTCTTTCTTTCTTTCTTTCTTTCTTTCTTTCTTTCTTTCTTTCTTTCTTTCTTCTCCTTCCCTTCCCTCATCTTCCTCCTTCCCTCCCTCCCACCCTTCTTTCCTCCCTCCCTCCCTCTACCTTCATGGTCCTTCAATGACCTTGTGCCACAACCTTCTTTCTTCATTCATTTCTTTGTTCCCTTTCTCACCAAAGTCCTGGGTGCTTGTTCTCTGTCTAGGAGCCTTTCCTCACAGCTTCCTACCCATAAGAGGAAGGCAGAGTTTCAAAATTTCAGAGAAGAAGAATGGGAGAAGTCTTCAGCATTTGATTCCACTTTTCTTGTCCCTCCCCCTCACTTTTAAAAAGCATCTTTATTCATTTTATTTACCAATGTCCAACCCACTGTCCTTCATCTCCCTCACGGGGTCCAGTTTGGGCATCGGTGGCCAGATTGGCAGTTTTCCAGCTTTGGCCAACACAAACCTTGCCACCCAGGCAACTGAAGTGAAGTGATGTCCAGGGAAGTGCCTTGTTTGCTAAATCGGCTATGGCACAGCCCTTTCCCTGCCTGTAGGCTCTGTTTTTCAAGGCCATTGAGGCTGAGAACCATCTCCTCTCTTTCTCTTGATCTGTGGTCACCAACATTTTGGCCCCAAGGACTAGTTTTGTGGAAGCCAATGTTCTCATGAACTGGGGGGCAGAGCACACAACCTACATCCCGTGCATGTGTGGTTTCACTCACCCGTCACCCATTTCTAACCGTGTGGTCCAGTTCTTAACAGGCCAGGGACTGGTTGTTGTGGCTCCATTGCCTGAGCCTGCATCATCAGCAGAGGAGGACTCTGAGAGTGAGGGAGAGGAGTTGGCAAGGCCTCCTTCTCCAGGACTCTCCTCTCTGGCAATGCCTCCGGAGGACACCGAAGGGCAGGAGGTAGGCCCAGAGCCAAGCTCGTCCCCGCAGCCACAGGAGGACATTGACAAGGGGAGTGAGTTTTGGTTGGATCCTCGCCAGCGTCGGAGAGACAGGAGAGCCCAGCAGAGGAAAAGGCGTGGTCGTGATTAGCTGGTGGACCACGCCTCCCAGACTATATAAGAGAGGGATTGTAGCCGTATCTTTGTGACGAACAAAACAAAGATTCATGGATCCCGGTTTTGAATCGGCCCTGCGTCTCAGCTTTGGTGGTGTGTATGTGACAGACCTATTAATAAAGACGTTGGCAAGCAGCTGCGGATTGCTGCCGACCTTTGTTATTGGCTTACTTGGTTGCCTGCCAGTTCATTAGACTCTGATTGTCTGAGGGGAGGTTATTTCTGGGCACGGGGCCAGAACACTGGTACCAGTCATGGGGTTGGAGATCTCTTCTCTTGACAAGCTGCTCAGATTTGGAAGGCGATCTCCAGAAGGCATTCCCATCCTCTCTCCTCCCCTTCCCACCCATCTCCCCCTTTTTCCTCCTATGGCAGGAACCCTTCTTCAATCTAGTTCTTAAGACAGGATCTTCCAGGATCAAGGCCTGGAAGAATTGTCAATACTCTTCTGCATTGGCTCGCTGGATACTCTCTGCTAGTCTTCTGCCTCCTTGGTCTTATACAGTAGTAGCTGCAACAGTCCTGACACTGTACATGAGTCCTGGTTTTTTTCTTCTTCTTCTGGGGCTGCTGGGTCTTTTGAAGATCACTCATCCCACTGCAGCTCAACCAACACAAGCTGCGAAAAGGAAAACATGGCCGAAAACATCTCAGAAACCACCAACAGACCATTACAAGCACATGGAGTCACCATAGCACACAAATCAACTAAAGCCTTCCACAACCTCTCAAGTAAACCCAACGAAAAGAAGACAAATCAGCACATAGTAACAACACTCAGACTTATATACCACTTCACAGAGGTTTGCAGCCCTCTCTAAGCGGTTTACAGAGTCAGCCTCTTGCCCCCAACAATCTGAGTCCCCATTTTACCTACCTCAGAAGGTGAAATCTACTGCTAGTAGAAAGTTGTGGGTGTCCAGGCTTTGGTGAGAGAACTTGAGTCCACAGAATGAAGGCCAAAGAGAGAAGGCAGCTGTCAGGGAGACAGAAACAAATGGTATTTCTCCAGGAACCCTTCTAGAGGGAAAACAAGAGCCTCTTTTGATAGGAACTGAATGTCTTGAACATATTTCTCAATCTCGACAATTCTAATGTTTGTGGACCAACTCCCAGAGTTCTCCAGTCAGCGGTATCCATTCATCTTAACCATAGCAATAGCACTTAGACTTATATACCACTTCACAGTCCTTCACAGCCCTCTCTAAGTGGTTTACAGTCAGCCTCTTGTCCTCCACAACAATCTGGGTCCTCATTTTTACCCACCTCAGAAGGATGGAAGGATGAGTCAACCTGGAGCCTGGTGAGATTTGAACTGCCAAACTTCTGGCAGCCGGTAATCAGCAGAAGTAGCCTGCAATCCTGCACTCTAACCACTGAGGTCTAATAGAGATAACCAATATTTACACACCTTTCAAAAGAGACAGTAAAAAAGCTAAAAGAAAGAACACAACATCTCATGACTAAATTTTGAGACTACCAATGACACCACTGCCCGCTTTTTTTTCCTCCTCCTCCTCCTCCTCCTCCTCCTCCTCTCCACAAGCCACACCCAGTGGTGGAATTCAGCCAGTTCTCACATCTTCGGGAGAACCACTTGTTAACTTTCTGAGCAGTTTGACAAACTGGTTGTTGGAAGAAATCATTAGGGCAGAGAACCGGTTGTTAAATTACTTGAATCCCACCACTGGCCATACCCCCTTCCAGCCCTGATCATGTTACACAGATAATGAATCACCTGCTAAAAAACAACCAAGCTAAGAGCATCCATAATCGTATTACTACTACTACCAACACTCTCCATAAACTTCTCTCCCTTGAAGTGCTGATGATGTTACCTGGTTGGGTAATGAAATATCTGCAAGAAAACAACGAAGCTCAGAGCACCCACAGTTTTCCTCCTCCTCCTCCTCCTCCTCCTCCTCCTCCTCCTCCTCCTCCTCCGTAAACCACACTCCCTTCCAACCTTGATCACATTGCATAGGTGATGAATCATCTTGAAGAAAACAACCAAGCTCAGAGAACATTCATAATTCTCCTCTCCACCTCCTCCTCCTCCTACTACTACTACTACTACTACTACTACTACTACTCTCCACAAACTGGTCTCCCTTCTAGCACTGATGTTGTTACCTACTTGGGGAATGAAATATCTGCAAGAAAACAACCAAGCTCAGGGCACCCCTAGTTTTCCTCCTCCCCTCCTTGTTCTCCACTCTGCAAACCCCACTCCCTTCTAGCACTGATGATGTCAACTAGTTGGGTAATGAAATGTCTTCAAGAAAACCAGCAGCCTCTGGGGGCACCAAGGACCCCTTCCGTGAGAGAATCAAGGGCTGCCTGGCAGCTGGAGTGGCAGACTCCAAAGCAGCCTTTTGCAGTTCTGGCCAAGGCCTACCCCTTAGTGAAGTCCTGATCCAGAAAGCATGATCCCCTCAGCAGCTTTTCTCAACAGATCAACTTCAGATCAGAGCCGGAAGGGAATTCACAAAGGGGAAGGAGTGAGTTGCCTTCGGCTGCCAGCAGCTTTGCTCTTTCTCAACCTTGGAGGCCTCCCCTGGTGACCTTCACTGCATTCAGATGGGCTCCGGGGAGATGAATCGACATAGAAAGTGACCTCCGGTTGAATTAGAGAACAAGAATAATTTTCTCATTGTTCGAGGGATGAAATGGGAGTCAGGGGGCCAGGGGGAGCAGGAGGGGAGATCGGCTCCCGAGGAACGTTCCTTCGCTCTGACAGGCCCTCCAAGGTGAGAAGATAGATGGCTCTGAAATTTTCAGTCTTCATAGATTTGTAGCTTTAATGGCAGCGGCACCAGCAGCCAAGGTTAAAGCATGGGGTCCTTCTCTCCTGCCCTCGCCAGGAAAGGGGGCTGCTGAATTTTTAAACACGGCTTTTGCTTCGCCTGGAAATGGAGAGAGAAAGGGTGCTGCACACACTGTCTACAATTCCAGCATGTGTCCATAAAAGCCTAGTGGGTGCATTCACACAATGTGAGCAATCCATGGGGATTTTCTTTTAATGCCTTAGGACCTTGTGTGAACCCAGCCTGGGGGCTAAATTATGGCTTCCTCCTTACTAGCCCCATTCCTTGCTAGCATGATGGAGGAGAAGGAGGTAAAGAGGAGGAGGAGGAAGAAGAGAAGAACATGGAGAAGGAAGAGGAAAAGGAGAAGATGGAGAAGGAAGAGGAGAAGGAGAAGAAGATAAAGAAGAGAAGGTGGAGAAGAATATGAAGGAGGAGGAGGAGAAAGGGGAAAAGGAGGAGGAGGAGGAGAAAATGGAGGAGGAGGATATATTGAAGGAAGAGAAGATAGAAAAAGAAGAGGAGGAGGAGAAGATAAAGGAGGAGAAGGTAGAGAAAAAAGAAGAGGAGGAGGAGGAGGACATGGTGGAGAAGGAGGAGAAGTTGGAGAAAGAAGAAGAGGAAGAGGAGGAGAAGAAGAAGATGGAGGAGGAGGAGGAGGAGGAGGAGATAGAGAAAGAGGAGGAGAAGACTGTAGACCCAACAATTCAACTCTGAGTCAGAAATATTCTCTTCAGTTAGTAACTGCATGGGTCATTCTTGATTTCTGGGAGGGCCTGAAAAACTGCAGCCCCTGTGTCCCACAGCTTCACAGCCCAAATGACTAAAGGGATCCATTGGGCTTTAAAATGTGCTTCTAGTTCTCAGCATTTCCAGAAGGCTTGGGAGAAATTGAGATCGGTTCAGGGAGAGGCAGGAAGATGGCCAGGAACTAAGTTCCTGAAGAAGCTCTTAAAGGAGTGCTCCTTAACTTTTTTTTAACTTTGAGAAAGAGAAGATATGACAGCCTTTCCCAAGCACTGGAGAAGAATCGCATGAGAAGAAGCACTTGAGAAAAAATTCAAGGTTGGATTCCAACCGAATGTAAGGGGAAAATCCCCTTCTGAGAATTAAGACAGTTTGACTGAGATAAGTGTCCCAGAGTGGCTCTTCTTCTTCTTCTTCTTCTTCTTCTTCTTCTTCTTCTTCTTCTTCTTCTTCTTCTTCTTCTTCTTCTTCTTCTTCTTCTTCTTCTTCTTCTTCTTCTTCTTCTTCTTCTTCTTCTTCTTCTTCTTCTTCTTGTTGTTCTTCTTCAACCTCTTCTCCAAAGCACCTGAAGGCAGGAGAAGAAGCAACGGATGGAAACAAATCAAGGAGAGAAGCAACCTGGAACTGAGGAGAAACGTCCTGATAGTGAGGACAATTAACCAGTGGAACAGCTTGCCACCAGAAGTTGTGGTTTGTTTTTAAGAAGAGACTGGACAGTCACTTGTCTGAAATGGTATATTCTGCTTGAGCTCCAAGGTCCTCTCCAACTTCAACTTACTCTGTAATTTTGGATGAGCTCAGGCAAAAGTTGGACATCCAACTAACCAGGATGATTTTCTACTGATTCCTGTAATGAACATGAATTGTACCTAAGGGACCTCAAGTGCCTTTTATAACTCTAGCCCTCAGACATATAGGCACACATAAGGAAGGAGGGGGAGAGAGAGAAGGAGGGAGAGGGAAAGAGAGAGATAGAGAGAGGGACAGACAGACAGACCTAAAACAGAAAGAGAAAAAAAGAAAAAGAAAAAAGAGGGGGAAAAAGAGAGAAACAGAGAGAAAGGGGGAGAGAGAGAAAGGCAAAGAGAGAGAAAGAGAGAGAGAGAGAGAGAGAGAGAAAGAAAGAAAGAAAGAAAGAAAGAAAGAAAGAAAGAAAGAAAGACAGACAGACAGACAGACAGACAGTCCTAAAACAGAAAGAGAAAAAAAGAAAAAGAAAAAAGAGGGGAAAAAAGAGAGAAACAGAGAGAAAGGGGGAGAGAGAGAAAGGCAAAGAGAGAGAAAGAGAGAGAAAAAAGAGAGAGAGAGAGAAAGAAAGACAGACAGACCTAAAACAGAAAGAGAAAAAAAAGAAAAAGAAAAAAGAGAAGAGAAGAGGGGGGAAAAAGAGAAAAACAGAGAGAAAGGGGGAGAGAGAGAGAAAGGCAAAGAAAGAGAAACAGAGAGAAAGATAGAAAGAAAGAAAGAAAGAAAAGAAAGAAAGAAAGAAAGAAAGAAAGAAAGGAGAGAAACAGAGAGAGAGAGAGAGAGAGAGAGAGAGAGAAAAGTTTCACACAGCCTCCTGCTGCTGTGATAGTTTCTGAATCCCGGATTCTCACGGCTAGATGAGGAAGTGTGGGGTGGAAGCCCCAGCCTGCCTGGGAAGCCCCACGATGGGTGGCTGCATTAAAATAGCTACCTCCCATCTTTGGAACCACATTTAAAGCAGAGCAAAGGAAAGCAGGCCGCCAATTAGCGACAAAACCCAATTAGCAAGTCGAGCGCATGACTCCAGACCACAACAGCGGATGCTCCCACAGCCCGCCTGGTTCCTTCATGCGCTCCAAGTCCTTCATGTGGGGCTCAGCAAGCCAGGAGGAGGAGGGGAAACAGGCCTCCTCCCACCCTCCTTTGCTGGCCTCAGAGCTTTCGGTCTGGGCCGGGGAGGGATCTTGTGGTCAGGCTGGGCGTGTAAGACACCCACCACCACCACTAAAAGCCCCCCATCCACCCCCTTGGGCACACTGTTCCCCAAGCAATGGAAAAGACTCTTGCTCTGCCCTCCCACAGCAGCTGCTGAAACATTGCAGACAGCGGATGCTTGGCAAGGAATCCCACACCGTGCGAGCGCAAACAGAAGAACACGCTGGAAAAAGTTACCACCACATGCTGAAACACAAAACTGTGTGTTTGTGTGACAGTGTGTGTGTGTGTGTGTGTGTGTGTGTATGTATGCGTTTGTGCGTGTGCCCATCCCCTAATGATCCTGTCCATATATTTGAAATAACACACGAAGTAGCCAGTTTGGGTGATGTTTGAAATCTATCTCCCTCCTCGCCACATATATTTCCAAGACGTCTGCTATAAATTTAGATCAAACATAGAATGCAAATGGATGTGAAGAGGATCCCCCTTTCCCCCTCTCTTCCCCCCCACCCCCATTTTCCCCATCTGGGGCTAATCTCCGGGAGGTGATGGAGACACATGTTAGCAATTTCTCCAGGTTTTGGAGCTCCCCGCTCCAGTAACTGATGGGATCTGAAGATGGGAACGCCGGTGGACAAACCCTGGGCCCGCTCCCACCCGCAGGAGAAATGGCCCAGACAAACTGAGTTTTGGTCTTTGGGGAGAGAACATTCCTGGGGGTGATTAATCAAAGCTGAGAAAAGAGGGGAATTAGGAGCAACTTGTGACGGGAAACCAAAGAAAATCCAAAGGGTTGACTCCATGGATCTTAACCTTCTCAGCAAGAGTCCGACAAGAAATATTTATCGTACGAGGGCAAAGTGATCCAAATTAAATCTAGGAAAGAGGTCCACACTTGGATTGAGGTTGACGGTTGGGTTGTGGTTGAACCATGAGAAGAGAAGGAGATGGAAGGAGGCAACAGTAGGGGGCCCGTAAGAGAAATGTGTCAAGTTGTGGATCAGGAGATTTGAGAAGAAGGAGCAGAGAAACTAAGACTCTTCACTGAAGGGGCTAAGACCCTAGAAAGAGTGCAGAGAAAAGCAACAGAGATTACCAGGGGTCTGGAGACTAAATCTTATGATGAACGGTTGAGGGAACTAGGTATGTCTAGACCAGGGGTCCTCAAACTTGGCAGCTTTAAGACTTGTGGACTTCAACTCCCAGAATTCTCCAGCCAAAACTCCCTGGCTGGAGAATTCTGGAAGTTGAAGTCCACTAGTCTTAAAGCTGCCAAGTTTGAAGACCTCTGGCCTAGACTATCAAAGAGAAGGATCAAGGGAAACATGTCTTGTACTACTTCAGGGGTTGTCCCAGAGAAGAATGGCTTGACTTATTCTCCAAAGCACCACAGATCAGGACAAGAAGCAATGGGTGGAAGCTCCTAAGCGGCAGATCTAACCTGGAACTAAGGAGAGTTTTCTGACAGTGAGAATGACTAAGCAATAGAGTCATGGGTCCTCCATCGTTGGATGTTTTCAAGAAGTCACTGGACAGCCATTGGTCCAGAATGATCTAAAGTCCCCTGCCTTGAGCAGGATGTTGGACTAGAAGGCCTCCAAGGTCCCTTCCAACTCGGTTATTCTGTTATTCTCCAAAGCACCTGAGGGCAAGAAGTATTGGCTGGAAGATCATTAATGAGAGATCCAATCTAGAAGTAAGGAGGAATTTCCTGATGGTGAGAACAATGAATCAGTTTCCAGACATCATGATCAGATCTCCTATTAGAGGAATGAGACAACTTGGCATGGCCAACTCACCAAGGCAACTCACCATGGCCAACACACCAAGGCAACTCACTGTAGACAAGTTGCCACAGAACAATTCAACAATTCAAGTATTTAAAATACTTTTTTAAAAATATTTTTTGTCATTCACATTTCCTCCTTCAGCATCTTTTCTTTAATGGTTGTATTCCACTATTTCTTCAATATTAGTGAAACTCTTGTCCTGCAGTGAGTTGGCCACAGAACGTTGACTGTGGTGGCTTGGAGCAGGCGAGTTGGCCATGGTGAGTTGACCGCACCAGGTTGTCCTAGGTCCCCTATTAGCTAGATGTAAAAATGATCCAGGTTTACTGGCATTTTATGGTGTTGAACTTCTACAACTTAAAATTAAATTGCACTGTTTTGGATCACATCTGATAATAAATCTGAAATCTTGTTTAATTGTCACTTGCCTAGATGATAGAATTCATAGCTGTGGTTTGTTTTTTGTTTTTTTTGTTTGTTTGTTTGTTTTGTATTTTCTTCCTGGGTCTCTCGTGAAATATCTTCATTATTGAGGGACATATTGAATAAGACACCAACGTCTAAACAAATCCTGATAATATTCCATTTCACATGTGTTTCCTCATATGTTCACTTGGCTTCATCATTACATTCATCTTCCATTTTAACAATTCCATATGAAAATGTATTCCGAAGCTCTGCTTAAAAGATGCTTTTTTCCCCTTGCAAAACACATCATCTGAAGATGCATTTTTGCATTTAAAAAAAACCACCACCCTACTCTGAAACACTTTGGGAAGGATTAGAGAATAGATAATTGCATTTCAATTTGCAAATTAACCTGGAAGACGAGGTCCAAGGTGTATTTTGACATTCTCTCTCTCTCTCTCTCTCTCTCTCATACACACACACACACACACACACACACACACACACACAAATCCACCTAACATCCTTGGAAAGGACAATGTTGGTTGCACGGTTTTAAAAAAGTGACCCACACAATGAGCTGTATCCTGGGTTTTTTGTGGGTTTTTTTTTTTTTTTTTTTTGCATAATCTGTCTCCCTTTTCACCGTCAAAATGGAAGAAGAGACATCCGACGATCAAATCCTCCACCAAACAGGCTCCAGATTTTGACATCGATAGGCTAATTTGGGGAGCTCAGCCAGAAGGGTCAAGAATGGACCCCAACGTGACAAAAGAACATCTTAGAACTATTTAATTCTGCATAAATTACATGGTACAGTTTGGACGCATCGCATTTCACGCTCAATTAGTGCCACTTTTACGGGGAGGCGATCCTGACTGCACGGTGCACGGCGGGAGAAGCCCACCGTGGGCAGGGAGCAGGAGGGGGGGAAATACTGGTGCTTCGAGTTAGAGCTGTAACCATGGCAACGGCAGAAACCCTCGCCAAGTGCTGGTGATGGATATTGACTGTACCTCAAAGTAATAATAATAATAGGAAAAAAAGCAGGGCACCTGTAAAGACTTAATGTGAGAGATGAGAAGACCAGGAGTGGACCAGGGGTGATACAGCTCAAAGGGGGGAGAACAGGAATTGGGCCTTTGTGGGTTCCACAGTGACTTAGAATAACTTTATTGTCACTTCGAATGTAGACTAATCAGCATACATTAAAATGGAATTATGTTGCATATAGCTCGCAAAGGGTCGCTACCCCTAATATAAACATGACAAAATACCTAGATAGATAGATAGATAGATAGATAGATAGATAGATAGATAGATAGATAGATAGATAGATAAATAAGCAGCTACCCACATATATTATATGACACGCAGAAACAGCACAATCTACTTTGATGTACATGGCGAGAGAAACAAATCTTGCAAGTTTGCCAGATGGATACATCAGGAACAAAGCTGTTCCAGGATCTGGAAGTCCTGCTAGAAATACTCCAAAACCCCCTCCCGGAGGGGAGCAACAGGAACAGACCATGAAGTGGGTATGTGGGGTCTTAACAATACTTTGAGCTCTAAGCACATAGCGCTTGTAAGCAGTATCCTGAATAACGGGAAGTGAGCGTCCTATAATTTTCTCTGCTGTCCTCACCACTCTCTGTAGGTGCTTTCTATCTGAGGCACCACTGCCACCAAAACAAACAGGGATGCCATTTATGAAAAAGCTCTCTGTTCTATCTCTGTAAAAAGTGGCCAGGACAGAAGGAGAAAGATGTGTTCTCCTCATCCGATGCAGAAAATGCAGACTTTGGTTCTCATGTTTCACTAAGGATGATGTGTGGAGAGACCAAGTCAAATTGCTAGTTATCTGCATCCCCAGATACTTAATACTGTTAACCACCTCTACAGCTGCATCCTTGATATGGAGTGGAGTATGACCATGCCAACTCTTTCTAAAATCTACAATGATCTCCTTTGTTTTATTAACATTTAGAACCAGATTACTTTTATTGCACCAGTCCACCAAAGCCTTCACCTCTTCCTTATAAGCATCTTCATTGTCATGCCATATAAGTACCACCACTGCCGTGTCAGGATCCTACCAACAAGATGCAGTTCATGGTGAGAAAAGTCAGGTCCTGCACTTAGCCAGGAGAAACCAAATGCACAGGTAGAGAATAAGGGGCACCTGGCTCAACAGAAGTGCCTTTGAGAGGGATCTAGGCGTCCTGGTAGACCATCCCTGGTGAGGCCACACTTAGGATACTGTGTCCTGGTCTGGTTCCCATGATAGAAAAAAGATGCTGAAGGCCCAGAAAGTGTGCAGAGAAGAGCAACAGAAATTATAAAAGGTCTGGAGAATAAACCATATGAAGAATGGTTCAGGGACCGATGTCTAGTCTAACAACAACAACAAAAAAAAAAAAAGGCTCAGGTGGGACTGGATAGCAGTCTTCTAGTACCTGAGGGGCCTGTCACAGAGAAGAGAGGGTCAGTTTACCCCCCCACCCCCAAAGCACCTGAAGGCAGGAGAAGAAGTAGTGAGCGGAAGCTTATCAAAGAGATCCAACTAGAATTAAGGAGACATGTCCTGATGGTGAAAACAATCGATCAGTGGAACGGCTTGCCACCAGAACTTGTGGGTGTCCCATCACTGGAGATTTTCAGGAAGAAAATAGCTGCTTGGATAGCTATTTGCCCAGAAGGATATGGGGTTTCCTGCTTGATCAGGGGGGTTGGACTGGAAGACCTCAAAAGTCCCTTCCAGCCCTATGATTTTGTCAGGTAGTCCAAAACTCCTCCTCCTCCTCCTCCTCCTCCTCCTCCTCCTCCTCCTCCTCTTTTTCCTTCTCTTTCTCCTCCTTCTCCTTCTCCTTCTCCTTCTTCTCCTTCTCCTTCTTTTCCTTCTCCTTCTTCTTCTCCTTCTTCTCCTTCTCCTTCTACTCTTTCTCCTTCTTTTCCTTCTCCTTCTCCTTTTCCTCCTTCTCCTTCTCCTTCTCCTTCTCCTCCATCTCCTCCTCCTCCTCCTCCTCCTCTTCTCCTCCTTTCTGCACACCCCTCCCCCCCTTCCAGCACTGGTGATGGTATCTAATTGGATGATGAAGTGTCTGCAAGAAAATAACCAAGCTCAGGTAGCACCTAGGACTCTTCAGCCATCCGCCGCCTCCTCTTTGCAAATCGCCTTCCCTTCTAGCACTGATGATGTTTCCTAGTTAGGTCATGAAACATTTTCAAGAAAACAGTCAGGCTCAGAGAGCACCAAGAGACTGGTATAGGGTCTCCTTCTAGAGGAGCAGGCTGGACTAGAAGACCTCCAAGGTCCCTTCCAACTCTATTGCATTCCCCTCCTCTTCCTCCTCCTCCTCTTTTTTTTTTTTTCCTTCTCCTTGTCCTTTTCTGGTTCCCAGATGGTAATCTGAATTTTGGCAGCAAATGCACAGGCAAAGCAGTCCAACAAGGCCTTCAGGATAACTGTTGAGAGAATTAAGTTAATGTGATTTCCCATACTTAATTTGAATCCCAAGAGCAAGTGTGCCTATACCGTTCAATAAAAGGAACAATGTTCAGGCAAAGAAAGGTTGGCTAAAGTCATTATTCCAATTGTTTTCTTCCTAAAAGAATCCTCGTGTTTGGTGACTTGTCATTTATCATTGGACGTGAGAGCTAATGCCTTAGAAAACAGAAATAAAATGCGGATATTCCATTTTGATCGCTCGGAGAAATGAGCTGAAAGTAACCGAATGAAATATAAAGCAGGGAAAGGCAGAATTCGGGACTTTAGGTAACAGAAATGAAATCCCCAGGCACAAAAGGGGAATAAGATTTTGCAACAGGAATTCATTGAGAACTAAATACGAGACAGCAGAATAATAATACACCTGCCAGGAGTGCAAATGGAGTAGCTGGATGCCTCTGCTAAAGTCTAATTTTCAAATCATAAGAATGTCTATGGAGAGAATTTTTATAAGATGTTTTACAGATGGCATATGGATCCAAAAAAATTGGCTTGTATGTATCCTACCTTGCAACCTAAGTGTTGGAGATATGACTGTGTTGAGGCTACTTATTTTCTACATATCTGGCTACATATCTGGTGGACGTGTAAAAAAGTTAAAGCATTTTGGATAAAAATATGGTGGATTATGCAGAATGTTTTGAAAAAATGGATAGAATTTACCCCACAGCTGTTTTTGTTAGGTATTATACAAAACTGTACGGTAATAGAAACTAAGTTGATGTTGAATTTAATAACTGCAGCGAGGCTTCTGGTGGTGCAGTATTGGAAGAAGGAAGAACTACCATCTATTGAAGAATGGACATTAAAAGTAATGAACTTAGCAGAAATGGCAAAAATTTCGGCATATTTAAAAGACCATTCAAATGAGAAATTTAGGTTAGAATGGAAAAGATGGATAGAATATATTCAAGATGAATATAAGACTAGAAAATTACAATTTGTTTTTTGAATGGGGAATGGGCTATAGAGTGTTATAAAGTATATTAGGTTAGATTAGTTAAGGGGAGTTAAAAGTTTAAGAGGGTGATGAGAAACTACAGATTATTAGCTTAAATTAGTTTATGATTGTTTAATGCGATACTCTGAATTTTGCTTTGGGAAGAGAGGGTTGGAGTGGGGTGAGGTTAGGGAGGGATTCTGGGGAATGGGTGGGGGGAAGGGGATATATATGTAAAATGTTTGTTAAAAATTTTCAATTAAAATTTTCAATTAAAAAAAAGAATATCTATGGAGTTTCTCTGTCATCCAGGTTCCGAAGGTGCTTTTTCAAAAAGCAACTGGACTTCGTTTTTCCTTGAAGACATTTCGTTTCTTATCCAAGAAGCTTCTTCAGTCCTGAATGAATGGCAGAAGAGGGAAGGATTTATATTCAGTGTAGTCATCTGGTCATTAGCTCTCCCTCTGAGAGTCGCTGAGGCCACTTGGAGGTTTATCTGTGCCCATCCATCTCACAAATGGCACACAAAGGAGAAGAACCCATCAGGAGAAGGTTCAGCAGTCCATCTGCATTAAAAAGACAAAAGTCGCTCTTTTGAAGACAGCAAAGTCCAGATCCTGGACAGAGAGGACCCCTGGTTTGAAAGAGCAGTCAAAGAGGCCACCTGTGTCCAAATTGAACAGCCCTCTCTCGAAAGAAGGGGGGAGGATATTTATTTATTTATTTATTTATTTATTTATTTATTTATTTATTTATTTATTTATTTATTTATTTATTTATTTATTTATTTATTTATTTATTTATTTATTTATTTATTTATTTATTTATTTATTTATTTATTTTATTAAATTTGTATACCGCCCTTCTCCTACTGGACTCAGGACAGTGCAGAGCAAAGAATAAAAACATCCCAATACAAAATTTAAAATTATTGAAAGAATTATACAAATTTTGGCCCAAAATTTAAAACCTCCCAACTAAAATCCATTTAGAATTAAAAATATTTAAAGAGGGTGGGGGGTTACACCAGCCCAGCTTGATGAAACAGAAAAGTTTTTAGGGCACAGCGAAAAGCCCGGAGATCTGCTATTCTCCATATCTCTGGGGGGGAGGTCATTCCAGAGGGCAGGTGCTGCCACAGAGAAGGCCCTCCCCCTGGGGGTCGCCAGCCGACATTGCCTGGCTGATGGCACACTGAGGAGTCCCTCTCTGTGGGAGCGTACTGGCCGATGGGAGGCTATTGGAGGCAGAAGGTGGTCCTGCAAGTATCCAGGCCCTATGCCATTAAAAGTGGTCACCAATACCTTGAAGCGCACCCGGAAGACCACCGGAAGCCAATGCAGCTCGCGCAGGAAAGGTGTCACATGGGAGCGTCCCATTGCTCCCATAATCTCCCGCGCAGCTGCATTCTGCACCAATTGGAGCCTCCGGGTGCTCCTCAAGGGGAGCCCCATGTAGACAGCATTGCAGTAGTCCAGGCGGGATATGACCTCATCTATCTCTTGTTTACAACACAGTCCTTTCAACAATTTCAAGAAGGTTCCACAACCATTTACACCGTTCAGGTGACCTGGGAGGCACAAATAAATCTCCAAGTGGCCTCAATAACTCTCTGAAAGAGTGCAATTGACCAGATGACTGCAAGGAATATAAATCCTTCCATTCTCCACCATGCAGTCAGAACTGAAGAAGCTTCTTGGAAAACAAAGTCCAGTTGTCTTCTGAAAAAGCATCTTTGGGGCAAATCATAAGAAGTAATTCTTCCACTTTCTTCTTCTTGGCCAGATACCACCTTGCATGAGGTGCCAAGTTCTTGCAGAATGAGTCTTCTTGGTAGAACTCCAGAGAAGGACTACAAAGGTGACCAAGCTAAGTAATCTTGGAAGAACTGCTGGTGAAGAGAGACTGGAGGAACTAGATAGGCTTAGTCTGAAAAAAGGCAACCAAGGGGACATATGGTAACCCTCAGAAGGTGTTTCGGGCCTTGGGGAGAATAAAATATGGTTTGAGGTCAGTTGAAATGTGTGCATGTGTCACTTCTCTTGTGGAGCTGCATTGCCTGCCATTTGCTTCTGCGTGCCCACCCTTCAAGCCCTACCTGGCCTGGAGCCAGATTATCTGAAGAACTCTCTTTTCCCACTTAATCTACCCAACCCATCATAGGAGCTAGGGACTGTCATGAATCCTCTCTCTTAAAGAGGTCCATCTGGTGGGACCAAGAGGAAGGACCCTCTCTGTGGTGACTCCCTCCCTGTGGAACAACAACCCCATGGAGATAAGATTGAATCCCACCTTAACACTCTTTGGAAAGGCCCCCAAAACATGGTTTGGCCAGTGGCTTGGGGACCACAAGGGGTTATGGAGCCTATCATATGAGGGATCTCACAAAGATCGATGTTTCATTGAGGGCGCTTCCAAGAAAAGTCAGCACGCAAAGTCAGCACGCAATTAAGTTAAATCTTTATTTAGGAATAAAGTAGGTAAAATGAGTTCCCAGGCACGGAGGCATCCATGCCTGGATTGAGCCCATGGGTCAGTCTCATAGGAGAGTAGAACAAGAGCAGGGGGGAACAGCCCCTGGGCAGGGGTTCTTATAGGGGTCCCTGGCCCCTCCCTTACTGATGTGTGGGGGGGGGGGCGGAGGACCATTAGCTTTTCCCAATGGGACTGCAGCCCCATTTGACCCACCAGTGGGATCAGAGATGCCTCTTTTCCCCCATCTGGTGGCCTTTGAAGAAACTGCCATGGCTGGCACAAAAACACCTAACATATCAAGTGGTTGGTTTGTGGTTGCCAAGGGGGTACTGGGTTTTGTATTTGGGGTTCTCTTTCTGCAAGCTGTATTGCTAACTAAGGCATACAAAACATTTGCCAGACCAATTCTTGAATACAGTTCATCTGCCTGGAATCCACACTGTATTTCAGACATTAACATGATTAAGTGGGTCCAGAGGTATTTCACGAGAAGAGTCCTCCACTCCTCTACTCACAATAGAATCCCTTATGCCACCAGGCTTAAAATTTTGGGCTTGGACAATCTGGAACTGCACTGCCTGCGGTCCGATTTAAGCATAGTACACAAAATTGTCTGCTACAACGTCTTACCTGTCAACGACTTCTTCAGCTTCAACCACAATAGTACACGGGCAAACAATTGATACAAACTCAAGGTAAGCCGCTCCAAACTCGATTGCAGAAAATATAACTTCAGCAACAGAGTGGTCAATGCCTGCAATGCTCTACCTGACTCTGTTGTTACAGCCTCAAACCCTCATAGCTTCAACCTCAAACTGTCTACCATGGACCTCACTCCATTCCTAAGAGGTCCATAAAGGGGGTGTGCATAAGCGCACCAGTGTGCCTACTGTCCCCATTTATTTGTATTTACTTCCTTTGCTTATGTTATTGTTCATATCTATACCTGTTATCTTGCACATGTTTGACAAATAAATAAATAAATAAAATAAAATAAACCTCCTGGGGTAACCATGAGTGTGTTGGGTGCTCATATAAATTTTCTAAATAAATAATAAAGCAATCTTATCAACCATACGGTTGCTTCTGAAGTAGGATAATAGTCAGATAGAATTGTAAATATGTATTTGTTTATACACAGATGTTATTTATGGCATCTCTGTCAGGTCATCTCCTACAATCCAATTACCAGCTGCTTCTCTGGAACCTTGGTTCAGAGAAGCAGAGAACCCTCCGAAATCCACCTAATTACTGGTATCTCATTTTTGGATGCCTGCTAAGAAATCCCAACCAGATATTACAGAAAATAGGTAAGTAAGTACCATTTTTTCAGAGTATAAGATGCTCCGGACTATAAGACACACCTACCTTTTTGGGGGAGGAAAACAAGAAAAAAAATCTGCCTCTGCCTCCCAGCAATTTGCCTCCTTGCAGCAAACACCTCATTTCAATTTCAGCTTTAGCACAGCCTGATTAGCACAAGCAGCTGATTGTCAGTTGGATCAGCCTCCTGAAGATCAGCTGTTTTAGGCTGCAGGGATTGCCATAGCCTATTGCTGCCTCCGTGCACCCCATTTTCCAGGGGGCCGGTATGTGGGTGGGGCTACATTCGGTGTATAAGATGCACCCAAATTTTCACCCTCTTTCATGGGGGAAAAAAAGTGTGTCTTATACTCTGAAAAATATGGTAAATAAGAATATCTGAAACTCAGGAATAAAATGTGGAATTCTTGGTCCTTTCTGAGCTTCAGTGCTAGAAGAGAGTGGGGTTTGTGGAGAGGAGGAGGAAGGAGAAGGAGAAGGAGAAGGAGAAGGAGAAGAAGGAGAAGGAGAAGGAGAAGGAGAAGGAGAAGGAGAAGGAGAAGGAGAAGGAGAAGGAGATGACTATGGGGAGAAAGTGGGGCTTGTAGAGAAGGTGCTCTCTGAGTTTGGTTGTTTTCTTGCAAATGTTTCATTATCCAGCTAGAGAACATCATCAGAGTTAGGGGGGAATGGGAGGAGGAGGAGGAGGAGGAGGAGGAGGAGGAGGAGGAGGAGGAGGAAGTGGTCCTTGGTTGTCTCTGAACTTGGTGGTTTGCTTGCCTACATTTCATTACTTAACTAGATAACATCATCATACTAGGAGGGAGTGGGGTTTGAAGAGGAGGAGGAGGAGGAGGAGGAGGAGGAGGAAAACTGTGCTAGACCTTAACGATGTTATCTAGTTGGGTAATAAAACTTCTTCAAGAAAACAGCCAAGCTCAGAGAGCACCAAGGACCTGATAGATCCGTGATGGCGAACCTATGGCACGCGTGTCAGAGGTGGCCCAAAGAGCCCTCTCTCTTGGGCCTGCACGCTCACGCCAGCTGCTCTTCCGGGTTCTGTCATGTGGATGTGTGTATGGTGCATGTGCACCAACCAGCTGATCTCTTCCGGGTCTTTGAAGATCAGCTGTCCGGTGCACATCCTTGTGCTAGAGCCCAGAAGAGAGAAGATGTCCAGCACACAAGTGCGTGACGAAATCTGGAAGATCAGCTGGCCACTGCATGCATTTGCACTAGTAAGCTGCTCTCTTTTGGGTTCCGGTGCTCTGGCACGTACTCCAGTTTCGGCACTGGGGTGCTGAAAAGGATAGCTGTCACTGTGATAGATAGATAGATAGATAGATAGATAGATAGATAGATAGATAGATAGATAGATAGATAGATAGATAGATAGATAGACAGACAGACAGACAGACAGACAGACAGACAGACAGACAGACAGACAGACAGACAGACAGACAGACAGGATAGATAGACAGATAGATAGATAGATAGATAGATAGATAGATAGATAGATAGATAGATAGATAGATAGATAGATAGATAGATAGATATAATTGATAAGCAAGGAAGCAAAGGAAGCTATCTGTGTATGGCCAGATTTGGCCTTTGAACAAATTTGCCCCCAATTTCCCTGCAAATTTCACCCCATGAGCCAAGATTCCTCTCCACTTCTTCTTCTCTCCTGACTGATTCTCCCCCTCCTGCCCGCCGCCCTCAAATCTTGACCCATCACATCCCTGCAGAGAAACCCTCAGCTGCCCTGAGAAGCCGGGTGCCCTCCTCTCTCCTTGAGCATCTGGCTCTCCCCCGTCATCTCATTAGCCGCAGGCCCGCCGTTCTCCTTGGCATCTCATTTCCAGGATCATTAGTGACAGGTCTCTAAATGGCTTGACATTCTCGGCTTTGCAAGCGAGGCTGCCCGCCTTTAATATGCAGCCGGATTGTTTGGATGCGGAACGGAATTGTCTCTCCCTCTGCTGTGAATGCCAAGCAAGAGGCAGGTGGCTTACCGACCCTGGTGACCACAGAGAGCGGCTCTAAGCTACAGCCTTGGTGTCTCCGGCTTCCTGGGAGTTCAGGAAGGACCTCAATGTGGAGCCAAGTGTGTGTGTGGGGGGGGGGGGCAACGACAGGACACAGACCATCTCTGTCATTTGACAAATCAGCTGTGTTTTTCTTCTAGGACTTGCTGCAAAACACTCAGCATTCAGGACCTGTATTTGATGATGCCCAGGAGGATGATTAACACATTAACAGAGTTGGAAGAGACCTTGTAGCAGGGGTGAAATGCTACCAGTTCAGGCCGGTTTGCTGGAACCGGTAGTAAAAAAATGTAACAAAAAATGTTCTGATGATCGTGAGTTGCTCAGCTGATCCTCAGAACTTTTTTTTAAAAAAAACTTTTTAAGCATTTTTTTACTACCGGTTCTCCAGAACCAGTAGTTACAAATGCTTTAAAAAGTAAGGAAAAAAAAAAAAGGTCCAACGATCACATGTTGCTCAACTGATCATTGGAATATATATATATATATATATATATATATATTACTTTTTAAGCATTTTTTTTACAACCGGTTCAGTTGAATAGGTAGTTAAAAAATGCTTTAAAAATATTAAAAAAAAAAAAGATTGGGATGATCTCCCAGCACAATTGTGATCTTGGGAACCTTTTTTTTTTTTTTTTACCTTTTTAAAGCATTTTTTTTACTACCTATTCGCCCAAACCGGTAGTAAAAAATGCATTAAAAAAGATTTTTAAAAGGTTCCCAAGATCGCATGCCACAGCTGATTCCCCCCCCTCCCCAAACCTCCTTTTGGTGTATATTGTGCATGCATGTGCAGTGTGCATTTGATGCACATTGCACATATGTATGCGCAGCGCACATGCGTGGCCAGCAAACCAGTAGCAAACTGGTTCAGATTTCACCAGTGCCTTGTAGGTCTTCTGGTCCAACCCCCTGGCCAAGCAGGAGACCCTACACCATTTATGACCGATGGCCATCCAGTCTCTTCTTGAAAGCCTCCAGTGATGAAGCTCCCACAACTTCCGAAGGCAACTTCTGTTCCATGGGTTGATGGTTCCCACCGTCAGAAATTCCTCCTTATTTCTAGGTTGAATCTCTCATTCAGTTTCCATCCATTCTTCCTTGTCTGGCCTTTAGGTGCCTTGGAGAATAGTTTGACCCCCTCCTCTCTGTGGCAGCCCCTCAAATATTGGAACAACTGCTTTCATGTCACCCCTGGTTCTTCTCTTCATTAGACTAGCCATGTTCATTGTATATTTTAGATGCTTGGAGAGAAAGAACTCGCCTGTAGAGGGGCAACACAACAAAACCTTGCATGCCGAAAATCCTAGAAGAGAAACAGCAGGGCAATGCAGGAGATGTGGTGGCATCAGGACCCTGGACAGAGCCAGAAGGAGTTGAGTGCAGGAGGGAAGCCCACCAGCAGGGACCAGGGGAGTTGATAGGGTGGGTTGATCCTTTGGGTAGGTCTTCTTCTCACAGGGGAGTGGAATGGTGGAGGAGAGGCACACCTTTGAAAGTCCAGATGGTCTCTGAAGCTAAACGCATCAAGTGGGAGAAACTAGGTGGACAATGAAGGAAGAGCAGTGGAGGAGTGGATATGGATGGTTTGGCCAGCTTTTCCAGGACCAACTTCTGCAGGGGGCCAGGGCCTTCTCCTTCATCTCAGAACTCCTACTCAGGTTCCAACTGTAACTCTACAACAGTAGAATAAAACAGCAAACTACAGCCTAATCAAGGAACCACCAAAAACATTCCCAGCAACACTGACAGGGCAAGTCACTTGTATATAAACAAAGAGCAAACCGTCCTTCCTTCTAGCACTGATGAGGTTAGCTAGCTGGATCATGAAACGTCTGCAAGTAAACAACCAAGCTCAGAGCATCAAGGATCCTACAGTCCTCCTCCTCCTCCTCCTCCTCCTCCTCCTCCTCCTCCTCCTCTCCCTAAACCACACTGATAACCTTACCTCCTTGGGTCATGAAACATCTATAAGAAAATAACCAAGCTCAGAGAGCATCAAGGATCCTACAGTCCTCCTCCTCCTCTTCTCCATAAACCCCACTCCCTTCTAGCACTGATGAAGTTCCCTAGTTGGGTCATGAATATCTGCAAGGAAACAACCAGGCTCAGAGAGCACCCAGGGCCCCACAATTCAACCTACAACTACAGAAGTTCTCTTGTAATGAACAGAACTCTGCAGAGCACAGGCCTCTGTTCCCCTGGATCTTTGGAATAATAACAGGCTGAGCCCATGCAAGTCCACCTGGGTTTCTGGTTACCCAGCCCTTGTGGATGTCGCTCCCAGCTGCGTCAGGATGCCCGGTTCTCCTCCTGGCAGTCCACGGCTGCTGAGGAAAAGGTAATGGATTCATTAGCAGTCTGGCATGAATCATCGCAGCAGCCGAGCCCCGGTGCCTAGGATTGTATGTTGCCGTGAGTGTCAGGGAGCCCCTCTCGTGTACATTGATCTCTCGGCCTGCTTTGCAGATGGCTCTGTGTTCCTTTAATAAAGCTTTAGATGTCTCTGCCTTCATCCTCCTTGCCCTCCTGTCTCTAGCATCACCTGCTGTCACTACTGATTGATTAGGGTAGCCATGGCAACCGAGGAGCCAGTCAATCAGATCACAGTGCTCTGTCTACTGTCCTGACATCTGGGCTGCCCACATGTGGTCTAACACAACAAATTGGTTTAATGACAGCGCCATGAACAAAAAAAAAAATGTAGGTGTGCAATAAAAGCAAAAAAAGAACAAAAAATAAAATAAATCTTCCTTGCTTGCTTGCTTCCTATCTTTTCTCCAATCTCCTTCCTGTCTTCCTTCCTCCCATCTTTTTCCTTCCTTCCCTCCTCCCATCTCCTTCCTTCCTTTCTCCCCTTCTCTTCCTTCCTTCCTCCCTCCCTCCCCCCCTTCTTTTTTTCCATCTTTCCTTCCTTTCTTCTTTCCTTCCTTCCTTCTTTTTTGTACCTGGGATATTATGCAATAATTAGAACACAAGCGGAATCTGATTATCTTTTATTTTTATTCATTATAATTGCTCAAACTTCACACACACCCACATTCATGGTCAACAGGCTGTAACACAATCCTGGCCAGCTGAATCTAGAGTTGTTGGAGATGGCAGAGCTGTCCACAGATGATTCTGGGCACAGATGGCATGTTCTGACAAGTACTTTGCCCTTCATTTTCCCCTGGGCCAGCAGCCCTCCATCACACGTCACTACAGCTGCCACCAAGAGTGTGGCTCTTTCTGTGCCTGGATTTAGAGAGAGATGCTGCTTTCATTTCAGGTATCATTTGGTCCAGACCAGTTTCAACTATTACCGTTTGCTTCTATGCATGTATCTCTCCTTCCTTCCTTCCTTCCTTCCTTCCTTCCTTCCTTCCTTCCTTCCTTCCTTCCTTCCTTCCTTCCTTCCTCCTCTCCTCATCTCATTTCTCTTCTCTTCTCTTCTTTCCCTCCCAATGAAGTGTCACCTCTCAGAATGAGATAATATTTAGCACACAGCTATTGACTTCAGCTGCATCTGTGGATGACCGTCACTTGTCTTGAGATGCTAGAAAGAGTGCAGAGAAGAGCAACAAAGATGATTAAAGGCCTGGAGACTAAAACATATGAAGAACGGTTGCAGGAACTGGGCATGTCTAGTCTAGCAAGAAGAAGGAGTAGGAATGGCAGGACAGAAGGGGTGGGGCGAATCTATTTTCCAAAGCTCCTGAAAGCAGGACCTTTGAGAGCTGTATGCAAATAAATTTTCATTTTAATATATGCCGATTAGTGGACATTCAAAGTGACAATAAAACAGGAGTGAAATTCAGCAGGTTCTGAGAGGTTCGGGAGCACCAGTAGTGGAAATTTTGAGTAGTTCAAAGAACCGGCAAATACCACCTCTGGCTGCCCCCAGGAGTGGGGAGGGAATGGAGATTTTGCAGCACCTTTCCCCTGCCATGCCCACCAAGCCACACCCACAGAACCAGTAGTAAAAAAAATTGAATTCCACCCACTACAATAAAGTTATTCTAAGTCTAAGAAGCAACGGATGGAAACTATTCCAGGAGAGAAGCAAGCTAGAACTAAGGAAAAATTTCCTGACAGTGAGAACAATTAATCAGTGGAACTACTTGCCACCAGAAGATGTGGGTGCTCCATCACTGGAGGCTTTCAAAAAGAGACTAGACAGCCATTTGTCTGAAATGATGTATTTATTGGTTTGATTTATATGCTGCCCTTTTCCGGAGACTCAGGGCAGTTTACAATGCATTAAGCAATAGCCTTCATACTTTTGTATATACCTGCTTCGTAGGGCTTTCGGGAGCCCCCTAAGTGGTGTTCTTTTTTATACACAGTCAGCTTATTTCCCCCACAATCCGGGTCCTCATTTTACCCACCTCGGAAGGATGAAAGGCTGAGTCAACCTTGAGCCTGGTGAGATTCGAACTTGCAGTAATTGCAGGCAGCTGGCAGCTAAGTGCTATTTAACAGCGCTTTAGTCCACTGCTCCACCAGGCCCCTGTAAGGTCTCCTGCTTGAGCAGGAGTTTGGACTAGATGATCTCCAAGGTCCCTTCCAACTCTGTTTCTGTCCTTCTGTCTTCTGTACCCCAATCCATTGCTGCAATTGTGACTCCTACTTTCCAGCTTTACAACACTTTAGTACTACAGGGGCACCCTGTAGTACTCCTCCACCCCCTACCCCGCCGTGAGCTAGTTCTCCATACATAAAACAATGTAAGTAAACCTTAGAAGAAAATGCAAGGCAATAATACAGGATCCAGCAAGACTCTTCTGAAACTGGCAAAGTAGCCCAGTGGCAACGGAATTGGGGTAGGGTCGTGGGGGAGGCAGAGAGTGTTAAAAAGCAAGCTGCGACATGTGGAGAAAATAATAAAACATAAAGCTCAAACTGCCCAAGGAGCTGCTGATCCAGTTCAACAGAGGAATGATTGAGTCTGCAATCTGCACCTCCATAACTGTCTGGTTTGGCTCTGCAACCCAACAAGACAGACAAGGATGTCAACAGATAGTTAGAACTGCAGAAAAACAATGGCTACCCATCTGCCTTCCATGGAGGACCTGTATACTGCACGAGTCAAAAAGAGGGCTGTGAAAATAGCTACAGACTCCTCGCATTCTGGACGTCAACTCTTTCAACTCCTACCCTCAAAACGACACTATAGAGCCCTGCACATCAGAACAACAAGACACAAGGACAGTTTTTCCCCGAATGCCATCACTCTGCTAAACAAATAATTCACTCAACACTGTCAAACTATTCACTAAGTCTGCACTACTATTAATCTTCTCACCTTCTCATCGTTCCCATCACCCATCTCCTCCCACTTATGACTGTATGACTGTAATTTTGTTACTTGTATCCTTAAGATTTATATTGATATTGCTTCCTGATTGCTTATTTGTACCCTATGACTATCATTAAGTGTTGTACCTTATGATTCTTGATGAACGTATCTTTTCTTTTATGTACACTGAGAGCGTATGCACCAAGACAAATTCCTTGTGTGTCCCATCACACCTGGCCAATAAAGAATTCTGTCCTGTCCTGTCCTGTCCTGTCCTGTCCTGTCCTGTCCTGTCCTATCCTATCCTATCCTATCCTATCCTATCCTATCCTATCCTACCCGACCCTACCCTACCCTACCCTACTCCATTCCATTCCATTCCATTCCATTCCATTCATTTTCTATTCTATTCTTTTCTATTCTTTTCTTTTCTTTTCTTCTTTTCTTTTCTATTCTTTTCTACCCTACCCTACCCTACCCTACCCTACCCTACTTTACCCTACTCTACTCTACTCCATTCCATTCCATTTTATTCTATTCATTTTCTATTATTCTATTCTATTCTATTCTATTCTATTCTATTCTATTCTATTCTATTCTATTCTATTCTATTCCATTCCATTCCATTCCATTCCATTCCATTCCATTCCATTCCATTCCATTGTACTCTATTCCACTCTAATCTACTCCACTCCACTCCACTCCACTCCACTCCACTCCACTCCACTCCACTCCACTCCACTCCACTCCACTCCACTCCATTCCATTCCATTCCATTCCATTCCATTCCATTCCATTCTATTCTATTCTATTCTATTCTATTCTATTCTATTCTATTCTATTCTATTCATTTTCTATTGTATCCTATCCTATAATAAAGAAGGCTTTAATTACACAGTTGCAGCTTCCATCTTGACTTATTTTTTCATTCTCTCCACAAACACACCTACCTGGTAGACATAGGCCCTGGCCAAAAAGCCAACTTATCTGATATTTCTAAACAAAGTTCTCAATGAACTTCCCTTTGTATTGTGTCTTGAAGAATACCTGCACAGATCTTATCTTTGGAGTCTAACGTGTTGCTCGGAGTGGCTGTCCATCTTTGTGTCTCCCTTCATTGTTCTGCTTCGGGGCCCAGATGCAGGAGAGGGTCAAATCTATGTTTCCGTCAATGGGGCAGCCTTTGAGAAGCTACAGAAGCTTTGCGTTCCCACATCCGATGCCTGAAGCAATCATAAATCTACTTCGGAATCAATAGCAGGGCCTTCCTGATCATGGAGAAAACACGGAGGATTGGAAAATAAATGTGAAGAACACAGAGCCCGTTTTAAAAGAAAAGGAAGACAGAGTGTGTGTCTTGTAAATTCTCCGGAATGGCTTTCAGTTATTGAAGAATGCCAGGGTTAAAGGGCAACAACACCAGCTCTGTTCTACTGGTTATAATGACTGGACTTTGGGTCCTTGGGAAGGGAACTGGACAGAGTTGTGTGTGTGTGTGTGTGTGTGTTTGTGTTTGTGTGTGTGTGTGTGCCTATTAGGGGTGCAATAGCTCAGCGGTGATGCTGAACTTGTCAGCTGGAAAGCCTGGCTGCAATTGTCCCAAGGTAAGTGGGTACAGGGAGCATGGGGCAGCTCCACCCCACACCCCTGCCCTAGCTTGATTTTTATACCTCTGTGGACACAGAAGGCTGGATGTCAGAGTATATACAGTGTGACTATTTTGAGACAACCCAGGAGCAAAATATAATAAACAGAGGTTTGTCTTTCAAATAGTGGCTTACCTACAAGGAATATATACATACACATACTAGACAAAGTTAGGCAATCAATCATCAACTATAGCATGGAAGGAGAGAGAGAGAGAGGGAGGGAGGGAGGGACAGACAGATGCCCTCACAGGGCCTTTCTTATATATATATATACAGCTTCTTAAAGTGTTAAGTTAAATAACCCTGCTGACTCATTCTCATTGCATCATCATTTTCTGGAGCCTGGATAGCTCAGCAGACTAAAAGCATTCTGATTAACACCAGATGTCTGCAATTATTGTAAGTTCGAATCTCCCCAGGCTCAAGGTTGCCTCAGCCTTCCGTCCTTTCTAAGGCAGGTCAATTGAGGACCCGGTTTGTGGGGGCAATAAGCTGACTTTGTATAAAATATACAAAAGTATGAAGGCTATTGCTTAACGCATTGTAAGCCGCCCTGAGTCTCCGGAGAAGGGCGGCATATAAATCAAATTTTAAAAAATAAAATAAAATAAATTCAGTATTACATCATTACAGCAGCTGGTCAGTTATTAAATCATCATTACCCTGACACTGGAATAGACAACCCATCCTCTAATCAATATGAGAACTGCCTTATCTTCTTCTTAAGGTCTAAGGAGAGCTCTGATAAGTTGGTGACCAACTGTCCCAGTTAGGAGGCAGGATCAAGTGGGGAATGAGCCTAGGTTCGCTACATAAATACAAGAGCAAGTCCCAAAGATGCTCTTTTTGTTTTTTCTTTGAAGACGTTTCGCTTCACATGCAAGAAGCTTCTTGGAAGCACCTCCAAGTGGCCTCAACAACTCTCTCAAAAAAAGAAGCAAATGACCAGCTGCTTGCAAGGAGTATAAATCCTTCCCTTCCCTATCAACCAGTCAGAGCTGAAGAAGTTTCTCGGATGAGAAGTGAAACATCTTCAAAGAAAAAACAAGAAAATTCCAATTGCCCCTTGCAAAAAGCACCTTTGGGACAGCCACCACCCAGAGGACTGAGAATCTCCATAGACAGGAGGGCAAGGGCTGAGCCTCTCAAATACTTCTGTGCCTTATATGGTCTTTCCTAGGTGAAAGCTGTTGGCCTGGGGAGATTCCTGTATTATAGGCAGAGAGCAATAAAGTAGCTGGTTTGCATATATTTCTCTGCTTGTTTGCTTCTGACAGTTCCTTCCTTCTTGAGAATCCAAAACCTTGAGTTTGCTTTTTTCCTGCCCTCTTCATGGAAGTTTTTGAAACCACCCTAAATAGCTGTGTGACTCCAAGATTTGAGCCCGTGCAACTTAATCCAAAACTTTAAACACACCTTAGCTAACCCCCTCCCCTTGCAAATTGCTGGTTGTGCAGTTACAGAAGAGCTGAGTTGATTTGATCTTGCAAGCTTAGGCCTTAATAGTTATTAAACCTCTCCAGAAACTCACAGCTACTAGATCAAAGTGGCTTACAAGAATACCTCAAGTACTTTGCACATTAATTAAGATAAATGTGACATACCAGCTGCCAAATAGCTCAGATCTGAAATTCTTGCAGCACATTTTAGAGGAGACGGCAAGCTCGGAGTTTGCAAGCATTGCAGAATAATGAAGATTTAATTCAACTGTTAAGCCTTAAGGCCTCACAATATACTTCCTCATGTTTTTGCGGTGAGAATATATTTAAGAAATTGATTTGAATGAATTAAGATATTAAAATATTTACCCTGAGTTTCATTACCATACTTTAGCTGCGTCAGACGGTGAGCTTTGGAACTCAGTCGAGTTCCAAATTCGTCCTAAAGTCACTATTTTTTTTTTCCACCATATAAAGTATCACTTAATCTAAGGACTGCTGAAATACGAAATTTCTTCCCTCATCCATACTCCTTGGAATTCTGGCATGGAAGTTTTGACAACAAATCTTTTTCCATGGGTTTAGATCGGGGTGAAATCCAGCAGGTTCTGACAGGTTCTGGAGAACCGGTAGTGGAAATTTTGAGCAGTTCGGAGAACCGGCAAAAACCACCTCTGACTGGTCCCAGGAGTGGGGAGGGAATGGGGATTTTGCCCTATTCTTCCCCGTGGAGTGGTGAGAATGGAGATTTTGCAATATCCTTCCCCTGCCACACCCACAAAGCCACGCCCACAGGACCGGTAGTAAAAAAAATTGGATTTCACCACTGATTTAGATGATACAGATATTCTATATCTACAACTGACATCAGAAGGTCCTTAAAGTTGACTTGGGACAGCTGTACAAATGTAGGAGCAAGCACTACAAGGAAGGAAAGCCAGCTAAGCAATTTTGGACCAATCACCAGGAGACAGTGAATTCTAGTCCCGCCTTAGGCATGATAGCCAGCTGGGTGACTTTGGCCCAATCACCAGGAGATACGGAGTTCTAGTCCTGCCTTAGACATGAAAGTTGGTTGGGTGACTTTGGGCCAATCACCAGGAGACGGTGAGTTCTAGTCCCGCCTTAGGTATGATAGCCAGCTGGGTGACTTTGGGCCAATCACCAGGAGACACGGAGTTCTAGTTCTGCCTTAGACATGAAAGTTGGTTGGGTGACTTTGGGCCAATCACCAGGAGACAGTGAATTCTAGTCCCCCTTAGGCATGAAAGCCAGTTGGGAAATTTGGGGCCAGTCTCTCTCAGTTCAACTCACCTCAGAGGGTTGTTGTTGTTGTGGGGAGAAGAGGAGGAGGCAAATGTGTTCGATATATACACCTCTTTCATTTAACAGAACAGAATGGAAGGGGCCTCGGAGGTCTTCTAGTCCACACTTGGAATACTGCATCCAATTTTGCTCAACTGCCGATTCCTGCATTATCCTCTCCGGCAGGAGGAATCTTGAACTTTGATCCCCTCAGTTAAAATTAGAATAGATGTCAGCCTTTGGACCTGCATGTTCCCTTCTATGCCCAGGGTCTCAAAGGCAGAATGGGTAACGCTCCAAGAGCCTAAAGCAGTGATGGCTAACCTTTTTGCCATCGCGTGCCAAAAGTGGGGGGAAAGCAGTGGGGTCACACGCATATGTGCCCACACCCATAATTCTATGAGCCCTGCCCCACTCCCCCCAGCCCCGTGCTCCCCCCGCTTTTGGCACACGATGGCCCGGTGGGCCCGGTAGGCCCATTTTTTTGCTCTCCCCAGGCTCCAGAGCCTTTCTAGGAGCCTGGGGAGGGCAAAAATGGCCTTCCCCACAACCCCCAGAGGTCCTCCGGAGGCCAGAAATAGTATGTTTCCTGACTTCCGGTGGGCCCAAAAGGACCGAAAATCAGCCGGCTGGCGCACACATGCGTGCCGGAGCTGAGCTCGGGTGCCCACCGATATGGCTCCGCGTGCCACCTGTGGCACCCGTGCCATAGGTTTGCCATCACAGGCCTAAAGGGATCTTTTAAAGACCGACAGGCTGCAAAGGGTCACTCTTTGAAACTCCACCAATAACATTATGTATTTTGCATTCAGAGAATACAGAATAAAAGAGTTGGAAGGGACCTTGGAGGTCTTCTAGTCCAGCCCCCTGCTCAGGCAGGAAACCCTATCCCGTTCTAGACAAATGGCTGTCCAGTCTCTTCTTAAAAGCCTCCAGTGATGGAGCACCCACAGCTTCTGGTGGCAAGCTGTTCTACTGGTTAATTATTCTCCCTGTTAGGAAGTTTCTCTTTAATTCCAGGTTGCTTCTCTCCTTGATCAGTTTCCATCTGTTGCTTCTTGTCCGGCCTTCTTTAGTGCTTTGGAGAATAGCTTGACTCCCTTCTCTTCTTTGTGGCAGCCCCTCAAATATTGGAATCCTGCCATTATGTCCCCCCTGGTCCTTCTTTTCCTCAAATTAGACACACCCAATTCCTGCAACTGTTCTTCATATGGTGTGGGGTTTTTTTATGTCAGGGTGGAAGTCTGAAGCTGGAGTCAGTCAACTTCACATATTCCGATAAGACCACACGGTTCTCTAAGGTGTTGCGAGAGGAGAGTTCCCTGCCAGTCCACACATTTTTCACGGACTATGTCTTCAGTGAAAGGGTCAAAAGAGTTTGGTTCCTAAATTTACAAGATCCCTGTGGGGGGAAAGAGCGGCATCCTTTCCATCATGGACTCTCCCCTCTTTGCAGCTCATAACTCTGAGCAACAGCATCTCCAAAGCAGAGAACATCATCGAGACTAGACCGTCACTTATCTGAAGTGGGATAGGTTCTTCTGCTTCAGCAGGGGGCTGGACTAGAAGACCTCCAAGGTCCCTTCCAGCTTCCAGGTCTACATTGGGAATTGGGGGAGGGGATTCGCATTACGCAATTGCAAGGCTAATCCCCGGAACTCTTCATTGAAATCTGATTTCCCCCACCTACCCACCCACCCATTCCTTTGACAATATTGTATATTTTGTTTGCATCAGCGTTTCCACAGTATTTGTTCTCAAAGCAGCAAGCATTAAAATAATCGGTGATAAGCACAAAATAATTAAAGCGGGAAACTAATAAAAGGGCAATCTTTAAAATGTTAAGCTATTGAATTAAATTTAAAGATTGGAAAGCATTATGCTTTTCTAAATAAGCTATAATCTCCAATAAAATAAGAGCTCTATAGTTCACAGGTTGAACTGGGGGGGTCCTTCTTCCTCTCTGAGGGTGGGTTTCTTGCAGATGTTTCCTGACCCAACTAGGGAACATCATCAGTGCTAGAAGGGTGGGGGGTTTGTGGAGAAGAGGAAGAGGAGGAGGAGGAGTCCTGTGAGATCCTTGGTGCTCTCTCAGTTTTGTTGTTTTCTTGTAGACATTCTATGACCCAACTAGGGAATATCATCAGTCCTAGAATGGAGTAGGATTTGGGAAAAGAGGGAGGGAGGGGAGAAAGAGAGGGTGACTGTAGGGTCCTTGGTGCTCTCTGAGCTTAGTGTTTCTTGCAGACGTTTCTTCACCTAACTAGGTAACATCATCAATGCTAGAAGGGAGTTCAGCCAACTCCATGGCTTCAGGCCTTTAAAAATCCATTTCTGCTCTAATTTCAAGACAGCTGGAACCGGAAAAGAAATATCCAAGCTCTCTTTTGGTCACTGATTTAAAACTTACAAAGCAGAAAATGTATGTCGCTCGGAGCAAGTTCAGACTAAGGGCATCATTTTCACCTTTTTATTTATTTTTTCCAACTTTACAATAACCAAAATAAACGGCTGGTCAGGAGAGAGAAGATGATGGCCGCTGGTTCTTTTAGCCCCCCAAAATTCAGCCAGATGGATCTGCTTTCAACCGAAGCCTTGGCCGAAATAGCAAACAAAGCTTTTTACTCCAGGCTGAGGGCAGCCAGCTATTAAGCTGTGCCCAAGAAAAGTGCTGCTTTACTTCTTATTTATGTGCCGTTGACATATTGTTGATGATTAAAAAGCTGCCCAGGGCAGCTCCTGGCCCAAAGGAGATTATAGCCTTCAATTCAACTCTTTGAAAGGGAGGGAAAAGAAGAAACGCAGGAAGCTTCAGAGTGGAAGAGAACCAGGGAAGAATTCACACTAATTTAGGTTGTGTAGCAGGGGTGAAATCCAGCAGGTTCTGACAGGTTCTGGAAAACCGGTAGCGGAAATTTTGAGTAGTTTGGAGAACCGGCAAATACCACCTCTGGCTGCCCCCAGGAGTGGGGGGGGAATGGGGATTTTGCAGTATCCTTCCCCTGCCACGCCCACCAAGCCACACCCACAGAACCGGTAGTAAAAAAAAAAATTGAATTCCACCACTGGTTTATAGCCCGTGGGTGGGAGTTGGGGGATCAAAGCCACCCATGGAAACTCACTTCCAGGGCAAGTTCAAACTGTGGAGTCCTCTCATAAAATGGTGGCAAGTTTTCATTCAACAATTTTAGCTGATCTTGCAGGAAAGAAAGGCAGAAGATATTTATAGCCCAGGGGTGAAGTGTGGGGTCTCTGAGCTTAGTGTTTCTTACAGACATTTCATCACCTATCTAGGTAATATCATCAGTGCTAGTAAGGAGTGGGATTTGCTCTCAGTTTATATTCTAGTCTTGTGGCTTGCCCTGTCGGTGTTGATGGGAGTATGCTTGGTGGTTCCTTGATTAGGCTGGAAATTCTCCTAAAGCGCTTCGTAAGTTGATGAGACACTCCAGTAAATGCAATCCCTATAAAACACCTTATAGTAGCACATTTATAAGGCCTGGCTCTTTTTCAGTTCACCAGAAGTCATTAGGAGGGAGATGTAACAGAATAACAGAATTACAGAGTCGGAAGGGATCTTGGAGGAGGAAAACTAATCAAGGAGAGAAGCAACCTAGATCTAAGGAGAAATTTCCTGACAAGGAGGACAATTAATCAGGCTTCCCTCCAGAAGTTGTAGGTGCTCGAACACCAGAGGTTCTTAAAAAGAGACCAGACAGCCACTTGTCCAGAATGGCCCAGACTTGGCTCTCCTGCTTGAGCAGGGGGTTGGACTAGAAGTCCTCCCAAGGTCCCTTCCAACCCCATTCCTAAGAGGCCTGTAAGGGGCATGCATAAACACACCAGCGTGCCTACTGTCCCTGTCCTAATGTTTTTTTTTATTCGTATCCTTTTCATGTATTTTTTTTAAAATTAGATTTATATGCCGCCCTTCTCCGGAGACTCAGGGCAGCTTACAATGCGCCAAGCAATAGCCTTTGTACTTTTGTATATTTATACAAAGTCAGTTTATTGCCTCCACAAACTCGGTCCTCAATTGACCTACCTTAGAAAGGATGGAAGGCTGAGTCAACCTCAAGCCTGGGGAGATTCGGACTTACAGTAATTGCAGGCAGCTGGATGTTAATTAGGGTGCTTAGTCTGCAGAGCTATCCAGGCTCCTATTTATCATTATGTTTACCCTTGTATCTGTCATAAAATACAAGCTTGATGAAATAAATGAATAAAATAAAACTTTAAAAAAAACTCTGTTATTTTGTTAATCAGTGGAACGGTTTGCTTCCAGGACTTGTTAGCGCTCCAACACTGGAAGTTTTTAAGAAGAGACTGGACAGCCATTTGTCTGAAATGGTATGAGGTCTCCTGCTAGAGTAGGAGGTTGGAATAGATGACGTCCAAGGTCCCTTCGCACACTGTTACTCTGTCCTTCTGTTACGTGATCTCACTCCTGGGGCTTGAGGAACAGGTAGCTTTCCCTCCTAGCCCCCTCCCCCTTTCGTCAAATGGAAAGTGAGATCTGCATGAACAAAGCATTATTCAACTGTTCCTAACAATAGCACAAAGTAATGAAAAAAGGCCCGATTCAGACAATAGTCCCTGAATTTTAATGTCTCCCTTAATGTTCTCCATTAAAACAGATCTATATTCATTTTCCAAATTCATTCACATGCAGGCGGGGAGAGAGAGAAAGAGAGATCTCAAAAGAGCTGTCACCCTGAATGTCACCTGGACGAATATTTGGAGACTGGGTAATTCTGAAGAAGATGTAGCCTCTGAGCAGAGGCAGAGTGCCACTTTACCAACAAATAGGAAGCAACGAGCTTCCATTCTATTGGTGTCTTCTAATTTGCCCGGTGCTTTGTTTCTGTGAAAATCCATGGAAAAGCTAGGATGTTGGCCTAAAGAGATCTTTGTGGTTTAATTTTGGATTTAGACAATGCTGGAGAATCCAGCTGGCTGGAGACCAAGCTCTTTTTTATGATGAGCTCCAGGTCTAGTATCTGGTAGGACCCAGATGTGTTTCCCAAGAAGATAAGAACAGGAGCTTGAGACTTGCTGAATTCCATGAACACCTGATCTGTTCCCAGAGGGATCAACAGGATCCGTTATTCAGACCATCAAGGATCTTTTAAGCCCTAGGCAGAGATTTAGCTCTTTTGGAGTTGATGGACCTCTTTTGGCAGCCTCAGACAGCTCAGATGAATCCTGAATTCTGCAGATTTAAGAGGAGACATTTCAGGACCCAACTAGGGAACATCATCAGTGCTAGTAAGGAGTGGGATTTGCTCTCAGTTTATATTCTAGTCTAGTGGCTTGCTCTGTCAGTGTTGATGGGAGCGTGCTTGGTGATTCCTTGATTAGGCTGCTTACCGTTGGCTTGTCAACAACTGCCAAACAAGCCAAGATCAAACAGCCCAACCAAAGAACCTCTAAGACCGTCCCCACCAACTCTCACAGAGCAAGTCCCTAGAACATAAACTGAAAGCAAACCCCACTCCTTACTAGCACTGATGATGTTACCTACTTGGGTCTATCTACCTCAGCATCTACTTCTGTCCTACTATCGCAGCACCATTGAGAGTGTCCTGACATATGGCATTCTTGCATGGTATGGGAGCAGCTCTGTAGCAGACAAAAAAGCTCTACAGAGAATCATTAGAACTGCCCAGAATATCATCGGGCTCCAGCTACCAGCCCTGGATGACATCTTCAAATCTGGCTGTTGCATAACATTCTCAGAGACGCTTCCCATCCTGCTTACCATCTTTTTGGACTGTTGCCTTCTGGCAGAAGATACAGAACAACTCAAACTCGGACCACACGTTTTCTGAATAGTTGTTACCGCAGAGCTATAATTGCACTCAACCATGAACTAAAGGGGCACAACCAGTGAACTGTTGGACAGTGTTATTTGGTCTGTTGTGTGCATGTTTGGGTAGTTTTAGGGGTGGGGAATTGTGGTGGGTGGGAGTGTGCTGGTGATTATATGTGTGGGACCTGGTCTTCGGGTGTCAAGTAAATTTCGTTGTATATGTATACATACAATGACAATAAAGTTTACATATTTATTTATTGGGTCATGAAACCTCTGCAAGAAAACCACCAAACTCAGAGAGCTCCAAGGACCCCTCATTTCAACCCTTTGCTACAAATATTCTCTTTTATTGGCAGATTTAAGATTCTGGCTGGGAAGTCTGAGGATGGAGTCCCAACACATCTGGAGAACATCAGGATGGCACAGACATTCTAGACAATGAAATGACCTGACAGTCACCTCCTCCATTTTGAGGCAGAATTTAAAAAAAAAAAAGGATCCCAACCAAAGTTGGCTTTCCAAGCTGCCTTTGGAGACCTCTTCAGCACAAGAACATCCAGCCTCAGAGTCATTGGTTCTCTTAACAGAATAACAAGAGTTGGAAGGGACCTTGTAGGTCATCTAGTCCAACCCCCCCACCCAAGCAGGAGACCCACCATTTCTGACAGATGGCAGTCCAGTCTCTTCTTGAAAGCCTCCAGGGATGAAGCTCCCACAACTTCTGAAGGCAACTTCTGTTGGTTGATTGTTTTCACTGTCAGAAAATTCCTCCTTATTTCCAGGTTGAATCTCTCCTTTTTCATTATTCCTTGTCTAACCTTTGGGTGCTTTGGAAAATAGTTTGACCCTCTCCTCTCTGTGGCAGCCCCTCAAGTATTGGAAGACTGCTATCCTGTCTCCCCAGTCCTTCTCTTCACTAGACTAGCCAGGCCCAGTTTCTGCAACCGTTCTTCATGTTCTTGTTTCTAATCCCCTCATCATCCTGGTTGCTCTTGTCCAAGTACTTCTGCATCTCTTAACATTAACCTGATACCACCTTTCTACTACAGCTCAAGCACTCTTGTTCTACTAAAACCACCTCTAGAGATGCTTTGGGGCTGCCTCCTTGATTTATTGACCTTGAATAGTCTTTTCTAACCCGTCACCTGGATGTCCACAAATGTCTCATCCTTCCATATCTTGGCAAGAATGCAAGCAACATCTTGGAGGCATGTAGAATATCAGAATTAACCGAGTCGGAAGGGACCTTGGAGTTGGCTTGCCGTGAGATGATGGTGAACCAATTGAATAAATGAATAAATGAACTCCTCCTGGCAGGATGCTGACATTCTTGCTGGCTGCAGGGATAGAAGCATTGAGGGTGTCTTTTCCAATGAAACCACATATCAGAAGCTGAGGGAGAACATATCCCCCCCCCCGTCACCCCACATGGTTGTTTTGGGCTGAAAAAGCATTGAAAGGGTTGAGAAGGGCACTGAGAGGGAGGGGAACCAGCAGACACTCCCTTACGTTTTATTTATACAATTTTCTTTAACATATCTAAGTATTTAATAAAGAGTGTACAGTCTGGATCATTTTATATATACATAATAATAGTAATAATAATATTCTTTACTTGTGTATATATAATAGTATTCTTCGAGCTTCCAGTTTCTACCTTTATGATCTAACCATTGATAAAACAAATCCCAAGTTCAAAAATATTCTGTGTCTTCTCTATCCTTTATCTTTAGTGTTAACCTATCCATTTCCGCACAATCTAATTTTTTTTTTATTATATTTTCATCAACATCTTCTTGAGTCATCAGCTCACCTGGTGGTTGCCATTTGGCCCAAGTCCCTTCCACCCTCTCCAGGATCCAGCTGGCCTTGGCTGACCTCCAAAATCTGCGTAGCATTGGCTCTGGATAGGGCTTGGATGGGACCTTGGACTCAATCTAAGGTAACCTAAAACCAATACAAATTAGTGGCTTCCGATATTTTTCTCAGCAGTTAGAAGTAGGATTATATTTTAACCTCTCTCTAAATTTGCATCGTTTTGCTCTTCTTCCTATAATCTCTCCTGTTCAATCATCCGAGCCATAAATCACCAGTTCATTTTCTTCGTGTTTATGCAAAAAGTCCATAAGAGGTTTGCAGTCGATAACTAATGTGTGTAATGTCTCCTCTCTAATCAGAGAAGTCTGTTCATTCATCCCTGGTGCAATTCATCACCCAAGGTCTGCAGATCGGCCAGGATGGAGGCTGCTTTGGCCAGGTGGGGCTACCCGAGGCTGGTAAAAGTCCAGGTAAAGGAGGCCCCACCTGCTTGGCCTTCTGAAAGAGCCTAAAAAATTGGCTCTGCCAGCTGGCCTGGGGGCAGAATGGGGGCACTCTATGCTGGGGGTGGTGCTGGTGGCAGAAGGTTCCTATCCCCTGATCTCCTATTGTTTTGGTTTTTAGCTTCTTATTTAATCCTCTTGAGCTTCATTGCCTTGTATTATGTTTTTATCATTTTGTAAGCTTGCTACAACTAGTGAGATGAGAGGGAGGGAGGGAGGGAGGGAGGGAGGGAGGGAAGGAAGGAAGGAAGGAAGGAAGGAAGGAAGGAAGGAAGGAAGGAAGGAAGGAGATGAATGAAAGGGAGGGAGGAGATAAAGAGCAATGGAGAGGAGGAGGAGGAAGGAGGGAGAGAGGGAGGAAGGGTAGAGGAAGAGAAGAGGAGAAGAGAAGAGAACGAGAGGGGGAGGGGGAGGGGGAGGGGAGGAGAGGAGAGGAGAGGAAGCAAGGGGGGAAAGAGGAAGGAAGGAAGAGAAGAGAAGAGAAGAGAAGAGGAGGGGAGGGGAGGGGAGGGGAGGGGAAGGGAGGGGAGGGGAGAAGAAGGGAGAAGAAGGGAGAAGAGGAGAGAGGAAGGAGGCTCTAAGGCTTCGTGGCAACGGTGAGGCAGCCCAAGGTGGCTTCAGCCAGGTTCGCTTCAGAGTTGACATAAAGTAGGGAATTGCTGTTTCATCTCTTTGGCCCTTGGCCAGGGCTCCCTCACAGCGGCCAACTTCCTGACACCTTCCATCTGTCCTGCTGCTGGGTTTGGTCAGAGCACCAATGACCTGCAACATCCATGGGGAAATCAGCTCTTCGTGTACACACGGTCCTCGGCCCGCCTTCCCCAGCTGCAGCAATTGTGTTTGTGTCGCATTTGTGCCAACCGTCTCCCTGTGCAATGGGCATAACTGTGGGCTTCTTGATCCCATGCCCACCTTTGGCTCTGCAGGGGACCCAGGTGTATGTTAGGAGTGCCTCGAAAACAGATGCATGTTGTGGCCTGTCGGTGGCCTGCACAGATCGTGGCTGATCCCGACGATGAGGAGGCTGGTGTGGGGTCGCGCCAGCAGCCTGTGCAGCCAGCACTTGCGTTGGACAGTGAGGAGGCTGAAGAGGATTGTGGTGCCAGAGGCAGAGACTCAGCTTGGGCCTTCAGAACCTCCAGAGGCTCCTTCAAGTGGAGAGAGTGAAGTGGAGGAGCCTCTTCTCAATGCTCGAGCACGCAGGGCTGCCAAAAGGCAGGAGTGGCTACTCAGGAGGAGGAGGTCTCCTTGAGGGTAAGGTTTGAGGATAATTGGCCATTCCCTTAGCCTATTTAAATCACACTCAGTAATTTCTTGCTGGAATCAACGTGTAATTATTACAGAGCATTTTTGAAGAGTGAGTGTCTTATCATATCTTGTTTTCTGGGCTGGTTGCTAACCTTTGCCAGACTTTGTTTATTCTTGGTACGTTATAACTTTGATAAGGACCGTTGGTGTGTGTCACAATCCTTGGGAATCTGGAGCTGGGGCAGAACAGTGCAATGGCATTACAGATAGACCTTAACGTACAACCACAATCCAAAATTTCCATTTCTATGATCACAGGTCTCCATCTCATCAAGACCAAAGTAAGTCTGAAATGGCATAGGACTGTGATGGTGAACCCACAGGTGGCCCACAAAGACTTCTCTGGGCACGCCAGCCATCGCCCAGCCCAACTCAACTGTGCATGCTTGTGCCTCCCACTGGCCAGCTGGACTTTGGGTCTCTGCCGCAGATTCCCGTGCAGTTATTGCCCCCCAATACATATACCTTTCTCCTCCATTTTTGCCTCCTGTGCCTCCCCCAATCTCTGCAGGTTCCACCTTCTGCAGTGCCTCTCTGTGGCAGAAATGCAGGAGAAAACTAGGGCAAACTGAGGAGATCGGGGAAGGCACGGAAAGCAAAAAGGCAGGAGAACCAACCTGGAAGCCAAAACGGGGCAGGGGGATGGGGCGCATGCACAGGAATAAGCACACATACTGTACACAGGGGGCACTTGCATTGCATTTTGATGATCGGGGGACGCGCATTCGCACTCGGCACCAAAAAGGTTAAGCATCGCTGGTATAGGATCTCCTGCCAGGGGGTTGGACTAGAAGACCTCCAAGGTGCCCTCCAACCCTCTTATTCTATGATGTCCTCCTGGCTCACTCCAGAGGGTCTCCTAAGAACCTATCCTCACTTGCCACATGCAGCGAGGGATCCTGCCAAAATGTGTAACGACTTAGTTCGCCAGATTAAACTATTCAGCAATTAAAGCTTTAAAAAATAAATATTCCAGAGCTGTTGACCTCAGAAATGGTGCTGTGGTTTGCCCTGGAATTGTATAGAATCTCCCGTTGGGGGGTGGGGGTGGGGGGTTAGACTAGATGACCTCCAAGGACCTCCCAACCCTCTTATTCTATGTCCTCTTGACTTATTCCAGGGGGATGGTCTTAACCGCACAGAAGGTCTCCTAAGAACTTATCCTCCTCATAGTTAGGGATCCTGCCAAAATTTGTAATTACTTGGTTCGCCAGATTAAGCTATTCAGCGACTAAAGTTGTTTTTTTTTTAAATAGAAATTCAGAGCTGCTGACCTCAAAAATGGTTCTGGGGTTTGCACAAAACCTCATTAAAGCTAAACTTTTCTCCCAACAAATCAAGAATTTGGGGGGAACCTTAACATTTATGCAGATTTTTAAAAGTTTTGGGGGGAGTGAGAATCATCCGACCCCCCAAATGGGTATAGATTCATGATGTGTGTGTGTGTGTTTTTGTGTGTTTTCAGGGGAAGACACAAATTAGAAACAGTGAAGTCCAGGCGACATAAATAGCACAAATGGCCATTCATTGTTTTTTTTTTTAAAGAAGAAAAAAATGTCTCTTTTGCACGGAGTTGATTAATATTTTGCAGCTGCCTCAACACAACTTTCTGTGTACAGGGTTGGCCCCACCCCTGCAGGTTGTTAGAAAAGCAGTCAAGACCTGGAGCTTTTCCTGGGTCAGCAGTGAACAGGGCCGCCAATTAATGAGTTATACTTCAGCTTTAGAGTCGGTTTTAATACTCTGTGCTGTTCGTGGTTTGCATTTGTGTTCTTCAGGTTTTCGTCTGCTAACCAGAGTCACGTTGTTTAAAAGACGCAGCCGAACGAATGCGCTAAATAAAATTAATGGTGTCTTATCTGAGCTGCTGAGAAATATTTGAGTTTGTACAAGACACAACGTACTGAACCGTAAGCCAACCAAACGGCTGGATTCGGAAAACGTTTAAGCCATTATCCTCATCATAACCGCAAGCAGAGTTTGAGCTTTGCACAATTGATAAAAAGCCACAATGACAAGAGAGAACAGAGAACGTAAAATAATAGGGCTGTTGTTACCTTCTAGGCAGTTCTTGGTATTTGGTAGTTGAACTACCAAAAAGGTAACAAAACTTCCCATCAACATTGATGGAGCAAGTCAGTTGTACATAAACAGAGAGCAAACCCTATTCCCTTCTAGCACTGATGATGTTACCTGGAAGAAAACAACCACAGTTATTTTCCCAAGGACCCCACAGTCCTCCTCCTCCTCCTCTCTGTAAACTCTCTCCTTTCTAGCACTGATGATGTTACCTAGCTGGGTCATGAGATGTCTGTAAGAAAACCAACAGGCTCAGAGGGCACCAAGTTCAACCTTGAGCTACAGACCAGTGATGGGTTTCACTTGCCTTTGCTACTGGTTTGCTCATGCGCAGAGACTTCTGTGCATGTGCAAAGCATATTTGATGACCTCTGGGTGGGTAGGCGGAGTCTCCTGCCACCACTGCTACCGGTTCTCCCATTTGTAGCAACCCCCCACTGCTACAAACCTTCTCTTCTATCACTATTACTTTTAATCCAACATGGGACAGAATTAGGCACACTCACCATGGTTGGTCCTCCAAAGCTGGGAAGATCTGCATTTACAACATCTATTCCTCTAGACCAGTGATGGCTAATCTTTTTGCTGTCATGTGCCAAAAGCGTGGGGAGCGTCACCCACATGTGTGCCCATACCCATAATTCAATGCGCTCTGCCCCTTGTGCATGTGTGTGCCCCCCACCACCACTTTTAGCACGTGATGGCACGGTGGGCCCAGTAGGCCTCTTTTTCACCCTCCCCAGGCTCCAGAGGCTTTCTAGGAGCCTGGCGAGGGTGAAAATGGCCTTCCCCACCTCCCTGGAGGCCCTCCGGAGGCCAGAAATAGCCCATTTCCCTACTTCCGGTAGGACCGAAAGGCCCAAAAATCAGCTGGCTGCCACACAGATACGTGCTGGAGCTGAGCTACGGAAATGCTCGTGTGCCCGCTGATATGGCGCCGTGTGCCACCTGTGGAACCCGTGCCATAGGTTCACCATCATAGCTCTAGACCATTGTTTACAGCGCTTTCTATTCACCATTCTCTCTCCAGAGATCACATCAGAACCAGGTTTTGAACTTCCCCCATGGACTTCTCCTGAGGACAAGGGCAGGCCAAGTGATTTTTCAACCTCCCTTCCTCACAGCCAGGCCTTCTTTCTGTTCCGACAGAGGCCTAAGCATGGGAAGGAAGGGGCCAAAGCCTTGAAGGACATTGTGCCAGCTGGGTTGGGAAAAGGGGGGGTGGGAAAATCACGCCTGCGGTTGAGGGTATCTCCCACAAAACCGAAGAGGACTTTTGGACATTCCTTTATCCTTCTATGAAAGCCCCTGAGATATTAAAGAGCACTGTGAAACTCATGATGACAAATTCATTCAAGACCCACATGGGGTCTTTGTGCGAATGGAATGCAAAGGTGAGGAAGCCCCAGACCAAGGGGGGGATTCTTGACCCCCAAAATACCAAGCCCAGCATGAGCTGAAGAACGCCATCAACACCCGTGTCCTGAAAGCTCATTGCTGTGAGCTTGGAGTCCTTTGCCTGACATTCTTCCCCTCCCTTTGTAGAGCAAGCAGGCTTGTCCCTTCCTGGCTGACCTCTGGCTCAGCAGATTTGTACAAACAATGCTCAGCAGTCATGAGTTTTGTCAAGGATGACAGACATGGGGCACAGGGGGTGGAGGAGATGCAAGGCCTGGCTGGAACAGCTGCCTTCTCAGTGACTTCAAGCACCTTGTCAGGACCTGGTTGAGCTGCTGCAGGGATCATAGGGCTGGAAGGGACCATGGATATCTTCTAATCTAGTCCTCCAGGAGATCTGACTCCATCCCAGATACAGGGCTGTCCAGTGTTTTTTCTTGAAAGCCTCCAGTGATGGAGCACCCACAACTCTTGGAAGTGAGATGTTCCAGTAGTTAATTGCTCTCACTTAGTTTCTCCTCTGAGGAGCTTCCAGACAGGACAAAAAGTAATTGTCCTGTGTCATGCCCCCGTCGGACCTTGAATCTGCAGGGAAAATGAGCTGGAACTGGAGCTGACAGAGATGGAGGGGGCGGCTTCCTTGGCTTTAGAGGAAAATGGGGACAAGCAGAGCCAGGCAAGCCAGGGCCTTTCAGGATTGGGTCATCTTGTAGGCAGGGAGGAATTGGGAGCCTAAGCGGTGAACCTGAGAGATAGAGCTCAGGCAATGAGCAAGGACCACCCCCTCCTGATCCTTGAACACAGAGAGTGGAGAGAAGGCAGGAACAGCGCAGACTGACCAGACTACTTGGGAGGAGAGCGCCCCGCCCCTCTTCACAAGGCACACCTGGGGACTGAGATTGAGGGGAGGGGCATTTGTCGGGAACAAACACTCAATTCACGGAGTGTTGAGTACCAGTGTTTGAACTTTCCTGGATTCCTTGCATTCTTTCTGGATTTCTGGATTACTTGCCATGCTCCCTTGCTTCCTGGACTCTTCAGCTTGCCCTGCTGGATTTCTTGCAGTGCAGCCATGGTGTTTATAGCTGCCCTCAGCTGAGAGCTGGACTGAAGAAGCGATGAGTGGTCAGAGGGAGATCCAACCTGGAAATGAGGAGGAATTTCCTGACAGTGAGAACAATTAATCAGCGGAAAGGTTTGCTTCTAGAAGTTGTGGTTGCTCATTCCTGGAGGTTTTCAAGAAGAGGTTGGACAACCAATTGTCTGAAATGGTACAGGGTTTCCTGCTTGAGCAGGGGTTGGACTAGAAGACCTCCAAGGTTCCTTTCAACTCTGATTCTATTCTATTCTATTCTATTCTATTCTATTCTATTCTATTCTATTCTATTCTATTCTATTCTATTCTATTCTATTCCATTCCATTCCATTCCATTCTATTCTATTCTATTCTATTCTATTTGCCATGGTGGTGCACTGGTTAGAGTGCGGTATTGCAGGCTACTTCTACTGACTGCTGGCTGCCTGCAATTTGGCAGTTGGAATCTCACCAGGCTCAAGGTTGACTCAGCCTTCCATCCTTCCGAGGTGGGTAAAATAAGGACCCAGATTGTTGGGGGCAAGAGGCTGACTCTGTAAACTACTTAGAGAAGGCTGTAAAGCACTTTGAAGTGGTATATAAGTCTAAGTTAGGGTGAAATGCTACTGGTTCACACCAGTTTAGGCAAACTGGTAGTGGCGGTGGCAGGTGTTTCGGAGAACCGGTAGCAGTGGCAGTGCGAGGCTCCGCCCACCCGCCCGGATGTTATTACTTCCTGATTTTAACCAGGAAGTAACCTGTTTTTACCCTCTGTGCATGCACAGAAGGCTTTGTGCATGCGCAGAGGGTCCAAAATTGCACGTGAGGCACATGCGTGGTGTGTACACTTCCGAACCGGTAGGGAAGGTAAGTAGATTTCACCCCTGGTCTAAGTGCTCTTGCTATTCCATTCCATTCCATTCCTCCTGTTCTCCTCTCCTCTCCTCTCTTTTTCTGCTCAGACTTCTCAGGTGAAACCTCAGGCAGCCTCAGTCCCAGAGCCTCCTGGCCCCAACCCCAGAGGTGTCTCCTTCCCAGTTCTCACCTATTGTCTTGACATCTCCCTCACCTCCTCCACTTCCCCGCCTCTTCCCCCCCTTTTGATTAAAGCCTTCTGGTGTTTCTCACGATCCCTCCTAGCTTTTGCCTCTCTGTTTTCCGCAAGTCCATTTTCAAAGGAAATAACTCTCCGTTACTGGAAGAGATTTCATCACCTCTTCTGCCCTTCTCAGCTTTTCACACCGTTCATCAACAAGTTGATAAAGAGCCGGGCTGTCTGAAGCCTTCTGCATTCCACTTCCTTCATCCCTACCATCCTTCATTTCTCCAGGTTTGATCCATAACAGGATGCTGCCCCTTTGGCCTCAGGCATTTATTTTCTTGTCTCTGGGGGAGGAAGTTGTCCAATAGCTTTGAAAATCCTGAGTAAATTGTGCCCAAGTGGTTTTTCTGATTCCTTTTCTCTGTTAACTCTTTTCTAGGCCAAAAAAAACTTCCATACTTCCCATGGGTGGTTATGCAGGCCAAGGACCATCTCTTCTCTGTCCTGGATCCTGAAATCAAATGGGTTGGGCCACTTTTGCAAAGCGTCCCAGGTTTTATATCTCAGCAGGAAAAACCAAAGGTACAGGTACAGATTAGGTGAAACCTGGCTCAAAAACAGCAAGTGTGAGATGGACCTTAGAGTCCGACTAGACGATCCCTTAAACAGGAGCCGGTTGTGTGCGGCAGTAGCAAAAGAAACTAATTCAATCCTTGGTTGCATAAACAGAGGCATAGAATCAAAATCATGTGAAGTATTAGTACTGCTTTGTAGATCTTTAGTAAGGCCACACCTGGAATACTGCATCCAGTTGTGGTCACCACATCACAAAAAAGGTGTTGAGACTTTGGAAAAAGTGCAGAGAAGAGCAACTAAGATGATTAAAGGCCCGGAGACTAAAACATATGAAGAACAGTTGCAGGATTTGGGTTTGGCCAGAGAAAAGAAGGACTAGGGGGCACATGATAGAAGTATTCCAATATTTAAAGGGCTGCCCCAATGAAGAGGGAGTCTATCTATTCTCCAAAGAATATGTGGGTGGGACAAGAAGCAACGGATGGAAACTAATCAAGGAGAGAAGCAACTTAGAACTAAGGAGAAATTTCCTGACAATGAGGACAACTAACCAATGGAACAGCTTGCCGCCAGATGTTGTGGGTGCTCCATCACTGGAGATTTTTAAGAAGAGATTGGACATCCACATGCCTCAAATGTAGAAGACCTTCAAGGCAGTGGTGGAATTCAATTTTTATTATGACCAGTTCTATGGGCGTGGCTTGGTAGGTGCAGTGTGGCATGGCATGGCTTGGTGGCCGTGGCATGGTGGGCATGGCAGGAGAAGGATACTGCAAAATCCCCATTCCCTCCCCACTCCTGGGGCCAGCAAGATGTGGTATTTGCCGGTTCTCCCAACTACTCAAAATTTCTGCTACCGGTTCTCCAGAACCTGTCAGAACCTGCTGGATTTCACTCCTGACTCCAAGGTCCCTTCCAGCAATATTCTGATTGATTGATTGATTGACTGACTGATTGATTGATTGATCCAAATCATGGTCTAGTTCTTATTCTTCTACTATGTTCAGTGGTCCTTTCTAAATCATAAGCAGTAATTAAGTCCTGAGTGTTCTCCTCACCAGTTGGATCTTCTCCTCCTAATCCTACCAATTTCCCAAGAAGCTTCAGAGGGAGATCCAACCTGGAAATAACTAGGAATTTCTTGACCGGGAGAACAATTAGTCAGCAGAATAACTTGCCTCAAGAAGTTGTAGGTTCTCCATCACTGGAGGCTTTTAAGAAGAGATTGGCCAACATTTGTCTGGAATGGTATAGGGTTTCCTGCCAGAGCAGGGGTTGGACTAGAAGACCTCCAAGGTCCCTTCCAACTCTATGATTCTATGATTCTGACACTATGACCGTCACTTTCTCAAGGATGCTACACCTTCAGGTTATCTTATCTATTTTTTCCCCACCTGTTGGACACACCTGGATGCAGCCTCCTGATATTCCCAACCACAATAATTTGCTAAATGTTCCTGACACCCTGGGCATCTCTCTTCCAAGATGGAGCAGCCTGGCTGGATGCCAACCTGAAGGCCCCACACAGCCCCCCTCCCCACACCCCATCACCAATCAGCACCTAAATGGAAAAGATTGAGAGAATCCAATTAGCTTCCTGCTAGCACAGCTTTACCTTTTTATTCTTTCAATCAAAGATCTGATGAGCCCTCAGAGACCAAACAACCATCTTTGATTATCATCTTTCAAGGCAGAGCTTAGACCCAAAACAGCAGCAGAGTTCCGTGGGTGGAACTCAATCCAACCTTCCTCATCCAGGCTGTATAGAGGCTTTTCCACGAGGGCCCCTGGGACATCCCTGGAAGTTTGATGTTAACCAAGATGGTTACTCAACCATGGCAACTCTAAGCCTTCATGAGCCTCGGTGGCACAGTGGTTAGAGTGCAGGACTGCAGACTACTTCTGCTGACTGCCTGCAGTTTAGCAGTTCAAATCTCGCCAGGCTCCAGGTTGACTCAGCCTTCCATCCTTCTGAGGTGGGTAAAATGAGGACCCAGATTGTTGTGGAGGACAAGAGGCTGACTCTGTTAACCACTTAGAGAGGGCTAGGAAGGACTGTGAAGTGATATATAAGTCTAAGTGCTATTGCTATTGCTAAGATGAATGGACACCACTGACTGGAGAATTCTGGGAGTTGGTCCACAAACATTAGAATTGTCGAGCTTGAGAAATATGTTCAAGACATTCAGTTCCTATCAAAAAAGGCTCTTTTTTTAATTTTTTGAATAATATCTTTATTAAATATTTACAGTAAAATTAACACACAATAAAGATTGGAAAACAATATAAATGGTGAAATGTAGAAACACATAAACACAAGACTAAAATGAAACAACAAACACGAGTAACTGAGAGTTAAGCTCAATCTCCAATTAATAATAACCAATGTCGTCCAAACCAAGCATTTCAATACAATCAATTTCTATTAACTATCTACAAAACAATTGGCCTGTTTTTGTCAAAATTTTAAGGAATCATATAGCCTAATAAATATCTAATTAATCTAATTAGATGATCTTATCACCCATTTCCTAGGTTTAACCTTCTTTTGAGCCAGACAAAGCATCTGTTCCAACTTCTATTATATATTGAATCTTTCTTGTCTTTTAAGATATACGTTAATCTATCCATCTCAGCACATTGAAGAATCTTGTTTATTATCAGATGGTCGGGAGGCTCTTTGTGGCTCTTGTTTTCCCTCTAGAAGGGTTCCTGGAGAAATACCATTTGTTTCTGTCTCCCTGACATCTGCCTTCTCTCTTTGGCCTTCATTCTGTGGACTCAAGTTCTCTCACCAAAGCCTGGACACCCACAACTTTCTACTAGCAGTAGATTTCACCTTATGGGATCCTTGGTGGTGACTAAGTTTGGTTCTTTTCTTGTGGGCATTTTATGACCCAACAGCACTGATGATGATACCTAGATGGGTCATGAAGCATCTGTAAGAAAACAACCAAGTTCAGAGAGCACCAAGAACTCCATAGTCCTCTCTTCCTCCTCCTCCTCCTCCTCCTCCTCCAGCACTGATGATGTTCCCTAGTGGGGACATGAAATTTCCGCAAGATAAAACCCCCAAGTTCAGAAAACACCAAGGACTCCACACTTCAACCCTGAGCTACAGCGGTTCTCTTCAACAGTTACATTTCCCCTTTTTTCTGCTGCTTACCTGGAAATATCTCTGTACTTTGGCAACCTCTTTCTCTCCCGCCTCCCCAAGTCATTCTCTTTTCTCCCAGCAATTGTTAACTCTGAACATTTTCCCAAAATGCCCTCATTGGCTAAAGCGTGGCCTTCCCACCCATGTTTACCATTTTCCCCCTGTCCCTGGGGAAACTTCCACATGCCCGTCTTCACCCAGACCCCACCCCCACATTAGCTAGAGTGTTAATGTTTTAGGATCTGCGGGATAAAACATACAAAGAACATTTGTGGGTATTGGGTATGTCTAGTCTAGTGAAAGGAAAGACTAGAGGTGGCATGATAGCAGTGTTCAAATCTCCGAGGGGCTGCCCCAAAGAAGAGGGGGTCAAGCAATTATGCAATTATGCAATTATGTGAATTCGAGGCTCAAGGTTGACTCAGCCTTCCATCCTTTCTAAGGTAGGTAAATTGAGGACCCAGTTTGTGGGGGCAATAAGCTGACTTTGTATAAATATACAAAAGTATGAAGGCTATTGCTTAACACATTGTAAGCCGCCCTGAGTCTCTGAGAAGGGCGGCATATAAATCTAATTTTTTAAAAAAAAGCTATTCTCCAGAGCACCAGAAGGCAGGAGAAGAAGCAATGGATGGAAACTCATCAAGGAGAGAAGCAATCTAGACCTAAGGATAAATTTCCTGACAGTGAGAACAATTAACCAATGGAACGACTGATTAACAAATGAATCAATGGAATGGCTTCCCTCCAGAAGTTGTGGGTGCCCCAACGTTGGAAGTTTTTAAGAAAAAGCTGGGCAACCATTTGTCTGAAATGGTATAGGATCTCCTGCTTGAGCAAGGGGTTGGTCTAGAAGACCTCCAAGGTCTCTTCCTGCGTTGTTATTCTGTTCTGTTGTTCTGTTATTCTTTCTGAGGCCACATGCATCCATCACATCAACCCCAAAGACAATCGGGAATCGTATAGGATCTCCTGCCAAGAGCAGGACGTTGGGCTAGATGACCTCCAAGTTTCCTTCCTTCTTTCATATGCTGTCAAAGAGGATATGCAGCATCTGCATTTCTGTTTTAGTGGCCCTTCCTCTGGGTAAATGCTGCTTCTGTTTGAAGGCTTCCAGGAAGCCGTGTGATTTTTAATTTCTGGGAAGTGTGTCTTGCTATTCTCTGGTTTTTTCTTTCCTTGTTTTCTTTGGAGAAGGTGCAGTTCTGCTGGAGAACTTGCAAGCTAGAGACCCCAGCCCCATCTGCCTCGACATGTGGACACACGTAGCGTATCGGATGACCTCTGAAACAATCCAGCATGGAGAACCTTCCTCCATACAAATCAGCTTTTCAAAATTTGCTCCAGAGACCGTTTCTGAGCCTCCTGCATGTGAAATGAGCTGCTTATCTAAAAGCTAAACTCAACTGTCATCTTTGATGGCTATTCAGGGTGCAGAAATGGGCTTTCACCATCCAAGCATCTTCTGGCAACCCAAAAGTATTTTTTTCAAGAGGCAACATGACTTTCTTTGTTATTCCTTGAAGACGTTTCGCCTCTCATCCAAGAAGCTTCCTCGGTTCTTCTTCAGTCAGAAGGAGAAATTTCCTGACAGTGAGAACGATTAACCAGTTGCCTCCAGAAGTTGTGGGTGCTCCAACACTGGAAGTTTTCAAGAAGAGACTGGACAATCATTTGTCTGGGATGGAATAAGGACTGCAGGATCCAATCTGGGTCGGTCACTGAGGCCAGAGGTTTGGTCTTCCAAGCTTTTGAACTCGTGCCGAAGTCCATCCTGAGGGAACTTCTCTCTCACCTGTGTTGTACATTCTGGTGAGGGAGAAATTCCCTGAAGATGGGCTCCAGCACAATTTCGAAAGCTCAGAAGACTAAACCTCTGGTTCCACCAGTGACTGACCTAGATTGGATCATACAAAATTATCCTGAGATACATATTGTTTATTGGTTTATTGGTTCGATTTATATGCCGCCCTTCTCCGGAGACTCAGGGCGGCTTACAACGCGTTAAGCAATAGCCTTCACACTTTTGTATATACCTGCTTAGTAGGGCTTTTGCTCCCCACCCCCACCCCAAGCGGTGTTCTATTTTATACAAAGTCAGCTTATTGCCCCCACAAACCGGGTCCTCATTTCACCTACCTTGGAAGGATGAAAGGCTGAGTCGACCTTGAGCCTGGTGAGATTCGAACTTACAGTAATTGCAGACAGCTGGTGTTAATCACAATGCTTTAGTCTGCTGAGCCACCAGGCCCTTTAACAGCACTTTAGTCCACTCCACCATCAATGCTCTTCATATGTCCCAAAGGTGCTTTTTCAAGGTGACCTGAATGACTGAGAACCTCCATAGACACTGGGAAACATAAATTTGCCTTCATTCAGAATAAGAACTCTTGCCTTGGGCAGATGGTGGGATTATAAGACCTCCAATGTCCCTGCCAGCCCTAGGATTCTATGATTCTACCTCCTTTACCATCTGATTGAAGAACCTGGGAAGGGCAGAACAATCTTCTCTTCCTATTATGGTCAAGGAAAAGATATTTCCAGACTACTCCATTCATGATCTCCAGGAACTGATATTGAAGACTACTTTGGATCAGGGGTGAAATCCAGCATGTTCTAGAGAACCGGTAGTGGAAATTTTGAGTAGTTCAGAGAACCAGCAAATACCACTTCTGGCTGATCCCAGAGTGGGGTGGGAATGAGGATTTTGCAATATCCTCCCCCTGGAGTGGGGTGAAAATGGAGATTTTGCAGTCTCCTTTCCCTGCCGTGCCCATCAAGCCACATCCACCAAGCCACGCCCACAGAACTGGTAGTTAAAAAAAAATAATTTCACCACTGCTTTGGATGCTCTTGGTGTTGTGATCTAGACCCAAGTAGTTATTACCAGACACAATCAGTCCTAAACAAACATAGTTTATTAGAACAGCTGAAAATTACTTCATTCTCAGCTTAGTCCAAATTAATTCCAAAAACAAGTCCTTCAGAAAAAGTCCTTCAGCCTTATCACCAACCTTTGTCTTCTTTGGCACCCTGCCAAAGGCCTTTCTTGGCAAAGCCCCACAAAGTTCAGAAACAAGAGACGCCGACAAGAAACAAATGTAGCAACGTTGCTTTTCTACAAAGAGCCCAACACCCCTTGCTGGTCTTTTACGCCTTCTGGAAGGCGTAAATCATCTCATGGCCTTACTCCCGAGTCGTCCTTTTTGCTTTAGCTGCTCTTGCCTTCTGGCAGCTCTTCACATGCGTGTACTAGGAACAGATTCCCCCTGATCCTCTCCCTCTCTGCTGTCCACCTCTGGAGGCTCCAGAGTCTGCGCATCGCGCCCAGATGGCCCTGGCCCCATCTCTGCCTCTGATGCAGAACCCTCGTCTAGGCCTTCCCCAGACTCCAGGACTGGCCAGTGATTGATGCTGGCTGACTGGGGAATTCTGGGAGTTGAAGTCCACCTATCTTAAAGCTGCCAAGCTTAAGAAACTCTCCCTGTATCAAAGGGTTGCCATGGTGGCCTTGGCTAATCACTCGATGCTCATCAGCCAGGAGAAGACTCCTCCTGTCCCCAGAGAAGCATTTCTACAAATAACTAGGATGCAAGATGCAATGCAGCCCACCCGCTTCCTTTTCCAACCTTTTTTTTTTTAATTCAAAAAGATTTATAAATAAAGCAGGTGAGCTGGGTGCCCGGTGGGTGTTCTGGTGAGCTGCACTTCTTAGACGTGAATTGTAATTGGTGTAAATGAGTAGATGAAAAGAGCCTGTTGGGTGTGTAGGCAGATGGCTCACTAGCCCTTGAAGTCTTCCTGGAACGTCCTCCTCCATCCTCCCTGGATCTGAGCTTTCCCTTCCTTTCCCTCCTACGTTCCTTGGGAGCCTTAGAAGATGTTTAACAGAATAACAAGAGTTGGAAGGGACCTTGGAGGTCTTCTGCTCCAACCCCTGCTCAGGCAGCAAACCCCTTACCAATTTAGACTTAGACTTAAAATAACTCTATTGTCACTTTGAATGTACACTAATCGGCATTCATTAAAATGAAATTCCATTGCATACATGTCCCAATGGTGGTGTTTTTTTCTGGAAGCATCTGTACTTTCTTGGAATAGAATAGCACAGTTGGAAGGGACCTTGGAGGTCTTCTAGTCCAACCCCCTGCCCAGGGAGAAAACCCTACACCACTTCAGGCAAATGGTTATCCAACATCTTCTTTAAAACTTCCAGTGTTGGAGCATTCACAACTTCTGGAGGCAAGTTGTTCCACTGATTAATTGTTCTCACTGTCAAGAAATTTCTCCTTACTTCTAAATTGCTTCCCTCCTTGATTAGTTTCCATCCGTTTCTTCTTCTCCTACCCTCAGGTGCTTTAGAGAACACCTTGACTCCCTCTTCTTTGTGGCAGCCCCTGAGATATTGGAAGACTGCTATCATGTCTCCCTGAGTCCTTCTCTTCATCAAACTAGACATACCCAGTTCCAGCAACCGTTCTTCATATGTTTTAGCCTCCAGTCCCCTAATCATCTTTGCTGCTTTTCTCTGCACTCTTTCCATAGTCTCAACATCTTTTTTTAATATTGTGGTGACCAAAACTGGATGCAGTATTCCAAGTGTGGCCTTACTCTTGTTTTTCTCTTCGAAGACATTTTGCTTCTTATCCAAGAAGCATCTTCAGCTCTGACTGGATGGTGGGGAAGGGAAGGATTTATACTCTTTGCAGACAGCTAGTCATTTGCATCCTTTTAGAGGGTCCTTGAGACCACTTGGAGGTTTTTCTGTGTCCTGAGGATCACCTGAGTAGTGCAAATGGTTCCTGTAGCCTGCAATTTTTTTCTCTGGAAACCTATTCTTACTCCCACACCATTCCAAGGGTGTTCAGCTGAAGATGCTTCTTGGATGAGAAGTGAAACATCTTCAAAGAAAGAACAAAAAAGTCCAGTTGCCCCCAAGGGAAAAAAAACTCACCTTTGGGACAACCATGACCTGAATAACAGAATCTCCACAGACTTCCCGTTGCCTGCATCTCTCAAAGGGTCACCACCTCCAGTATACGCTACGTAGGCATGGCAAAATGAATAAGTAAATACAAAATTATACATAGACCCATATATATTATATGACACCGAGAAACAACACCGTCTAGTTCAGACAGATTTCAGACTACTCTCTTTTTAAAAACCTCCAGTAATTGAGCACCAACAACTTCTGGAGGGAAGTCGTGTCACTGATTGTGGTAATTGTTCTAACTGTCAGGAAATTTCTGCTTAAGAGAAATTGCTTAGGAGAGATTATTACTCTCCTTGGTTACTTTCCAGCCATTGTTTCAGAACAGGTTGAACACCCCCCCCACCCCTCTTCTTTATAGGAGCCCTCCAAATAGTAGAATCCTGCTATCATGTCACCCCTAGTCCTTCTTTTCTCCAAAGGGGCCAGACCCATTTTTTAAAAAAATTTGATTTATATGCCGCCCTTCTCCAGAGACTCAGGGTGGCTTACAGTGCATTAAGCAATAGCCTTCATACTTTTGTATATTTTACAAAGTCATCTTATTGCCCCCACAATCTGGGTCCTCAATTTATCTACCTTAGATAAAGGCTGAGTCAACCTTGAGCCTGGCGAGATTCGAACTTACAGTAATTGCAGACAGCTGGTGTTAATCACAGTGCTTTAGTCTGCTGAGCCACCTGCAACTGTTGTCCGTATGGTTTAGTCTCCAGGCCTTTAATCTCGTTGTTGCTCTTCTCCGCATTCTTTCCACAGTCTGAACATCTTTTTCTTACATTGTGGTGACCAAAACTGGATGCAATATTCCAGGTAGTCTGGGATTACAGACAGTGAGGGGTCCTTGGTGCTCTCTGAGCTTGCTTGTTTTCTTGCAAAACTTTCATGACCCAACAGCACTGATGATGTTCCCTAGTTGGGTCATGAGACGTTTGCAGGAAAACCAACCTCAGAGAGCACCAAGGACCGCTCATTTTGAGCCTGAGCTACAAATATTCTTCTTTATTGGTATTACAGGCAGGCATAACCATAATTGGAACCAGAATTTCTGCTACTAAGCAAGGTGGCCGTTAAGTGATTCACGCCTGTTTTGACTAGGGTTGCCAGGTCTGCTTCCAAAAAATAGCGGACAAGTGGGGGGGGGGGAGGTGTTAAGTAGTAAAAAAATAAAAAAAAATTACAATTAAATTATGTATTTTCTTACAAACATTTTAACACGTATTAAAATAATCACTTCAAAACTTTACTTAAAATTCAAAACATCAAATATATTATAATAATATGTAAAATATTAAATTACATTTTACTTTGCTGTCATGTGTATTTTTTATTTGACTGCACAGCTTTGATCAATTCTTTGTGTTTAAGGAATAATACTTTAATTTCAGTACAGCGTTGAGAAATATTAAAAAATATACAAAGTTCACTTCAAACTGATGGTACAAGCAGTCAGTTATGTTCGTCAGTCCACAAATTTCCCATGACACTGAAAATACGTTCAACGTTTGCATTTGATACCGGAATTGATGCACAATATTGGAACAGTTTCAGTAAACTCAGAGCTGGCTCTTTCTTGAAAAAGTACGTCCACTTATCAAGGGATGAATCGCCCTGCAGATGAGCATAAACTTCTTCTAAGGCAGAAATTTCATCAAAGAGAGTGTTGGGTGGAAGTTCTTCTCGCCATGGTGATAATAACCAGATGTTCGTCATTTCTTCTAAAGTTGGAGGATTATCGCGATCAATTAGATTGAAATGACTTAGCCTCTCATCTACTGAATCGGTGAAATTATACCACTTTTCTAGGTAAGCAATGGCTTTTTGATACACGTCGATGGCTTCTTTCTTGAATTTTTGCATGGCATTCTCAGGCAAATGTTTTTTACATAAGGAAAATAAAACTTTCATTCCAAAAAACTGCTCATCTGTCAGGTATGCTTCCTTCAGTATCCAGGAAAGGAGGACCCAGACTCCATTTGATAGGTAACTGGTACTTTTACTAGATATGAATTGAACGCAACCATAGAAAGCAGGATTCTGAAGCAAAATGCGCGAAAGTTACAATTAGAAAGCATCCCCCTCCCTTGTGCACCATAAATCACCCAATCCACAGGTCTTCCAGAGGTCAGGTGGGAGCAGACGTCTGGCCATGTCAGCATCCAGGAATGCAGTGTCCGTTGGACTGATAACAGCTTAAGGGAAGGTTTCGTTTCTCAGAAAGTTTCTAGAAAGCCCGCGTGAGCATAAACCCGCCTCCCCCCGATTCTATGGCAACTGAAGCGGCAAAGCAAAACTAGCGAGGTTGACATTCGGCCCCCCTTCAGAAGAGACAGCTTCTAATCCTGAAACAGAGAAAAGAAAAGGCAATATCACAACAATTAACACTCATCATGATTCAAGGTTTATCAGGGTATTTGGTGTGGAACAGCTGCACTTTTCTAGGTGCCCTAACATCACGTTTATTCACCCACTCAGCTTGTGATAATGGGAAGTGCTTCCAGGCTACGAGATACTGTACTTTCCCATGATGTTTTCTAGAGTCCAAAATCTCTTTTACTTCAAAGTGTTGTTCTCCTTCAATGAGGATGGGAACAGGAGGAGATTCCTTGGACGGACGTAGAGAGGATGATTGTTCCAGTTTCAGTAAACTAACATGAAACACTGGATGAATTCGTCGCAAGTTCTTGGGTAAATCTAATTCAACCGTGACTGGGTTAATGATCCGTGTAACAGGGAAAGGGCCCACATACTTAGGACCAAGCTTTTTTGATTTCTGCGGAGTTTGTAAATACTTGGTAGACAGATACACCATGTCCCCCACTTGATAGGTATGTGCAGGGCATCTCCTTTTGTCGGCTTGGGTTTTATGGGCTTGGTGGGCATCATCTAACGCTTTACGAGTCACTGCCCAAGTCGCTCGTAGTTGATCGATCCACTCAATCAGAGAAGGGTTTTGTGGGTCATCATGAGGTAACTCTGGGATTGGCACAAACTCTTGTCCAGAAGCCACCTTGAAAGGAGTGAAACCTGTGCTGCTATGTACGGAATTGTTATATGCCACTTCTGCGAATGGCAGTAATTCCACCCAGTTGTCCTGTTGGTAGTTTATATAACATCTTAAATATTGTTCTAACACGCCATTGGTTCTTTCACAGGCCCCATTGGTCTGGGGGTGGTGGGCGGAGCTTAGTCCTTGGGCGGAGCCTATCAACATTAGGAACTCTTTCCAAAAGCTGGAGGTGAACTGTACTCCCCTGTCTGAAATTATACGTTTTGGCGCTCCGTGTAGCCTATATACATGTTGAATGAACATCTTAGCAAGGGTTTTTGCTGATGGGATCTTAGTGCATGGGATAAAATGCACCTGTTTGGAAAATAGATCAGTTACTACCCATATAACGGTGCAACCCCCACTCTCGGGAAGGTCTACAATGAAGTCCATGGATATTTCTTTCCAAGGAGCAGTGGGCCTGGCCACACTTTGGAGAAGACCAGGTGCCTTCCCGGGAGGTCTCTTAGCCGAGGCACACACTGGACAGCTCGCTACATATGCCTCTGTGTCCTTTTTGAGCGCGGGCCACCAAAACTGTCTTTTGACGAGGTGTAAGGACTTGACAAATCCAAAGTGTCCCGCCACCTTGGAGTCATGGGCGTGTTGCAAAACAGTTGCTCGTAAATTAGCTGGGACATACAATTTGGCTCCAACCCAAGCTAGTCCATCACGAAGTGTACATTCATTTGAGTGGGCTTGGAACCACTCATCGGTTTTTAAAGTCTCTTTTAGTTGCTGGAGCAACTCACCCGACAGACTTGGGTCACGTTTCGATTGTGCTCGGGTAGTCACTGGTGCCGCCAGTTGGGCTGACGGGACAATTGGACGGACAACTTCCTCCCTGGTGCTGTTGTACTGAGGCAATCTGGACAAAGCATCTGCCATGAAATTCTTCCCGCCAGGAAGGTAGCGCAAAGTGAAGTTAAAACGGTTGAAATGTTGGGCCCAGCGCACTTGTTTAGGCGACAGCTTACGTGGGGTTTTCAAAGCCTCGAGATTTTTATGATCAGTCCAAACTTCAAAAGGATGTTTAGCTCCTTCGAGAAAGTGTCTCCAGGTTAGGAGTGCCCAACGTACGGCGAAAGCCTCCTTTTCCCATATGGCCCATCTCCTTTCGGTTTCGGATAGTTTCCGGGATGTGTAGGCGCAGGGCTGTAATTTTCCATCCGCATTCTTCTGCAGAAGTACGGCCCCTACTGCAACATCACTGGCATCTGCCTGTACCACAAAAGGTTCGTCCATATCTGGGTGTTTAAGAACTGGTTCAGCAGCAAATAGCCGTTTCAGTTTTTCGAATGCTGCCTGACAGTCCATAGTCCATTCAAGAGGTTTGGAGGGTTTTGGTTTTCCTTCACCCTTGGTTTTCAGGAGATTAGTTATTGGCAATGCGATTTTGGCAAACGAGGGGATGAATTGTCGGTAAAAGTTAGCAAAACCCAAAAAACTCTGTAACTGCTTGCGGGTGCGTGGCGCTGCCCATTCTAACACCGCCTGAACCTTCGCAGGGTCCATTTCTATTCCCTCCGGGGAGATACGATAGCCAAGATAGTCAATTTTGGTTTGGTGGAACTCACATTTAGAAAGCTTTGCATACAGTTCAGCAGCCCTAAGTTTTTTCAGGACGGTGCGTACTAATCTCACATGGTCGGCCATGTTGTCAGAGTAGATAAGAATGTCATCCAAATAAACGAGCACCCCCTTATACAAATGCTCATGCAAAATTTCATTGATTAATTGCATGAATACCGCAGGAGCCCCTTGTAGTCCAAACGGGAGTACTCGGAACTGGAAACACCCCAGCGGACAGTTAAATGCAGTTTTCCATTCATCCCCTTCCTTGATGCGCACCCTGTAATAAGCCTCCCGTAAATCCAACTTGGTAAAAATCTTCCCCTTCCCTAGGTGAGCCAACATGTCCTTCATGAGGGGTAAGGGGTAGACGTTTTCCACGCAAATCGCGTTTAGGTTCCTATAGTCAACCACCAGACGAAAGGAACCATCTTTCTTTTCTCTGAATAAAACTGGTGCGGCCACTCGTGGTCTGGCTGGTTGGATGAAGCCCCGTTCTAGGTTTTTGTCAATAAAATTTCGTAGTTCCCCCAGTTCACGAGGGGTCATAGGATAAATCTTAGGCTTAGGGAGCTTCACTCCCGGGAGTATCTCAATGGCACAGTCTGTAGCCCTGTGGGGGGGCAGCACATCCGAGGCCTTCTCGCTAAAAACTTCACGGAGGTCCCAATACTCTTTTGGAATTTTCTCCTCCCCCTCTATGTGGTCTATTGCCATCTCCGCTTCTTCAGGGGCCCCTCTGTCTTCAGGGGGGGGCTCCTTCCCTTCAGATGGTGGCTTACTAGTACGAATGCGCAGAACCCCCGTTTTCCAGTTAATTCGTGGGTTCCATTTCCGTAGCCAGGGCAAGCCAAGAATGAGGGGTCGTTCCATGCTAGGGGCCACCACAAAACTGAGAGTCTCTACGTGGTCCCCTAATTTCATTTCAATGGGTTCCGTTATGAAACTAGTCGGGGCCCCGCCTGCCATCGACCCATCTAGCTGGCAGAATGCAATAGGCCTTTTCAGCTCCCTCAGTCCCAGGCCCATCTTTTCTACTACTTTCGGGCTGATAATGCACCTGGTGCACCCAGAGTCTAGTAAGGCCGGCATCTGTGCATGGGTCCCTGTGGACGGCACTTTAAGTTCTATGGGGACGAGTAGGGGCCCCTCAGTGTGACTCACCAGATCATCGGAGTCGGACTCGCTGTCGTCCGCGTGGGTCGGAGTTCCCAACTCCCCTTTGGCCCGGGGAGCGAACTCTACGACTTCCCCCTCCAGCGCGACTTCACGAACTTTTGCGGGTGTTTTGCCCATCTTCTTTGGCGCTCTGCTGGTAGGTTTTGGCACTGGCCTGGACAAGCACTCAGCGGCCCGGTGTCCTTCCATGCCGCACTTAAAACAAGTGAAAGGCTTCGGTTTGGGTTTGGGTTCCGGCCTTCCCCCAGTCATTTTTGGGGCTTCTTTGCGGTGGTAGGAGAATGAGGGTTCCCCGGCACGGCCCCTCCTTAGTCGGCTACGGCTTATCTCAATTTCTGCATCCTCAGCTGCTATGTACCAACTGTCCAGATCATCGGGAACCCCCCGTGCTCTACAGTCGTGGTAGATTTCATCATTCAGCCCGTCTTTGAAACCTTCCAGCAAAGCTACCTCTGACCACCCTGTCATGTATGGCGCTAGCTCCCGGAATTCTTGGGTGTATTCCGCTACCGATCTCCGGCCTTGCTGGATACTTTTCATACGGAGCCTCGCCTTCCGCTCAGCTAGGTGGTCCTCGAAACGTCTCCTAAGGGCCGCCATAAACTGGTTGTAGTTCCGCAGCAGGGGGGAATTGTTATTGTGGAGTACCACCATCCACTCGGCTGCCACCCCCTCTAAAGCACTGGTGACACATCTCACTCGGGCGGCATCTGACAAATAGTCCTCGCCCCAGTCTTGCATGTGATTCCACACTTGGGTTAAAAAAAATCCCAAAGTTTTTGGGTTCCCATCATACTTTCCAGCAAGGGGGGGAATTTTAGGGGTTTTCCGTCTGCGGGGTCGGGCCTGTAAGGCTGGGGGTCCCTGGACTGCTGCATCCCTCATTTGACCCCCCAATGCCTGGGATATATCTTCGTCAGCTCTCTCTTCCTCTCCCCCACAAACTCCTTCCTCAGGATCTATTTTAGAGTCTTCTTCTTCCCCCCCCCCCCCCAGGGTATGCATAAGACTCACGGGCTTTTCGGTCTTCATCAATCTCACGAATGAGTTGAAGGGCTTGCTCCATTTTGAGGCGTTCCTTCTGCTCCTGCAGCCACACGCCTTCTCCTTTTCGGGGTCTGGAGGTTGTTACTCCATGGGGGGTCTTTCTCAGATCCGGCAACCTTCCGACCCCTGTCGACCATCGGGCTGGCTCTTCCCTCGTTTCCTTCAGTCGTAAATTCTCCATCCATTTCTCAGCCTCTTCGGGTTGCTGGTATGAAGACATTTCCGAGCCATATGCTCCCATCTGTTCTGTATCACTTCCCTGATCAGACATTCTGTAAAGTTTTCAGCCCCCTCGGTGTGATCCGGGATGGCTGTGATGAGAATCCTGCTTATTGTCAGGTATGCTTCCTTCAGTATCCAGGAAAGGAGGACCCAGACTCCATTTGATAGGTAACTGGTACTTTTACTAGATATGAATTGAACGCAACCATAGAAAGCAGGATTCTGAAGCAAAACGCGCGAAAGTTACAATTAGAAAGCATCCCCCTCCCTTGTGCACCATAAATCACCCAATCCACAGGTCTTCCAGAGGTCAGGTGGGAGCAGACGTCTGGCCATGTCAGCATCCAGGAATGCAGTGTCCGTTAATGATGAGCATAAACTTCTTCTAAGGCAGAAATTTCATCAAAGAGAGTGTTGGGTGGAAGTTCTTCTCGCCATGGTGATACAGTGCATTACAGTGCACTAAGCATTAATGCATTACAGTGCATTAAGCAATAGCCTTCATACTTTTGTATATTTTACAAAGTCATCTTATTGCCCCCACAATCTGGGTCCTCAATTTATCTACCTTAGATAAAGGCTGAGTCAACCTTGAGCCTGGCGAGATTTGAACTTACAGTAATTGCAGACAGCTGGTGTTAATCACAGTGCTTTAGTCTGCTGAGCCACCTGCAACTGTTGTCCGTATGGTTTAGTCTCCAGGCCTTTAATCTCGTTGTTGCTCATTCTCCGCATTCTTTCCACAGTCTGAACATCTTTTTCTTACATTGTGGTGACCAAAACTGGATGCAATATTCCAGGTAGTCTGGGATTACAGACAGTGAGGGGTCCTTGGTGCTCTCTGAGCTTGCTTGTTTTCTTGCAAAACTTTCATGACCCAACAGCACTGATGATGTTCCCTAGTTGGGTCATGAGACGTTTGCAGGAAAACCAACCTCAGAGAGCACCAAGGACCGCTCATTTTGAGCCTGAGCTACAAATATTCTTCTTTATTGGTATTACAGGCAGGCATAACCATAATTGGAACCAGAATTTCTGCTACTAAGCAAGGTGGCCGTTAAGTGATTCACGCCTGTTTTGACTAGGGTTGCCAGGTCTGCTTCCAAAAAATAGCGGACAAGTGGGGGGGGGGAGGTGTTAAGTAGTAAAAAAATAAAAAAAAATTACAATTAAATTATGTATTTTCTTACAAACATTTTAACACGTATTAAAATAATCACTTCAAAACTTTACTTAAAATTCAAAACATCAAATATATTATAATAATATGTAAAATATTAAATTACATTTTACTTTGCTGTCATGTGTATTTTTTATTTGACTGCACAGCTTTGATCAATTCTTTGTGTTTAAGGAATAATACTTTAATTTCAGTACAGCGTTGAGAAATATTAAAAAATATACAAAGTTCACTTCAAACTGATGGTACAAGCAGTCAGTTATGTTCGTCAGTCCACAAATTTCCCATGACACTGAAAATACGTTCAACGTTTGCATTTGATACCGGAATTGATGCACAATATTGGAACAGTTTCAGTAAACTCAGAGCTGGCTCTTTCTTGAAAAAGTACGTCCACTTATCAAGGGATGAATCGCCCTGCAGATGAGCATAAACTTCTTCTAAGGCAGAAATTTCATCAAAGAGAGTGTTGGGTGGAAGTTCTTCTCGCCATGGTGATAATAACCAGATGTTCGTCATTTCTTCTAAAGTTGGAGGATTATCGCGATCAATTAGATTGAAATGACTTAGCCTCTCATCTACTGAATCGGTGAAATTATACCACTTTTCTAGGTAAGCAATGGCTTTTTGATACACGTCGATGGCTTCTTTCTTGAATTTTTGCATGGCATTCTCAGGCAAATGTTTTTTACATAAGGAAAATAAAACTTTCATTCCAAAAAACTGCTCATCGTATTTTTTTTTGCAAAGAATCACACAGCTTACATATGATAATGTGAAGATCACATGCAAAAATCTCGCCGCAGTCACTCTCATCACTCGACGCCATTTTAGGTCAGTCGACACAAGCTACAATACATTTTAAAAATGTGAACTGTACATAATTTTATAATATATTTTTATTTTAATCTCATTATTAATTTTTTCAGAGAATCAAGTTCAATGGATATTCGATCTTTGTCTCTTTCTAACTTATGAAAAAAAAGACAAAACGCGATTCTCCTATCCTTATTCTCTTAGACTGTGCAGCTTTAGATTACGTACCATTTCATCATAAAGCTTTTGAATAAAAACAATGTCCACTATTTTGTGAAAAAAAATAGTGAACATAATGTGAAAAAAGTGGACTGTCCGCTCAAATAGTGGACACCTGGCAACTCTTTTGACCCCATTTTTCCCCCACCGTTGCTGAGGGAACTGCTGTTGAGTGAATCGTGCAGTTGTTAACCAAATCTTCACACTGACTTTTCTTGTCGGAAACCAGCTGGAAAGATCTCAAACGGTGATCACGTGATATCCTGGAATGTTGCCTGCCTCTTTAGGAAGAAAAATCCAGATCCAGTTCCAATCCGGGAATAAAACGGAGGCTGCTTAAGGAAGGAAGTTTATTGATGAGCAGTACAGGCAACAGCATGCAGTTCTGGGACAGCTAACAAAATGGATGAATGAGTGGATGCATCTTTTATAGGTTTCTGGGATGCTGCTGGGATTTCTGCAATGTCTAAAATGCCCCTAGAGCAGTGTTTCTCAAGCTTGGAAGTTTGAAGATGGGTGGACTTCAACTCCCAGAATCCCCCAGCCAGCTGGGGGATTCTGGGAGTTGAAGTCCACCCATCTTCAAGCTTCCAAGCTTGAGAAACACTGCCCTAGGGGATTATGCAAGGAACAGGCTTTTGTGTCTCTTGCTATTTCAATGGTGGTGGGTTAATCCTATTATGTCCTAAAAGATCCTGTCCTGCCCTTAGAATCTGGGTGGGGGGAAGGATTTGAATTTTAATCTCATCGCTGGAGGTGAAGGCATTTTATTTGTAAATAGATTGGCCCAGTCTTTCTTCATAGGTACAAAATAGCCATCTCTAAAGACTTCAGGCATCTGCTGGAGGCTATTTTACTACGCAGGAAGACTGAGGTTGCTTTCTGCCTTTAAGAACATGTTTTCCCCATTTCTCCTTTGGGGAAATATAATACTCTCCCTCTTTTAATATTTGCCAAAATTATTTCATTCTGGGGTGGGGTGGGGGGGCTTCCCACACATCATAAATAGGAGCTGGTTGCCAAACACCCAAATTCTGATTACCTGTGTTGGGCGTAAGTGCAAGGACTGGTCATAAGTCACTTTCTTTTCAGTGCCATTGTAACTTCAAACAGTTGGTAAGTAAATGCTTGTGAGTTGAGGACTTTCTTTAAGTGGTTAGCAGAGCAGATTGAAAAGGGGAGGATTTATTGGCAGCCTCACTACTACAAATGTCTGGAGAGGACACAACGTGGTATAAGAACTCCTGCCTGACCAGGAAGTTGGACTAGAAGCCGCCTTTCCAACTCTGTTATCTTGTTAAGTCTGTTAAACCTACCTTGATCCAAATGTAGTATGACTTCAGAAACTGTGGACGCTCCATCACCTGAGGTTTTTAAGAAGAAACTTAAAAAGGTATATATTCTCCTGCTTAAGCAGGGGGCCAGACCTCCAAGGTCTCTTCCAGCTCTGTGTCAGGCACAAACAACCAAGACCATTTCAGGATATTTATTGTCCGTGCCTATACATAAGAATCTAGTCAACTAAAGTTCCACACTAAATTGGTGCTAGATAAGAGTCAACAGGAATCAAGAAGTTGGACCATTTATGGGAATGTAACGATCCTAGGCTGATGACTTCCTTAACTCCACCTCTCAACTCTGCCTGCTTGTCTCCTGCATGATGTGAAAATAACATTGGGGGTGTCAGTAGATGCTGGTCCATCTGATTTAGGTGCAGTGTTGCGGATTCATGACATTAGAGCCATCCTTAAGAAATCTTTCTCCTGCATCCCTACAAAAATTGAATGGCTTTACCAAAATATCAGCCAACCAGTCATTTCTGGGCCTGGAAACGAAGGGGTTCCGGCAGAGATCCCGCCTACAGCAATTTTAGGTGATCAAGTGAACGTTGCTTTGGATTCATCTGATGTTGCCATGCACATGACGGTGCCTTAATTACTCCAAAGAATTTATAGATGTTAATTAAACGATAAGACCTTGGCATTTATTAAAGAAGACGGTTTAAGCAGAGTGGCTTCGGAAAGGAAGGGAAAGCGTCTCCAGGATTGTAAAACAAAATATATTGGGACTGCAGAGAAGAATGTACCACTCATGAAAATTACCTTTTAGAAATATGGAAGTTTATTTTTCCAAACAAAAAAGATAAAATGATAGTACAGGCAGTCCTCGACTTATGACCACAATTGAGTGCAATACTATTGTTGCTAAGTGAGACAGTTAAGTGAATTTTTGCCTCATTTTGCGACCTAAGTGAACACTCAGATACAAGCAAGGATGTAAAATATGTCAGATTTTCAGAAATAGGAACCTTCAGACATGCACGAATTGCCCAGGGCAGAAACTGGAATTGGATATATTTGAATTTCAAAATAAAACAAAACTTTATTTTTGTAAATTTTTAGAAATTTGTTGTTTGGAAAATTTATCTAGTCAGATACAATGTTGTACCATACTATATATCTTTGCATTATAAAGCTTGTTTGTTTAAGGCAGGGTGAGTAAGCATGGCTGGCTCAGGAATTCTGGGAGTTGGAAGTCCAGAGGTGTTAAAGGGGCCATACTTGCTCATCCCTGAGTTAGGATTTTCTCATAATGTGCAAACTCAGCTAACTGGAAAGTTTAATTAATCAATTAACTCAGAAGCCATGTTTGAAATGGGTCTGAATTCTTTCAGTCATTGCCATGCGTGGCTCCACACCTCCTATGACAGTGTTTCTCAACCTTGGAAGCTTGAAGATGGGTGGACTTTAACTCCCAGAATCCCCCAGCCGGCTGGGGGATTCTGGGAATTGAAGTCCACCCATCTTCAAACTTCCAAGGTTGAGAAATACTGTCCTACGGGAAATGGATGCGCACAAAATATGCTCCAGAACAATCAACGTATCCTGGCTTCCTGGACTGATGAATATGCACATTTCTTCTCCAGCTAATGATTAACATGCAGAAGTGATTCTTCAAAAATGCCCACTTAAATGTCCAGAAGATCATATCCCAAAGGTGCTTTTTCAACAGACAATTTGGACTGTCCGCTTTTTCTTTGAAGATGTGTTATGGTGGTTCTCCTCCTATCTCTCTGGTCGGTAACAGTCAGTGTTGGCAGGAGGACAGAGGTCGACCCCTAGGCGCCTGGTTTGTGGGGTGCCTCAGGGCTCGGTCCTCTCTCCCCTCCTATTTAACATCTACATGAAGCCGCAAGGTGAGATCATCCGATGATACGGAGGTATCAGCAATACGCTGATGATACTCAGCTGTATATCTCTACCCTGCGTCAATTCAGTGATGTGGTGGATGTGCCTGAAGGCTGTGAGGGCCTGGATGGGAGTCAACAGGCTCAGACTTAACCCAGACAAGACCGAGTGGCTGTGGGTATTGCCTCCTAAAGACTATGTTGACTGTCCATCCTTAGTTCAGTGTGGGGGGGAGAAATTGTCCCCTTCAGAACAGGCTCACAATTTGTGTGTCCTCCTAAACTCACAGCTAAGATTAGAGCAAAATCTGACAGCTGTGGCTGGGGGAGGGGGGCTTTACACAGGTTCGCCTGGTGCACAAATTGCAACCCTACTTGGATGAGGAGGCTCTCCTCACAGTCACTCATGCCCTTGTCACCTCAGGGTTAGATTATTGCAACGCTCTCTACATGGGGCTGCCCTTGAAAAGTGTTCGGAGACTACAGTTGATCCAGAATGCAGCTGCGAGAGCTGTCGTGGGTGCACTTAAGTACACCCACATTACACCAATTCTCCACGAGCTGTACTGGCTTCCTATTGGTCTCTGGTCACAATTCAAGGTGTTGATTATTACCTTTAAAGCCCTACATGGCTCAGGGCCAGGCTATCTTCGAGGCCGCCTTCTACCGCATAGCTCCCAGCGACCGGTAAGATCCCACAGAGTTGGTCTCCTCTGGGTCCCGTCAGCTAAAGAATGTCGGCTGGCAGGCCCACAGGGGAAGGGCCTTCTCTGTGGCTGCCCCAGCTCTCTGGAACCAGTTACCTCCTGAGGTCCAGACTACCTCCACCCTATTGGCCTTCCAGAAAGCGGTGAAGACCTGGCTTTTCCGGCAGGCCTGGGCCGTTGATCTCACTTTGCAATCTGACGAGATCCGGCCATGAATGGTGTGAATGGGTTTTAATGTTTTTAAATGTTTTTAATTTTTAAGTGTTTTTATGGTGATTTTTTGAGTGTACTGGGAGCCGCCCTGGGTCTTCGGAGAGGGGTGAATTGAATAAATAAAATAAAATAAATAAATAAAGACGTTTAGCTTCTCATCCAAAAACCTTCTTCAGTTCTGAGCTCTGAGCTGAAGAAGCGTCTTGGATGAGAAGGGAAATGTCTTCACAGAAAAAAACAGTAAGTCCAAGTTGTCTCTTGAAAAAGCAACTTTGGGACAACCATGATGACTGACAATTTCCATAGACATCCAGAAGATCATAGAATCCTAGGGCTGGAAGGGACCTTGGAGGTCTTCTAGTCCAACATCCTGCTCAAGGCAGGAGTTCTTACACTATGCCAGACAAATAGTTGTGCAATCGTTTCTTCATAACCTCCAGTGAGGGAACAACTACAACTCCAGGAAATAAGCTGTTTCGTTGATTAATTGTTCTCCCTATCAGGAAATTCGTCCTTAGTTCAAGGTTGAATTTCCATGGGATGAGCTTCTGTCCCTTACTTCTTGACCTGCCCTCAAGTTCTTCAGAGAATAGGTCCACCACCTCTTCTCTGGGACAACTCCTCAGATACTGGAAAACATTTATCGTATCTCCCTTAATCCTTCTCTTTGTTAGACTAGACCAGTGTTTCTCAACCTTGGTAGCTTGAAGATGGGTGGACTTCAATTCCCAGAATCCCCCAGCCAGTGCTGGCTGGGGGATTCTGGGAGTTGAAGTCCACCCATCTTCAAGCTTCCAAGGCTGAGAAACACTGGACTAGACATTCCTAGTTCCTTCAAATATTCATCATATGATTTAGCTTCCAGGCCCTTTATTTAGTGTGTTGCAGCTGCCAAAAAAGCCAGTGCAATTCTGGGCTGCCTTAACAGAGGGATAGAATCAAGATCACGAGAAGTGAGACTACTGCTTTATGGTGCCTTGGTAAACCCACACTTGGAATATTGCATCCAGTTTTGGTCACCACAACACAAAAACGATGTTGAGACTCTGAAAAAGAGTGCAGGGGAGTGCAGCAAAGATGCTGAGGGGACTGGAGGCTAAAAACGGAATTTGGTATGTCTACTTTAATGAAAAGAAGGACCAGGGGTGACATCATAGCAGTTTTCCAATATTTGAGGGGCTGCCACAAAGAAGAGGGAGTCAACCCATTTTCCAAAACACCAGAAGGCAGGACAAGGAAAAAAAAAAAAGGATGGAAACTAATCAAGGAGAGAAGCAACTTAGAACTAAGGAGAAATTTCCTGACAGTTAAAATAATGAACCAGTGGAACAATTTCCATCCAGAAGTTGTGGGTACTGTAACACTGGAGTTTTCAAGATGAGACTGAACAACAAATTTGTCTTAAATGTTATAGGGTCTCCTGCCTGAGCAGGGGGTTGGACTAGAAGGCCTCCAAGGTCCCTTCCAACTCTGTTGTTTTGTATTCTGTATTGCATCATCTTTGCTGCTCTCCTAGGGTCTTCATCTTCCAAACACAGAACCCTCTTGTTTTGAGAATGTGGTGCTGAATGAAAAATGCACAGTCCAAATCTTTTTCCACTTGCAAAAGAAATCAAAAATGCCCCGCAAACTCCTGCAGATAACATTTGCAAGCTTGACCAACAAACTCTGATTCCTCTGGACTGTCCTTGTTTATCTCCTGCTATTAAGCGCCTCATAATTCAGGATTTCTTTGGAAGGCAGCCTATAGCAGCAGAACATCTCACCGGCATGACTTTCACAAAATGAGGACATTTCAGGCCCTGCTGCGAAAGAGAGGTTTGCAAGATTTAGGGTCTCTCCTTCTCCAAAGGCTGGGGTAATGGCACTTGATATTCCCCGTCGTTTCTTAAAGGCCCTGGCTGATAGCTGTTTAGATCAGAGAAAGCGCCTGATTGGATTCAGAAGCAGCAATGAGAAGGGCTTCCAACCTCTTCAGCTGTCAGATGTGGAGGAAGGAGGCTGATGGAGGACGCCTGCAAGAGAAACAGAGAGGCGGAGGAGGAGGAGAAGAACACTCTGAAGACCATAGTTTTCCTGGCTTGCAAAGAACATGGAGCATAGAATCATAAGCAATCTTGGAGGTCTTCTTGTCCAACCCCCTGCTAAGCAAGAGATCTATACCATTCCAGACAAGTGACTGTCCAGTCTCTTCTTAAAAGCCTCCAGTGATGAAGCACTCACAACTTCTGGAGATAAACCGTTCCACTGGTTAATTGTTCTCACTCTCTGGAAATTCCTCCTTAGTTCCAGGTTGCTTCTCTCCTCGATCATTTCCATCCTTTGCTTTTTTTTTTTTTTATTTGATTTATATGCCGCCCTTCTCCGGAGACTCAGGGCGGCTTACAATGCTTTAAGCAATAGCCTTCATACTTTTGTATATTTTACAAAGTCAGCTTATTGCCCCACAACTGGGACCTCAATTTACCCACCTTAGAAAGGATGGAAGGCTGAGTCGATCTTGAGCCTGGCTAGGATTGAACTCACAGAAATTTCAGGCAGCTGGATGTTAATTGCTGCCTTTAGTAGGAGGCATTAGCCCCCTATGCTACTCAGGCTCTTGTCCATAAAGCTTCTTGTCCTGACTTCAGGTGCTTTAGAGAATAGGTTGACCCACTTCTTTGTAGGAGCCCCTCAAGTACTGGAAAACAGTTATCATCTCCCCCATAATCTTCTCTTTGATAAGGGAGTTGTACCAAGCTCCCTTTATTGTTCATCGTTTGATTTAGCCTCCAGTATTTAAATCAACTTTGTTGCTCTTTTTCTGCACTCTTTCCAACATCTTTTTTGAATTGTGATGACCAGAAATGGACACAGTATTCCAAGTGTGGCCTCATTAGTGTGGTACACAGTGGTATTATTACAGCTCATTATCTTGACAAGAGTCTTCCAATATTTGAGGGGCTGCCCCAAAGAAGAGGAGGTCCACCTATTCTTCAAAGCCCCTGAAGGCAGAACAGGAAGCAATGGATGGAGACTAACCAAGGAGAGAAGCAACCTGGAATTAAAGAGAAATTCCCTGGCGTTGGGAAGTTCCCTGGCACCTCCAAGGTCCTTCCAAAAGTCTGTTATTCTGATGAAAACAGAAAAATAGAAAAACAGAAGAATCACCAGCCAAGGAAAGTTTGGTTGGAAGCCAAACCAAGTATTTGAAGATTGGCAGTTGGTGGGACACACCATCCAAAAGAGGCCACAAGCCAATGGTTAGGAAAATACCCCACCACCAATTTAAAACAAAAATTTGATTGTTCAGAAAACTAGCTAGTCTTGATTGTGTCCTCCCAGCAAAATCATGATGGACTCCCTAGAAGACCATCATAACTTTCAGATGAGTGGACTGTGCCATTGGTTCATGCCCTCACTGTTGGAATTGAGGAGAAACTACCTAACAGTGAGGACAATGAACCAGTGGAACAGAAGTTGCCTTGAGGAGTTGTGATACTCCATCACTGGAGGTTTTTAAGAAGAGACTGGACAGTTTGAAATGGATAGGATCTCCTGCTTGAGCAGGAGACCTCCAAGGTTCTTTCCAGATCTATTCTGATTCTGACTTCAACTCCCAGAAATCCAGGGTTCAGATGTTTTGAGCAGGTTCAAAATATGGGGATTGCTAGCTCAGGAATTCTGGGAGTTGAAGTCCAGAGGTCGTAAAGGGGCCATAGTTCCCACCCCTGCCTTGGAGGCACCATCTGGGAAAAGACATGTTGAATGATGTCAGTCAATAATTGACATCTTTGTTTCGTGGCACCGTTGGCTATTTCCTATTTTGCCAGAGGGGCACCAGCTACATCCTTGGCAGCATTTGTTATTTCTCAAATAGAGATGTCCAGCACTTCAGATAACTTACCTTTTAAAGGATCTTTCAAAAGGAAAAATATTTCCCTTAATGTTTGCTTGCCCTGGCAGTTCATTGATTTCTGTAAAGTATTTCATCCTTAAAAGTCAATAACATAAACTTTTAAAAGATGGCTCAAAGACAGGACACAGAATTATGGGTAGATGGGTAAAACCCACAGATCTATGTTCCAGAGCCCTGACAGCCTAGTGACATTGCTGATTGGCAAGGATGGGAGTTGTAGTCTCATTGCATACATCATCTATAATTTGGGATCCTTGGTGCTCCCTGAGCTTGGTGGTTTTCATGCATTTCTTGATCCAACTAGATATGTGGTGGTGGTGGAGGAGGAGGAGGAGGAGGAGGGGGGAGGGGGAGGAGGAGGAGGAGGATGAAGAGGAGGAGAACTGTGGCAACCTTAATGCTCTCTTAGCTTGATGCTCTTCTTGAAGATATTTCATGATCCAGTTTGGTAACATCATCAATGCTAGATGGGAGTAGGGTATTTGGAGCAGAGAAGATGGGGAGGAGGAGAAGGAGAAGGACAATTATGGGGTCCTTGGTGCTCTCTGAACTTGGCTGTTTTCTTATAGACCAAGGGTCAGCAACCTGCGGCTCTGGAGCCGCATGTGGCTCTTTCACCCCTCTGTTGTGGCTCCCTGTTGCTGGATGGCTCCACAATTGATAGGGCTTTCAGTTAGGACAGGTAGAGGAAAAAGGACGCCATGCTAGGAATAGACTCTATGGTGGGAGAACCGACTTCCAGTCGGCAGAGGAAAAAGGATGCCGTGCTAGGAGGAGACTATGATGGGGGAACCGGACTTCCGGTCAGCTCCCGAATTGAGTGGGGGCTTCCGATTAGGACCTTTGTGGCTCTTTGAGTGTTTAAGGTTGCTGACCCCTGTTATAGACATTTCATGACCCAACTAGGTAAGATCATCAGTCTTAGAAGGGGGTAGGGTATGTGGAGTAGAGGAGCAGGGACAGGGAGATGGGGAAGAGGAAGAGGAAGAGGAGAAGGATTGTGGGGTCCTTGGTGCTCCCTTGATTGTTTTCTTGCAAACATTTCACAAACAGAGGTAGGCAAAAGGCAATGGTTTGTATGCTGGCCAACCACATAACACTTGAATGTGGGGTTGAACAAAGCCCAGCAGCTCGGATGGAGCGTGTGCGTTGGCTGTGTCATTGAAGAGCCCGCTGTCTTCCTGCATCGTTGGGGTGTCCCAAAGCCAAGGGCCTGGCTGCCAATTGCAAGAGAGCCAAGCCCCAAGCTTTGCTTTTGACCTATTACGTTATTTAAAAGAAGAAGGTGGCTCTGACCTGGATTCCGTGCAGCTTCCCCCCCAAAGGAAGGCTCTCTGTGTAAGAGCAATTCGCGGGGATGTAGGCACACACTCACACACAAAGGCAGAGCCAATTCCTGCGCGAGGACCAGCTTTCCCGCTGTGGCACTCTGGAGTTGTCAGATATAATTGAAACCAGCTTGCGGATTTCCTTCCGCTCGGTTAATACCTTTGCCGGGGTCACCGTGGCGTCAGCGTGGATATCGACACTGTCAAGAGACCCACTCCATGAAAAGGGCAGGAATAAAAAAAGAGAAGGATAATAACAATAATTGAATTTGTAACCACTGGTTAAAATTAATTGCCTGTAAAATATGGAGTCCATATATCGAATTAATTGATCCCTTGTCTCGTCCACCAGCCGTTTTCTTTCCCGCAACCAATTCACACTTCAAAGAACACAGAGGCAGGTACCCTTCCCAGCCCCTCCCGCTTCCTCCAAGCGCCGAAGGAAAATGCAGGAGGGAGATGGAAGGCCTGGAGGCTCCCTGCACACCCGAAGGGAAAGGAAGGAGGGACATGCGGGGGGGGGGGGTCAAAATCCAGGAGGATCAAAGCCCCTCCACTCTGGTGGGCAATGCATATCAGCCCTGCAGGTAAAAAAGGCTGGAGCTTCAATACTACCAATGTGGCTGGTTACCATCTTTTTTGACACAGAGAAGGAGGGAGGGAGGGAAGGAAGGAAGGGAAAGAGGGAGGAAAGAAGGAAGGAAGGAAAGGAGGGAGGGAGGGAAGGAAGGGGGAAGGAAAGGAAGGAGGGAGGGAGGAAGGAAGAAAGAAAAGAAGGAAGGAAAGAAGGTAGAAAGGAAGGAAAGGAAGGAAAGGAGGGAGGGAGGGAGGAAAGGAGGGAGGGAGGGAAGGAGAAGGGAAAAGAGGGAAGGAGAAGGGAAAAGAGGGAGGGAGGGAAGGGAGGGAGGGTGGGAGGAAGGAAGGAAAGGAGGGGAAGGGGGAGAAAGGGAGGGAGGAGGGAAAAGAGGGAGGGAGGGAAGGAAGGGGGAAGGAAAGGAAGAAAGGAAGGTGGGAGAGAGGAAGGAAGGGAAAGGAGAGAGGAGGAATGGGAGCAAGGAAAGGAGGGAGAGAGGGAGGGAGGGAAGGAGGAAGGAAGGGAAGGAAGGAAGGGGAAGGAAGGGAAGGAAGGAAGGAAAGAAGGAAGGAAGGAAGGAAAGAAGGAAAGAAGGAAGTAAAGAAGGAAGGAAGGAAGAAAAGGAGGGAGGGAGGGAGGAGGGAAAGAGGGAGGGAGGGAAGGAAGGGCGGGAGGGAGGAAGAAAGGAAGGGAGGGAGGGAGATTTCCTGACAGAATAATTAACCAGTGGAACGGAACTTGTGGGTTCTCCAGCACTGGAGGCTTTTAAAAAGAAATTGGACAACCATTTGTCTGAAATGGAATGGTGCCTCCTGCTTAAGCTGGGGGTTGGACTAGAAGACCTCCAAGGCCCCTTCCAACTCAGTTATTCGGTTTTTCATTTGGCCCCTGGTATTTATTACCACCTGCTTTGAGTCCCGATTGGAGGGGACGAGGTTTAGCAATACAAATGAATGAATGGCCAGGCCTTTCCAATGCAGATGGCGGAGACCAAGTCCTTCCCCTTGGTTTGGACGGAGGGGGGCGAGGAGGGAGAAGGTTCTCCAGGAGACGCGAAATCCCCTCCTTTTCTGCAACGTGATTGGAGACGATTGTCTCTTCCCGAACGATTTGCATGTTGCTAAAGCAGAGCATTTCAGCCTCAATTACGTCGCTGGTGTCACTTGTAAATGGTGAGGAACAAAAAGGGGGGGGGGGGGAACAATGACAAATTGGCCACGTTCCCAAAATACCAGCTATTAAAACAACAGGAAACAATCGGCAACCTGGCTCAGGTGAGCAGCGGCCACATCCTTGGCACCGCAGCCTCCTTTATTCTTGTCTGCCAGCCTCCCCTGGAAGGATGTGGATGGAGAGGATGCGGTGGCATCTCAGGGTCCAAAAAGGTAGATGGGACAGGCAATTTTTTTTTTAATTTGATTTATATGCCTCCGGAGACTCAGGGCGGCTTACAAGGCGTTAAGCAATGGCCTTCATACTTTTGTATATTTATACAAAGTCAGCTCATTGCCCCCACAAACTGGGTCCTCAATTTACCCACCTTAGAAAGGATGGAAGGCTGAGTCGACCTTGAGCCTGGGGAGATTCTAACATAGAGTAATTGCAGACAGCTGAATGTTAATTACGGTGCTTAGTCTGCAGAGCTATCCAGGCTCATTCAGATTTTTTTGGTGGGGGGGGGTATCCTTCACTCTCCTGTTTCCCTCGGGGGGAAACACACAATGGTTATACCTCTGGGGAGCTGTTGGAAAGGAAACAGAAAGGTGAGAAGGTCTACCTCCACTGCCAAGGATGTCCAGCTGCTTCTGCTGTATATATCTATTTGGTAAATGTAGATGCTGCCTGTTATGTCCTTATAAGGACATCCGCCTGGGATTGGCTGAGGATCCTTTCGGCGGGAGTTTTGAATCCCTGTCAGTGGGCGGTGCGTCTGCCGGAGTGTATATAAGGAGAGCTCCGGCAGCGCACAAGCTGTTCAGTTCTTGTTATTAAACCTGTTAATTGAACCCTGCTGGTCACTTCTTCTTTCCTGCGCCGATCTAACACTGGCGACGAAGGTCTAGAGAAGAACCTCCGCGTGGCACGATCGCCATAACGAGCTGAAGTCACTCGACGCGGTCTGAGAAATGGCAACGCCGCAAGCGCCGTTCGCCTCGCTGGCTCCCTTCAACCCCAGCCGGGAGAAGTGGAGTTCGTATATGATTCGTTTCCGCCAATTCCTCCGGGGAAACGGCTACAACAACCTAGACGACGAGAGGAAGAGGGCTCTCTTCCTCGCTCACTGCGGCTCCGACGTTCTGGAACTCGCCGTCAACCTCGTCGCACCCAGGGACATTGAAGTCATGTCCTGGGTGGATCTGCAGACTGCCCTGCAAGACCACTATGCACCAACGGGCACCCCCATATCGAACCGCTTTACCTTCCGCCAACGTAATCAGAAGGAAGGCGAATCGCTTAAAGACTTTGTGGCGGCATTGCGTCAAATCGCTGCGAACTGCGAATTTGAGAACGTTGACAATGCCTTACGCGACGGGATCGTCTTCGGGATGAGAGATGCCAACCTCCAAAAGAAACTCCTGAGCAGAAAAAGACTGTCCCTGAAGGACGTTCTTGAGGAGGCTACGGCTGCTGAAACATCCGAGACCGCCGCTGCTGCCATGCTCCAGTCCCGAGGGATCCATAAGATCCGCAAACCGTCATCTGAATCGTCCGAGGACTCTGCCACACCAACCGATTCAGAGGGAGAGTCGACCGTTTTGAAAGTTTCCCGCCCACCTAGGCGGGAAATTCAAAAAGATGGCCGCCGCGCCGCTCAGTGCGGCAGTTGCAAGGGACACCATCCCCGCCAATCCTGTCGCTGGCGGGATGCCACCTGCAGACGCTGTCTTAAGAGGGGGCACATCGCGGAGGCATGCAGAGCCTCTGATCCGGTTCCTGAATCGATCAAGCCCCAGAATCCAGAAAGTCGTCGCGACTCCCAGAGGTCATCCAAACGGTCCTCAATCCAGCAAAATCGCGACGACCGCAACAGTTATCATGGCGGCGCTGTGAACCAGACAACGATCGCCCTCACCAGCACCAACAGTGCCACAAAATTCCACGTGACACTGTTGGCAGAAGGCTTGCCGTGCACGATGGAAGTCGACTCAGGCTCCGTCTATTCGATCATCGACTGGCACCAGGTCAAGAGACTGAAACCGAATCTCTCCAAGCGCCAACTTGAACCTCTGCACTCCAAGCTGGTGGACTTCGGCGGCAACCCCATCGGCGTCATCGGGAGAACCAACCTCCGGATCGCCTTCAAGCAGTTCCAAGGCCAGCTTCCCATAACCGTCGTGGAGCATAGCCGCCCGACCCTGCTGGGCGTGGAGTGGTTCCAGCCGCTGGGGCTTTCTATTGGAGGCATCCACCAGATTAGCTCAGGCGAACTCGACTCACTCATCGGAGAGTTCCAAGAAGTCTTCGATGGTAAGTTAGGGACCTTTTCAGGGAAACCCATCTCCTTTAATCTGGACAAGGGGGTAACCCCAATTCGGCTCAAGCCCCGCCGGGTTCCATTTGCCTTGCGGGCTAAAGTAGACGCTCAGCTAGATAAGCTGATTGCCCAAGGTATCCTGGAACCCATCGATCATGCTTCATGGGAAACTCCCATTGTGACTCCCATGAAGCAGGATGGATCTGTGCGCATCTGCGCCGACTACAAAGTGACCATCAATAAGGCGTTGCCGCAGAGCGCATACCCCGTGCCAGTAGTGCAACATTTGCTGCACTCACTCGGCAAGGGCAAAATTTTTGCAAAACTGGACCTGGCCCAGGCTTACCAGCAACTGCCAGTAGATCAGGAAACGGCGGAGGCACAGACTATTGTCACCCATAGAGGCGCGTTTAAGTGCAACCGTCTCCAGTTTGGAGTCAGTGCAGCCCCAGGCATTTTCCAATCCATGATGGAACGCCTTCTCCAAGGCGTTCCAGGGGTGGTGCCTTATTTCGATGATGTACTGATCTCTGGGGACTCAAAGGCTCAACTCCTGGACCGGCTGAGGCTAGTTCTCCAGCGTTTCAGGGAGAAGGGCTTGAGAGTCCGGAGGGACAAGTGCATCATTGGGGTACAGGAAGTCGAGTTCCTGGGCTATCTGATAGATAGTTCTGGCATCCACCCCACCAAATCAAAAGTTAAAGCTATCCATGAAGCTCCCAGCCCCAAAAACAAAGCGGAGCTTCAGGCTTTCCTTGGATTGCTTAACTTCTACGCTATTTTCCTCCAGCAGAAAGCCACTGTTGCTGAGCCGCTCCATCGCTTGCTGGCGAAGGCGGTTTCCTGGAGGTGGGGACGTGAGGAAGAGTCTGCATTCAGAGCCGTTAAGCAACTTCTGACCTCTGACAGTGTGCTCATTCAATACAATGAGACACTGCCCCTCAGACTGACCTGTGACGCTTCCCCGTACGGAGTTGGCGCTGTGCTCAGCCACGAACTGCCTACCGGTCGTGAAGCCCCCATCGCATTTTTCTCAAAGACTATGTCTAGTGCTGAGCGCAACTACAGCCAACTGGACAAAGAGGCGTTGGCTATTGTTGCAGGGGTGAAGCGCTTCCACGAATACCTGTATGGACGGCAATTCACCATTGTCACCGATCACAAGCCTCTCCTCGGCCTACTACCAGGGGACAAGCAGACCCCAGCATTCATGTCCCCCCGGATGACGCGCTGGTCCATATTCCTCGCCGGCTACTCCTACAGCCTCGTCCACCAGCCTGGTAAAGCCATCGCAAACGCCGACGCGTTGAGCAGGTGCCCATCCGCCGAATCCGTGGAAGACCCGGCCCCCACGCTCGAGCTGCTGCATATTGACAACGACAGCAACTGTCCCGTGACATCTGCCGACGTAGCGACGCACATGCGAGCTGACCCCATCCTCCGGCAAGTCCACTCCTGGGTCCTGAGAGGCTGGCCGACTCGAATTGACAGCGACGACTTCAGCCCGTTCAGCCGCAAGCAAGGGGAGCTGTCCACCATGCGCGGCTGTTTACTATGGGGAGATAGGGTGCTGATTCCCAGCACTCTGCAACGAAGGACTCTTGCTGCGCTGCACAAAGAACACCCGGGCATAGTCCGGATGAAAGCCCTGGCACGGAGCTACGTCTGGTGGCCGTCACTGGACAAAGACATTGAACATTGGGTCGCCAGGTGTAGCCCGTGCCAAGAAGTCAGAGCCGCCCCGCCTCAATCTGACCCGACGCCCTGGGAGACTCCGAGCTCCCCCTGGTCGCGCATTCACATAGACTTTGCTGGCCCCATTCATGGGCACCACCTCCTCATCGTGGTTGATGCCTACTCCAAGTGGTTGGAAGTCGTCCCCATGGCATCCACCACAACAGAAGCTACCATCCGTGCCCTCCGGCGCCTCTTCGCGACCCATGGACTCCCAGACGTGTTGGTCTCAGACAACGGGCCCCAACTTACGTCCGTGCCCATGGAAGCTTTCCTGGCGGGCTTGGGCATCCGCCATGCCCTCTCTGCCCCTTACAGACCGGCCGGAAATGGGCAGGCTGAACGGATGGTGCGGCTCACGAAGGAGTCACTCGCCAAGATGGGCCCGGGTGACTGGCAGGAGCGCATTGACACTTTTTTGCTTACCCAGCATATCACGCCTCACTCTGCCACCCGAAAATGCCCCGCTGAACTTTTAATGGGCAGGAGACTCCGCTCACCCCTGGACAGACTGCACCCACAATACTCCTCTGAGGTGCCCGCATCCGCCAGTCGCCAACTTCGCCAGTTTTCCGTCGGTGATGCCGTCTTCGCTCTTAATTTCCACGGCTCGCCTAAATGGCTTAAAGCTACAGTACACAGCACAACCGGTCCCAAATCCTACCGCGTTGAGCTGGACGATGGACAGATCGTGAGACGTCATCTCGACCAGCTCCGCAAAAGGTGGAGGGAAGTGAGCGAAAACCACCCCGACGAGGTAGGCCTAAACCACCCCGGTGCAGTAGGCCTAAACCACCCCGACGAGGTAGGCCTAAACCACCCCGGCGCAGTAGGCCTAAACCACCCCGGCACAGTAGGCCTAAACCACCCCGACGAGGTAGGCCTAAACCATCCCGGTGCAGTAGGCCTAAACCACCCCGACGAGGTAGGCCTAAACCACCCCACCGCAGTAGGCCTAAACCACCCCGACGAGGCAGGCCAAAACCACCCTGGCGAAGTAGGCCTAAACCTCCCAGACGAGGGAGACCGGCGACCCAAGGGAAGAACAAACACCCCGGCACCTAGCCTAATACCAGATCCGGCAAGGCAAGTAGACCGGGGACAACCCAGCAGGGGAAGCCAACGTCAACCCTGCGAAGTGGGCAACCGGCAGCCCAGAAAGGGGGACCTCCAGCCAACATTCCAGGAGGCCCTACAACAACCCGCCAACCGCGCAGAAAACCAACCCTGCAAGGAAGGCCTCCAACACCCCGGCAGGGTAGGCCAACGCCAACCCGACCAGGTCGAGCAGCCCAGCGGCCAGAGGGAACATTCGGCACCACCACCAGACCAACCGCGCAGAGAGGGCCTACACCACCCCTGCAAGGTAGGCCTACGCCACCCCGACCGAGCCGACCAGTCACCTTTTCCGTCCGCCTGCCGCCCCGGGAGTAAACCGGACTCGACCGGAGAACCCGGGGGCTCAACCCAACCACCACCGCCGGACACGCACCCTGACCCAGACCGGCGCGACCCCAGCCCAGAGGGGACCCGAGGGAGACCCAGGGACCTACCGTGGCTCAGGAGTCCCGGACCGGTCAAGAGCAGGGATCCACACCGGCGGCTCCACGATCCGTGCAGGAACGAGGCAGACCAGCATCGCCCGCAGGCGGAGGTCCGTGACCCGGCCGGAGGTTCGGACACAGTGCCCGCGTCCTCGACGGCCAGATCCAGCCCGGCACCGGGGAAGAAGCCCCGAGCAGAGCAGACACCCTCCGTCCGGGAGAGTGTCCATCCTGACTGTGAACTGCGCAGGTCTACGCGGGCACGTAGACGTCCTGTTTATCTTAGTGACTATTTCCCTGATCGACTGACTAAGAACTAGGGGGGAGGAGTGTTATGTCCTTATAAGGACATCCGCCTGGGATTGGCTGAGGATCCTTTCGGCGGGAGTTTTGAATCCCTGTCAGTGGGCGGTGCGTCTGCCGGAGTGTATATAAGGAGAGCTCCGGCAGCGCACAAGCTGTTCAGTTCTTGTTATTAAACCTGTTAATTGAACCCTGCTGGTCACTTCTTCTTTCCTGCGCCGATCTAACACTGCCCATCTTGCAAGCCAAAACCATCCAAGCACAGAAGATGTAACCTAGTTGGGTAATGAAACATCTGCAACCATGCTCAAAAAGCATCAAGGATCCCATAGGTGCCCTCCTCCTCCTCCCTTCTAGCACTGATGATGTTATCTAGTTGGGTCATGAAACATCTGTAAGAAACATCTGTTAAACACCAAGCTCAGAGAGCCCCAAGAATCCCACAATCTTCCTTCTCCTCTTCCTTCTCCTCTCTGCAGCCCCCTCCTCTTCTAGCACTGCTGATGTTACCTAGATGGGTATCAAAACATCTGCAAGAAAACAACCAAGCTCAGAGAGCACCAAGGCCCCACATTTCAATCCTGAGCTGCAACCGGTCTCTTCTAGTGATGCCATCCCAGGGGTGAAAGGCTCCTGGTTTGGACCGGATTGCCCGGTTCGGTAGCAATGGCAACAGGTGGTTCGGAGAACTGGTAGCAAAAATCTTGCCCCCCCACCATGCTGAGCTGAGCCACATGATCATCAGAGCCTTTTTTTTTAACTTTTAAAAGCATTTTTTCTACAACCTCTTTGGCCGAAAAAATGCTTTTAAAAGTTTTTTTTTTTAAAAAAAAGCCTCTGATGATCACGCAGCTCAGCTGGGATCGCCAGAGGCTTTTCAAAGCATTTTTTTCTTCAAACCCTTCAGCAGAAGAGGCTGTAGGAAAAAAAATGCCTATAAAATCCTCTGGCGATCCCAGCTGACTTGCCTGATCGTCAGAGGTTTTTAAAAGCATTTTTTCTGCAACCTCTTAAGGTTGTAGAAAAAATGTTTTTAAAAGTAAAAAAAAAGTTGGCCACACCCACCCAGTCACATTACCCCCACCACCACCAAGCCACGCCCACAGAACCAGTAGTAACAAATCTTACATTTCACCGCTGTGCCATCCATATCAGTTCCATAATCCCACAACCGAGAAAAAATGCTATAGAGGATGGGGCCCAATAATATCATTATTTTTCTTCCCATTAATCAGTAGGTAAGGTGTTGCTGGCTGTCTTTGCTCAAGGGTTGCTTGTCTCCCCTTGATAGCAGTCAGCCTGCTCTCCAAAACCCCTGAAGGCAGGATAAGAAGCAACAAATAGAAACTAAGGAAGGAGAGAAGCGACCTAGAACAATTAACCAGTGGAGCAACTTCCCTCCAGAAGTTGTGGGTGCTCCATCAATGGAGGTTTTCAAGAAGAGATTGGACAGCTATTTGTCTGAAATGACATAGGGTTTTCTGCCTGATCAGGGGGTTGGACTAGAAGACCTCCAAGGTCCCTTCCAACTCTGTTATTCTTCATTCTCTGGTTGCAAAACCCATAGCATCATTGGTGGAGTTTCAAGCTTGTTGGGTTTTAAGAGATCCCTTTTGGCTCTGGGACCCTTACCAGGAGCCCATTCTGCCTTTGAGACCCTGGACAAAGAGGGGAAGCTTAGAAGGAAAACATGCAGGACAAGAGAGCCAAAGGCTGACATGTATTCTAATTTTAACTGAGCTGATCAAAGTTCAAGATTCCTCCTGCGGGAGAGGATAATGCAGGAATCGGCTGCCTTGAAGCTTCGGTCATTATCTAAGCTCTGAAAGACGAACTTCGTCAGTTTTGTTTTGAATGGCCCAGGAGGTTAAGGAGGAAGGTTAATGAAATACTGAATGGTTTGGCAAACTTTAATGGGGAGCAGCTGTGGCTGCTTTCCCTAAGCCAAGATGAAGTGTTGGAAAAGAGGAGGGTCAGAGGTCAGAAGGGAAACTGGGACCTAGTTTTAACTAACGGAGGAAAAAATCTCTCTCTCTCTCTCTCTCTCTCTCTTTTTTTCCTTCTTACTCCTAATCAGTCAAAGGGCCCAGACAACATGCAAATGGCAGCAAAAAGAACTCTTACTTGTTTAGGGGGGGAAAATGTCAGTTACTTCCCTCTTCCCTGAATAAATCCTCTTTAAAATCTTGGGAGTTAAAAGAGTCCATCGAGTCCAGCCTGTTGCTCGGTGCAGGGATCTCAGTTCAAACCCTGCAACTGCAACTGAACACACACCTGGGGATCTCTGTAGGTTAATAAGGGTCAGTGGCCCCTATTTAGATGGGACCTGGGGACAGAATGGACCTAGCTTTCCACCAGCTTTAGGGACCGCTTCTTCCCTCTGTGGAGCTTGGAGACTTGAAGTTAAAACATACGACAAACGGTTGCAGGAATTGATGGAAAGAAGGACTAGGGGAGACATGAGAGCACGATTCCAGTATTTGAGGAGCTGCCCCAAAAAAGAGGGGGTCCACCTATTCTCCAAAGCACCGGAAGGTAGAAGAAGCAATATTAGAAAATAATCGAGGAGAAAACCAACCTAGGAAAGAAACCTGACCGTGAGAACAATTAATCAACGAAACGATATACCTTCAGATGCTGTGGGTGCTCCATCACTGCATGTTTTCAACAAGAGACGGGACAACCATTTGTCTGAGATGATATGGGTTTTCCTGCTTGAACAGGAGGTTGGAGTAGAGCAGAAGTCACCAACCTTTTGGACCTCAGGGACCACTACTGTCAAGTATTTGCAAGCCATTGGCACATGTGTCGTACAGACATTAGTGGAGGCAGAAAAGTGTCTCCACCCCAACGTGGAAAGGAGGGGCTTACACTGAGTATAAAACCCCCTCTAACCTTTCCACCACACACTTTGTATCTTTGATCAGGGTAGCCACACACACTGTGTGCCCCCTATCCTATAATGAATATTGAGACAACCCTTTGTATATAGTTAATATGTTGTGTTATATGAATAAATACATTTAAGACATTTATTCAGGCATCTGTCTTTGGACTCTTCTATGCTCCTGGGTGATTCTACGATCCCAAACTCCACAACTACTTTCATCATTTTAAATCCTGCAGACTGCCTAATGACTGCTAGGTGGGTGTGGCAAGGTGGTCATGTGACTGGGTGGGCATGGCCAACTTGATGTCACTGACGTCAAGGGGTGCCTTGCCAGCCTCTACTCGCTACTCCTCGCCTCCCCGCCCGGGCTCCTTAAGGCCCCAACAGGAAGCAGTTGCTGGAGCTAAGCAGCCACCGCAAGAAAGAGTTGGCAAAACAGCTCAGTTCAAATTGGATCTGACCGAGAAGGAGGCTCAGCAGAAGCACCTCACTGAGGACTAGGAGCATAGGGTTTCCAAGCAGAGGGAAGACCTGCGAGAGTGCAAGGCCAGGTACTGGTACCTGGAGGCTCAGCGGGTTGAGATGGTCAGCCAGTTCCAGGCCATGAGGCAGTCCCACTGGAACAAGGCCCTCCGGCTCTTTACCACCAGCAGTGCTTCCCTCCAGCCTTTGCCCAAAGCCCTGCACCAGGAGGCCAAAGCAGACCCCTAGTTGGAATTTCTGCCCCTCACTCCAACCCACACAAAAAGACCCTGAAGTGAGAGACTCTGCAGCAACACAAACGTTCATTGCACATATCCAGCCCAGTTTGAGGACCCCTGATTTAGTGCAATATAAAAAATGCAAATAATTTTTCTGTGAACCACCAAACTTTTCTCGCAGATTACCAGTGGTCCACGGACCACCAGTTGGTGACCACTGGACTAGAGGACCTCCGAGGT